>JAWZYV010014951.1:0-600000 GCA_038373885.1 Cheiracanthium punctorium | reverse complement strand
TCGACATATTTTGTAGATATGAATTGTCACTGTGTAGATCTTTTCAAATGTGTTTGCCAGATAACGTGAAGGTGAGGGGGTGAAGTGAAGATTAAAATCTTGAAAGTCGCACAAGGTTTGCAATATTTGATAACTGATCGCCAAGTTTGCTGCCAGAAAATAACCTCAAAACAGAACCAATCTTGAAAAATATGTTTAGAATATGCCTGATGAAGATTGTAAAATAGTTTTAGTTGGCAATTTTAATATTATTTCGATTCCAAAGATGCGTTTCATGGAACAAGAAAGAGTTGATTCCTATTTTAACGCCCCCACCAACCTTAAAAATCGCCGCACTTTGGCGAGTTTTGCAGTCATAAGTCTCTAGGAGTTATGCACAAGTTTCAACGCTGCCAAAAGAACTAGAGGAAAACTAAAGTGAACAAATGAGCGATAAGCGCACCAGTTAAGGAATTTGAAGACGCTTAATTATTAAAACTACTTTAATCGGCAACCCAAAATAACTAAATAAGTAATGGAATGCTGTACTTAATGTTGCTCCAAATTGCCATTTTAATTCTAAATTAAGGTTGCCTCATAAATACGAAAAATCGTCGTGGTAACTGCATATGCTTAGTTATCGCCACCTTGGCGGTAGTCAGGGCGTTAAAGTAGAAATCAACCCGAAAAAGTCAAACACGACACACTCATGGATTACGATGCAAATTCCAAATAGTATTTAAAACGGTGAAGTACAGTTGGATATGCTGGACGGAAATTTAAAAACAGCTTCAGTAGGCGATGTTAAGATGATTTCAATTCCAAATATGCGTTTTATGGAACAAGAGAGAAAAATACGGCACACTCATGAATAATGATACACTTTCCAACTTAATATGGAATATGGAAAGAAAATAGGGACGAGACATGGATTATGATACGCTTTTAATCTATAGAACTTTAGTTCGTATTTAAAATCTGAAGGTACTTCAGATTTTCTAACTTTTTTTTGAGGTTTTGTTTTGTTACAGATAGTTATTTTCATACCGCTAAACCTCCCTAAGTTGGGCACTTCCAATTCTCTCAAAAAGTGCCCAACTTGAGGAGGTATCCCAGTTTCGAGGTTTCACTGTAGTGCTAAGTGAAGTATTCCTGTATCAAAACAAGCTGCAGATTTAGCACTGTAGGCATTAGTTCCCCAAATTTAAAGGCGGATATCGCATAATTTTATAATTGATTTTTACTTGTTACCTTTAAGAATTTATACTACCTTCCGTTAAATATTACAAGACTAGTTTATCTCGTGTTTTGTCCCTACTAAATAAATGACGCATGCACTCAAAATTATAATATATAAATTTTTACAAACTGTTTATAGCAAGCTATTTAATATATATGCATAGATTAATTACAATGGAGACTAAGCATTTCTAGATGTTCTGTAGTAAAACTCACTCAATTCAGTTGAAAAACCAGCCATTTTGTAAGCTTTGTAATGCATTGTATTAGCTTCGAAGTTGCATTGAAAAAATTGTTAGATCTAGCTACAAATCCTCTAATTTGCAATACTGTACTATACTCACCTTTCAGTGACAGAGCAACTCAAGGATAGATTACCAGTTCGTTGGCCTTCATTTCAGAGAAGTAGACTCTTAGGGGGGGGGGGGTGGGGGTAACCTTCATGTCTCAAAATACCTACGTTGTTTGCTTATATAGACTTCTCAAACAACATCCGTTCCTGGAATATAAGTACAAACGGCAAAAGCTTGATGCGTGTGAAATCTAGGCTGGAAGTGTATAATTTGCAACTAACAAAGAGACAAAGAATCTGGATTATTCTCAGAAAAATAATTGACCCTTAACCTTTGTATATTTCGAGCGCTTTTGCGTGTCCGGGAGGGGCTGGTGTAGTCACAGAAAATAACCGGACTGGAAGGTGGGCAAGCCAGTCGGCGAGCATGAGTCATGCTATACTGCTAATCTGATTTTGATTACATAGCTAACACTCAATGAGATGCTGTTGGAACTGGTAAAGGGGTTCCAAGAAAGCATTTGCCGAAGGACAGAGTTAAATTATTGAAGAAAAAAAAGAATGTTACTCAGAAAAGTATTAAACGTGCCTCTACCCCAGCGTCTCTCAACCTGTGGGGCGCGCCTCCCATGGGGGGCGCAGTGCGTTTGCAAGGGGGGGTCGCGAGAAAAACCAAAAAGCAAGTAGTGATGCATGTTTTTTAAAAATCATCTTATTTTTTCTCATTTTTACTCAAAAATATATCCATTTTCGTTTCAAATGTTCATTCAAACTTTACTGATAACATTATTTTGCAGAAAATTCGACTCAATGTTCATTGTTAAACAATAAAATACTGAATGTATACTGAAAAATGTGAGAGGGGGGGGCGCCACCGTAAGTTAGCCTTTGTTGGGGGGCGCGACGTTAAAAGATTGAGAACCGCTGCTCTACACTATAGCTAAAATAGTCATTTAAAAAACGCACTTTACAACCTGTGAAAAATAATGAATATTTTGAATAAGCATTCATTGAATTCAATAAAAGTTGCAATTTGTTTGCTTTTATTTATTTTTTTTTTAATACGCTATAGACATAAGCCGCAAAATACTGTAGCAGAAATCTACCTTCAAACAATTGATTATCGAAATATACTTTCGTTCGAAAAGTTTCGTTTAGCTCGGGCAAAAAATTTAAAGCCGGCTGTAAAAAAAAGTGAAATTGCTTGTGTGAAAAAAAAAAAAATATTGATCCATTTAGAGAAAAATCTGCACTCATTTAGGAAAAAAAAGTCATTTTCAGGCCCGGACTGCACAGGCCGGCTGGTCGGGATTGTCCCAGCGAGACCTCAGCCTACCACGTAAGCCTAATTTTCAATTATTACATATCCTAATATCCTATTCCTTCCAAATTCCCCAGTAAGGGGCCCCTTTTCAATCTCTAGCCGAGGGCCCCCAAAAGTCCGGGCCTGTTAGGAAAATACGAGCCGATAAGTGACAAAAAAACGCTATTTTTGGAACAAAATATTGAATAACTTTTTGTAAAAATGAATTTCGAAAATTAAAGGCTGCAGTACTAAGTGTCAGAGTGACACGTGTGTATGCAGTTTTTGCCCCATCCGACGATAGGAAGGGGATTAGACATACAAAGCCAATCAAAAGCTTTGAAAAAGAAAAAAAGTGCGAAAACCTTTTGCGTAGCTTTTTATCGGAAACCAAAATTTTTATGGCTGCGACAGAACGGCAAACGCACTTGGAACAACGATAGGTGGGCATTGGAGTGCCCACGGGCATAGGGGACGGGGACCCCTGCTCTTACCGGTCGTTTTAACAATAGTTAAAAGTTATTGCTTTTGCTTTCTATTCTATACTTCTGCCAGTATACAAATTACATTCTTCACACTCCCAGAATGTAACCGAAAATTCTCACTTTTTGAAAATGTCCATTACATACTAATTCGTCAACGACGGGCGAGTATTGCTTAAAACCGTTTATTCTGCATGCTTTCTGTACAGAGGAGAAATCAAGCATGACGGAGAGGAATCATTTCTGCTGAGATGGCATTTCCTTTTTTTTTTTTTTTTTTTTTTAAGCGATAAGACAGGCAAAAAAAGACCAATTCAAAAATTAAGATTAAAAATTGACTCGTTCTGAACTCTAATCCAGTTAGAGGCGAAATCCAATTTGAGGCGCAACCCTTTCCCAATGCTGGAAAAAGGGCAGCCGTTGCCATCGCTCGACTGAACGACCAACAAGAGGGCGGACGATCGAAACGTTCATCGCGTGCCACAGATCGAGAGACCCTTTTTTGACGCAGCTGGCTGTGCGTCGAAAAGGGGCCTCTCGATCTGTGGCACGCGATGAACGTTTCGATCGTCCGCCCTCTTGCGGGTCGTACAGTCGAGCGATGGCAACGGCTGCCCTTTTTTCAGCATTGGGCCATCTATCCAACTGTTCTCGCCTTCTTCCATTTTTCAGCAGATGTCAGTGCTGTTGAAAAGAATCGTGACCCTTTTTTGACGGGAAAGGACGTGTTAAAAGTAAAGGATTCTCGCGGAGCTAGGTCACCCACCACTATTTTTATAGAAATCCAATCTATTCTTCGTGACTGGCAACAGTCCAAACGTCAGAGTTGGGTGTTCCCAGAGCGGGAACACTGCGCGTTAAAGGGTTACGAGAGCCGTAGATGTTGGGTTGTGTTAACGCGTATTCGCGTTACACTCGAAGAAAACCGCCCAAAACTCCAGACCGTTCGATCGACAGCCGCGCTGTAGACAAGAACCCTGAACCTTGACACTTTAGCCATCTACCATGCTCAATACCTTACTCACTCGGGGATGCAGATTGGGGGGGGGGGATGTAGATTGCAGAAGATAGTGATTTAAAAAATAATTTCATTCTTCCCCGCAAAAACTAACCGAATTCAGTCCTAGCAGTCAGGTGAATATGTGCAGTGCCGACACCCAACACGCTGCAAAATGTATGGGAGCATGCAGTCTAAACATCCTGCATGTCAATCTTCTTCGAGACGGTGATTATGTCATCTGTTCAGGAACACAGCCAAGACAAGAGGAGTAGCAGGGAAGCCCGCTACCCGAAAATTGATTCATTTTAAAAGAGAATATTATAAAAAGCTTCTTTGTGAGGCATTCGCGCCAAAAGGTTTTTGTGCCAACGTGGGATGAGAATGCACAAAGACGAAAAAAGGGGAAAAGGGCAGGCGCTTGAATTGAACCCTGCAAAAATTTCGACGAACGTCGCACAGAATTTTACCTTTAAATTTAAGCCACAAACCAAATCACCTTTAAATGCTGTACAAAATAATACCCAAATATCCACGCTTCAATAAATACTTAATACTCTATTTTAGAAAGCGAACATCTAATTCAAAAATAAGTTAATATTTAACCCTTTGAGGCGCAATCCTTTCCCAATGCTGAAAAAGGGGCAGCCGTTGCCATCGCTCGACTGAACGACCCGCAAGAGGGCGGACGATCGAAACGTTCATCGCGTGCCACAGATCAAAAGACCCTTTTTTGACGACAGCTGGCTGTGCCGGCACAGCCAGCTGTCGTCAACAAAAAGGTGCTGTCTCTCGATCTGTGGCGCGCGATGAACATTTCGATCGTCTGCCCTCTTGCGGGTCGTTCAGTCGAGCGATGGCAACGGCTGCCCTTTTTTTCAGCATGGGGCCATCTATCCAGCTGTTCTCGTGTTCTTCCATTGTTCAGCAGATGTCAGTGCTGTTCAAAAGAATCGTGACCCTTTTTTGACGGGAAAGGACGTGCTAAAAAGTAAAGGATTCTCGTGGAGCTCTGTCACCCGCCACTCTTTTTATAGAAATCCAATCTATTCTTCGTGACTGGCAACAGTCAAAACGTCCGAGTTGGGTGTTCCCAGAGCGGGAACACTGCGCGTTAAAGGGTTAAAACAGGATTTTAGTAATTTCATAAAATGCACGTTCAAAACAAATGATAAATGTCATACCTGAATTTCAGACAATTTTTTAATGTAAAAATGAAATAACGTAAGAAGACTGACTTAGGGATCTAATCTTTTTTTTTTTTTTTCTTGATCAGAAATACGGTAAAAATTACAGATGCGTCAGTGTTTTCTTTATCCCATAGTTTCAAAGATAAGCATTCAAATGGTTAGAATTTTTTTAAAAAGAAAACATCTCTATGCTTAATTGGGAAATTAATAATCCTTGAAATTAATAAATGTCTCTAGATATTGTTCCAAATAGAATTTTAGAATCTTCCGGGTTTTAAGTACCTTGGTATAGAGGTGGAAGCAAGCCTCTTTGCAAACTCTTCATGCAAACTGCCAGAAAATAAAACAGGAACAATTTTTAATTTAATTTTATTTCAGAAACGTAAAACGATATACCCTTTTTTATGACGCAGCTGGCTGTGCCGGCACAGCCAGCTGTCATCAAAAATTCTCTCGATCTGTGGCCCGCGATGAACGTTTCGATCGTCCGCCATCTTGCTGGTAGTTACGTCGAGCGATGTCAACGGCTGCCCTTTTTTCAGCATTGGGAAAGGGTTGCGCCTCAAAGCGTTAAACATGATCAGGGACTATATATGAATTTAAATACAAACGTTCATTTCTACAGTGAAAAAAATTTTCCTTCGTAATTTCTGTATGACCCCTGAAGCGCGATCATACGGAGTGATTTATTTCACTTCCAGAGCCAATGAAAAGCAGTCAACATATATTTATCGTCCTACCTCAGACACTTTTTGAAGTGGGATGGTCTAGTGTTCTGACCTACTGCATGCTGCCGATCTAACGGTTCGGAGGTTTGGGTGGTTTTCTCCAGATGTGACGTGAGTACGTTTAAGAACCCCTCAAAAAGTCCTCTGCCTAAGGTATTCCCCGCATCCTTGGCAGAAAGCCCTGACGTAGATTTGCCTTTTACAATAACCTTTACTTTCAAATGGGTGTATTTTTTGGTGTCAGTATATGTTTATCTTTGACAATTTTTTAGGATATAGTTCTCAAATTTTATACACCATCTCATTTAGTGTGCGAAACATTGTACTAAATGTGCTTTTTTTTCTTTTTTTGGACGGGGGTCGCATGCAAATTTAAAATGTGTCAGTCTTAAGAATAGCGAGAGGAATTTTTTCTTAACCCTTTGAGGTGCAACCCTTTCCCAATGCTGAAAAAAGGGCAGCCGTTGCCATCGCTCGACTTAACGACCAGCAAGAGGGCGGACGATCGAAACGTTCATCGCGTGCCACAGATCCAGAGACCCTTTTTTGACGCAGCTGGCTGTGCGGCACAACCAGTTGCGTCAAAAAAGGAACGTTTCGATCGTCCGCCCTCTTGCTGGTCGTTCAATCGAGCGATGGCAACGGCTGCCCTTTTTTCAGCATGGGGCCATCTATCCAGCTGTTCTCGCATTCTTCCATTTTTCAGCAGATGTCGGTGCTGTTAAAAAGAATCGTGACCATTTTTTCTACGGGAAAGGACGTGCTAAAAAGTAAAGGATTCTCGTGGAGCTCTGTCACCCGCCACTATTTTTATAGAAATCCAATCTATTCTTCGTGACTGGCAACAGTCAAAACGTCACAGTTGGGTGTTCCCAGAGCGGGAACACTGCGCGTTAAAGGGTTAAATTAATCTTTTTTCCCTGCCTTATTTTGATCGTTTTTTTTTTTTTTAATTTTCATTGCTCACTCATCTCTGATGGATAAAGAACTAAAGCTTGTTACAATCTCTTTCGGACACCCTGTATGTACATACATTTAGAACAATAGTAACAATTAGCGATAGTGACAATAGCGACAGTAACAATCTATTAAAACAACTCCAGATACATTATAGCCAACGAAATGCCCTCGGGATGGTGACCCTGATTAACATGAAAGTAACAAGCACTCATCTTGCAATGCCGATGAAAGAAAGTATCACTTTCTGAATCCACTCGTACATTTTGACCTTCAAAAAATCGATTTTTGGATTTTTTTTGAGAGTTTTGAAATTTTGTATATTGGATCGTTTTACTAATAAGCAAAAAAAAAACTAAATTTATCAAAATATTTTAATTAAAAAAATTATTTTGGGGAAAACTTAAATTAAAGTCGAGCTTTAAAAAATTAGGTTGAGGTTGAAGTTTAGTTCAATGTGTATAATTAATCCTTTGAGCCGCAACCCTTTCCCAATGCTGAAAAAAGGGCAGCCGTTGCCATCGCTCGACTTAACGACCAGCAAGATGGCGGACGATCGAAACGTTCATCGCGTGCCACAGGTCTAGAGACCCTTTTTTGCTGTGCGGCACAGCCAGCTGCGTCAAAAAAGGGTCTCTCGATCTGTGGCACGCGATGAACGCTTCGATCGTCCGCCCTCTTGCTGGTAGTTAAGTCGAGCGATCGCAACGGCTGCTCTTTTTTCAGCACTGGGCAATCTATCCAACTGTTCTCGCATTCTTCCATTGTTCAGGAGATGTCAGTGATGTTAAAAAGAATCGTGACCATTTTTTGACGGGAAATGACGTGCTAAAAAGTAAAGGATTCTCGTGGAGCTATGTCACCCGCAACTATTTTTATAGAAATTCAATCTATTCTTCGAGACTGGCAACAGCCAAAACAAAACGTCAAAGTTTGGTGTTCCCAGAGCGGGAACACTGCGCGTTAAAGGGTTAAATATTGTCATTGCTTCTTGACTTGGCATAACTAGTTTATGTGTTACCCAGTAGATAACAGGCAGTAGATAACCCAGTAGAAAAAAGGGCAGCCGTTGCCATCGCTCAACTGAACGACCCGCAAGAGGGCGGACGATCGAAACGTTCATCGCGTGCCACAGATCGAGAAACCCTTTTTAGACGACAGCTGGCTGCGTCAAAAAGAGTCTCTCGATCTGTGGCACGCGATGAACGTTTCGATCGTCCGCCCTCTTGCGGGTCGTTCAGTCGAGCGATGGCAACGGCTGCCCTTTTTTCAGCATGGGGCCATCTATCTGGCTGTTCTCGCATTCTTCTATTTTTCAGCCGATGTCAGTGCTGTTAAAAATAATCGTGACTTTTTTTTACGGGAAAGGACGTGCTAAAAAGTAAAGGATTCTCGTGGAGCTGTGTCACTCGCCACTATTTTTACAGAAATCAATCTATTCTTCATGACTGGCAACAGTCAAAACGTCCGAGTTGGGTGTTCCCGGAGCGGGAACACTGCGCGTTAAAGGTTTAAGCGAAGTATTGAGTTAGGTAGAACTATACAACTTGTACAATCATGCGCGCAAGATGCATAGTTTACGTCTGACCGCAAGTCTTTTAAAAATTTTATTAAAATATTATAAAAACTATTTAAATAATGTTATTTATTATTCAATATATTATGTAAAGTTTGTAAAAACAAAATTGGGCAATTATATTAAATTTTGTTACAGTTACAGATATTTTAAACAGCGACCCATCGCTGGATTTCAACACTGTCTCGGACATACACCCCCCTTAACCCTTTAACGCGCAGTGTTCCCGCTCTGGGAACACCCAACTCTGACATTTTGTCTGTTGCCAGTCACGAAGAATAGATTGGATGTCTATAAAAATAGTGGCGGGTCACATAGCTCCACGAGAATCCTTTACTCTTTAGCACGTCCTTTCCCGAAAAAAAAAAATGGTCACGGTTATTTTGAACAGCACCGACATCTGCTGAAAAATGGAAGAATGCGAGAACAGCCGGATAGATTGCCCCATGCTGAAAAAAAGGGGCAGCCGTTGCCATCACTCGACTTAACGACCAGCAAGAGGGCGGACGATCGAAACGTTCATCGCGTGCCACAGATCTAGAGACCCTTTTTCGGCGACAGCTGGCTGTGCCGCACAACCGAAGCTTCGACAGGGACTTGTGCAAAAATTAATTGGGAGGCCTTATCTATGAAATGTGTCTTTACTTTTATCAAAAAAAATTTTTTACAAAATTTTGAGCTATGAACAGAGAATATTTCAAAATAATAGGTAACCAGTGGCACTTTATTTCCATGAGATCATTTAGACTTGAACCTCTCTATAGTCTAACACCCCGCCTCTCATGTTCAGCTTTACTTGCATAAATTAAAGATCTGCCTTCACTCTACCTGAAATACAGGTGCAGGCTGTTTTAAAAATCTCTAGGCTCAAATTAAGTCAAATTTAAAGCTAAAATGAACAACTGCGCAGACTACTATTGAAGAAGCTCAATGACCATTGTATAGGTGTTGAGGCAAACCTACACGAGGAATATCGGCCGGGGAGGATGCCTTGGATGCACGACTTTTTAACCCTTTAACGCGCAGTGTTCCCGGCTCTGGGAACACCCAACTCTAAATTCCAACTCTAAACAACTAAAAATTCTTTTAAACGATTTAGAAAAGGAAACTCTGTAGTGAAATTTCTGAATAGGTAGAATGAATCGTTCTTTATTTCATGATGTGAAGAAGTTGAAGGCAATAATTGATCATACAGGGGAAGGTGGCCCTAAATTATCCTAGCGGGAAAAACGATCCACATATGTTGTCTTAGATATAGGCAGCGTAATCTACTGTGTAACACAAACTAGTTATGCCAAGTCAAGAAGCAATGGCAATATTTAACCCTTTAACGCGCAGTGTCCCCGCTCTGGGAACACCCAACTCTGACGTTTCGACTGTTGACAGTCACGAAGAATAGATTGGATTTCTATAAAAAGAGTGGCGGGTGACCTAGCTCCACGAGAATCCTTTACTTTTTAGCACGTCCTTTCCCGAAAAAAATGTCACGATTATTTTTACAGCACTGACATCTGTCGATAAATGGAAGAATGCGAGAACAGCTGGATAGATTGCCCCATGCTGGAAAAAGGGCAGCCGTTGCCATCGCTCGACTTAACGACCAGCAAGAGGGCGGACGATCGAAACGTTCATCGCGTGCCACAGATCGAGAGACCCTTTTTTGCCGCAGCTGGCTGTGCACACAGCCAGTTGCGTCAAAATGCTGGCTGCGTGTCATTTTCTACAGCTTTCGATAATAAGAAGGTTTTAAAAGAAATATTTTTCTAAGAGTTTGGAGGCACATTTCCCCCTCCCCCCGTCTTCGTCAATGGCTATAAACGTACGGAAAAAATTTTAAATAAAATTAACAACTTTGTAAAAACACTTTTTTATATGTGTGTTATTTTAAAGGTAAAATTAATAAAAACAGACGACAGCTGGCTGTGCCGGGCACAGCCAGCTGCATCGAAAAAGGGTCTCTCGATCTGTGTCACGCGATGAACGTTTCGATCGTCCGCCATGTTGGTGGTCGTTAAGTCGAGCGATGGCAACGGCTGCCCTTTTTTCAGCATGGGACCACCTATCCGGCTGTTCTCGCCTTCTTCCATTTTTCAGCAGCTGTCAGTGCTGTTCAAAAGAATCGTGACCTTTTTTTGACGGGAAATGACATTCTAAAAAGTAAAGGATTCTCGTGGAGACAGGTCACCCGCCACTCTTTTTATAGAAACCCAATCTATTCTTCGTGACTGGCAACAGTCAAAAACGTCTGAGTTCGGTGTTACCAAAGCGGCAACACTGCGCGTTAAAGGGTTAAAATACGAGCCATTTTACACAGGCGTGGTGTCAAAATAAAAGCAACTTTACAGGCCAAATATCACCTGACTTTTCTTTCGCCTGGATAAAAAACAGGTCGGATTGGAGAAAGAAAAAACCGCGAAATGGTAGGCATAAATGTTTACTTTCCGAAGACCAGAATAATTGGCAACATCTGGTAACTGCGTTTGACTGCGCCGGAGAACAAAACAAATAGGAATGGAAGTGACTCAGAGTTCCTTGCAGAGAACTTCTCCTTTATAGTGACGTAACCGAGGGGGCATAGGGGAAGGGGGCATAGCCTGAGAGGAAATATTTGGCCTCTCTTGTAAGGAGAGATTGGGGGGATGGGAGGAAGGAGAAATTTCCTAGCCTACAAAAACCCCTTCAAGTCAAGTCTCGAAAATATGCGTGTCATTATTAATAAACATCTAATAAATTAAAGAATAAATCCAACACATTAACCCTTTAACGCGCGGTGTCCTCGCCGTGAGGACAGCAAACTCGGACGTTTTGACTGTTGCCAGTCACGAAGAATAGATTGGATTTCTATAAAAAGAGTGGCGGGTGACAGAGCTCCACAACAATCCTTTACTTTTGAGCACGTCATTTCCCCCGTAAAAAAAGGGTCACGATTCTTTTTAACAGCACCTACATCTGCTGAAAAAGGGAAGAATGCGAGAACAGCTGGATACATGGCCCCATGCTGAAAAAAGGGCAGCCGTTGCCATCGCTCGAACGAAACGCAAGAGGGCGGACGATCGAAACGTTCATCGCGTGCCACAGATCGAGAGGCCTTTTTTTGACGCAGCTGGCTGTGCGGCGCAGCCAGCTGTGTCAAAAAAAGAGCCTCTAGAAGAGCCTCCTTTTTTAACCCTTTGAGGCGCAACCCTTTCCCAAGGCTGAAAAAAGGGCAGGCGTTGCCATCGCTCGACTTAACTACCAGCAAGATGTGGTGTGGCTGTGCTCGCGCACAGCCAGCTGCGTCAAAAAAAGGTCTCTTGATCTGTGGCACGCGATGAACGTTTCGATCGTCCGCCCTCTTGCGGGTCGTTCAATCGAGCGATGTCAACGGCTGCCTTTTTTCAGCATTGGGAAAGGGTTGCGCCTTAAAGGATTAAACATGTAATTCAGGTATTTAATTTATTTCTATGATAGGCATAAACTCATAGACGTCGCAACCCATAACGCTGGAAGTGTGAACAAAGCAAAAATTGTAATTGCCATACAGTGCCATATTACCGACAGGGCAAATGGGGCAAATGCCCAGGGCCCACAGATTTTACGGCCCAAAAATCTTACATCTTACACTTTTATAATTTTACAATAAAATTACAAAGGATTAAAATAATTTCAAAAGTTAAATGATTTTTTAATTATAAAGTATGAACAATGAAAAATAATTCAAATTTATGTTTGTGTACAAGTTAATTTAAACTTATTTTTAATTTTTCGAAATGCTCTAGAGTCGATATAGCATACCAATGTGTAGGAAAATAACTAACCCCATTTTGTAAAGAGTATTTTTAATGTTAAAAAATTGCAAATTTTTTTCATTCTTTGTTATTTTAAGAAATGTTTACAAAAATGACTGTTTACAAAAAGTGGCAGTATTCTGTACATGTTAGCAACTGTGATATAACATTTCGATGTAACATTTAACTATCTGTTTCTTTGACATCCTGTAACTATATTCATTTATTTCAGAGTACTTAAAACAAAATTTGCATTTGGAAAGGGTAAAATATTTAAAACTTTTAGCATAAACCAATTTTTTTTTTTTTTTTTAAGGAGGGGGGGGGCATTGCAAGGGCCCACAGTTGTATTGATCGGGCTCTGATTGCAGCCAATCTTAGCAAGATCTTGAGCAAAATAAAAGAAGAAAAAAAAACCTAAACTCTGACTCTCAAAACAACGAACACGTTCGCCAATATATCTGTCAAAGCAAAGTAGGCATTTGCGAAAAAACAATCAACAAAAACTAGTGTTAGAAGGTAAAATTAATGGAAGCTTTGTATAAACTCTCATAAATGGCATTTATCAACAAAGTGGCCGGTACAAGGGTGAAACAGGCCGGCCCTTTTGTACCGGCCAAAAGGATCATTTTGTTGATAAGTACCATTTATGGAGTGGTATCGTACAGTTTTTTTTTATTTGAAAGCAGACATTTTTTTTTTTCCATTTGCTTTGTCAAATATATTTAACTCTTTTTTTTTAAACCCTTTGAGGCGCAAACCTTTCCTAATGCTGAAAAAAGGGCAGCCGTTGCCATCGCTCGACTTAACTACCAGCAAGATGGCGGACGATCGAAACGTTCATCGCGTGCCACAGATCGAGAGACCCCTTTATCTGTAGCACGCGATGAACGTTTCGATCGTCCGCCGCAAGATTGCCGTAACGGGAAACGAGATACGAAATGAGAGAGTCAATTGGCAGTTCTTAAGACCCCGTGAGCGCCTTCCTTTCTCCGAGTTCAGTTTTAACCCTTTGAGGCGCGACCCTTTTTTGACGCAGCCGGCTGTGCGCGAGCACAGCCAGCTGCGCCGGCGTAAAAAAAAGGCGCTCAAAAAAGCTGCCGGCGTCAAAAAAGCTGCGCGAGCCAGCCAGCGCCAAAAAAGATCTCTAGATCTGTGGCACGCGATGAAGGTTTCGATCGTCCGCCCTCCTGCTGGTCGTTACGTCGAGCGATGGCAACGGCTGCCCTTTTTTCAGCATTTGAGCAATCTTTCCAGCTGTTCTCGCGTTCTTCCCTTTTTCATCAGATGTCAGTGCTGTTAAAAAGAATCGTGACCCTTTTTTGACGGGAAAGGACGTGCTCAAAAGTAAAGGATTCTCGTGGAGCTCTGTCACCCGCCACTATTTTTATAGAAATCCAATCTATTCTTAGTGACTGGCAACAGTCAAAACGTCAGAGTTGGGTGTTCCCAGAGCGGGAACACCGCACGTTAAAGGGTTAAACTATGAGTTTGTTATGTCTTACACTACTGGCCAAAAGTATTGCAAGTTTGAGAAATCAAACCATCTTTTCAAGAATAAGCCCAGAAAAAATGGACGGGATTGCCAGATTTAAATATTTTTGAGAATTAATGTAGTATAATTGGAAACAATAGATCTGAAAATCACCAAAAAAACAGAATGAGAGCTTCCGGAATTCATCATTTAAGTTGGCACCTTGAAACACCGAAAGAAGAGTTGTAAAACATAGTGGATTCCCTATCTAAAAGAGAGACTGTTGTGATCTAATTCAACGCTGCTCAGCAACATAATAAAGGATCTTTAGTTCAATCGCACTTATTTATTATCCTCTTTTTGCAGAAAATTTTGAAATTAATTCTTTACTTAATTTTATTCGGCCAGGCCAAAATGGATTATGATATCTATAATAACATAAGTATTTTTTAAATAAATTAAATAATGATTTTTGTTCTTTAACTTAATGCTATCTTGTCTTTGAAGTCATTCATCTGACATGTTGACATTAAAAAATATCCATTATATTGATTTTTCTTTTTGACAGGGGAAAGGGGGCTTCATCTTGAAAAGGGTTCGATTTCTGAAACTTTCAATACTTTTGGACAGTAGTGTAGGATCCGTTTAAAATGTAAGGTAGATAATGACTAGGGCTGGAAAATTTTCAAATAGTCTACACTCCATGTCGTGCACGCAGGCCAAAAAAATACATGCTGGAACAATAAGTTTATAACCCCCTCCCCCCAAAAAAGCCGGTTTCATTATGAATAGACATATCCTATTGGAGGATTTGTGAGTGACCGACATTGAAGCCTCCGAATACCCTTAAAAATGTAAACAAAGAATACTTTTCTAAAGTTTACATTGATATTTGGCCTTTAAAACATCAAAGCACATTGTCAAAGACAAAAAGATGGGAGTGTTTGAGCAATCACTCCCCAAACTCATAGTTATTGACCAACATATTACCAAAACGGTAATATGTTGGTCAATAACTATTTAAGTGCCTGAAATGTAAATAATTCAAGAAACAGTCGTTGTCACCCCTCCCTCCCTCAAACCCTGGATAGTGCGCTTCTATCGGAGCCTTTCCACCGCATCACAAGTAACCCAAACACACCTTTTGTGAGTAAACAAAGGGGCGGCAAATAGGGGCGCGGTCGCACCCCCACATTTAACAAACATATTATTTTTTCCATATTCTAGATTTTAATGGCTCGAATCTCGCGCGCTGAATGAAAAACTGAAATGCCGCCCCTGAGTCAACATATAAATGTATCTGAGATCGTAAAAGTAGCCAATATTTTCATGAATGTTAAATTTACATAACTGACACTTATTTTAAATGAAAGAAAAATAATGTTCCATATTGATATCATGAAACTTCTTAAACTATTGGACCCTTCAAAAAAAGACATGCGAGATTGTCATTTTTATAGAGCCCGACCCAGTCTGGCGATAGATATTTTCCAATACTAGTAATTACAAAGAATTAACAATCAAAGAATTTTTTTTTAATAAAAAAAATAAGATAAGCAATTTTCTTATAACAAGCTGCATTGTGCACTCCAAAACGGTAAACCGATCAGAGTAGTCAAAATTTCAGAGAGTTTTTAAACACAAAATCTCACGACTCAATTTTCCTAAGTTTGAAAACCCTCAGCAAAATATCAAATGTCTAAGAAACGTGTTTTGGAGTATTTGGAAACACCCGTGAATGGACAGTTTCAAAAAGTTAACAGTGCAGCTAGTGAAAATACATTCTTAAAGTTTTGGAGAGGTTTTGTTTGTTTACGTTTAAAAAACCTTTCCTAAAGCTGAAAGGTCCTTTAAAAAAAGAACAGATTTAATGTTTCATGATTTCGGATCCTGTTTATTTACAGTTTAAGAAGTTCCATCATTCAACCGATTGATAAACACAAGTTTTTAAACACAAAATCTCACGACTCAATTTTCCTAAGTTTGAAAACCCTCAGCAAAACATCTAATGTCTAAGAAACGTGTTTTGGAGTATTTGGAAACACCCGTGAATGGACAGTTTCAAAAAGTTAACAGTGCAGCTTGTGAAAATACATTCTTAAAGTTTTGGAGAGGTTTTGTTTGTTTACGTTTAAAAAACCTTTCCTAAAGCTGAAAGGTCCTTTAAAAAAAGAACAGATTTAATGTTTCATGATTTCGGATCCTGTTTATTTACAGTTTAAGAAGTTCCATCATTCAACCGATTGATAAACACAAGTTTTTATGATACATCTAAGAGATTATTTACGAAACAATGCTAGTCCATAAAAATAGGCATGCAGAAATAGTTTTGTAAGAGTGCAACGTGCGACTTGTGAAGAGACATTCTTAAACATTTTTGAGTAGTAAAACTCGTATAGGTTTGCCTTAAAGCAACACACTCAAAAATTTTTCAGTCTCAAACTTAGTTTGTTTAGTTTCAAAACTTAAAACCATGCAAATTTTCAAGCACAGATTTAGCATTGGATCCTCTTTATCGAGATGAAAAATGGGTCTTGGCATAGAAAAGTTTGATTAACTCATGTTTCGCACGATCCTTCCAAGAGAGGATTGCTGCACTCTCACAAAAATGATAATCTGCAGAAATGAAGAAACAAAACAATGCAGAAACAGTTCTGTAAGAGTGCGACTTGTGAAGAGACATTCTTAAACATTTTTGAGTGGTACCACTCGTATAGGTTTGCCTTAAAGCAAAACACTCAAAAATTTTGTCTCAAACTTAGTTTGTTTAGTTTCGAAACTTAAAACCATGCCAATTTTCAAGCACAGAATTAGCATTGGATCCTCCCTATCGAGATGAAAAATGGGTCTTAGCATAGAAAAGTTTGATTAAACTCATGTTTCGCACGATCCTTCCAAGAGATGATTGCTGCACTCTCACAAAAATGATAATCTGCAGAAATGAAGAAACAAAACAATGCAGAAACAGTTCTGTAAGAGTGCGACTTGTGAAGAGACATTCTTAAACATTTTTGAGTGGTACCACTCGTATAGGTTTGCCTTAAAGCAAAACACTCAAAAATTTGGTCTCAAACTTAGTTTGTTTAGTTTCGAAACTTAAAACCATGCCAATTTTCAAGCACAGATTTGGCATTGGATCCTCTTTATCGAGATGAAAAATGGGTCTTAGCATAGAAAAGTTTGATTAAACTCATGTTTCGCACGATCCTTCCAAGAGATGATTGCTGCACTCTCACAAAAATGATAATCTGCAGAAATGAAGAAACAAAACAATGCAGAAACAGTTCTGTAAGAGTGCGACTTGTGAAGAGACATTCTTAAACATTTTTGAGTGGTACCACTCGTATAGGTTTGCCTTAAAGCAAAACACTCAAAAATTTGGTCTCAAACTTAGTTTGTTTAGTTTCGAAACTTAAAACCATGCCAATTTTCAAGCACAGATTTGGCATTGGATCCTCTTTATCGAGATGAAAAATGGGTCTTAGCATAGAAAAGTTTGATTAAACTCATGTTTCGCACGATCCTTCCAAGAGATGATTGCTGCACTCTCACAAAAATGATAATCTGCAGAAATGAAGAAACAAAACAATGCACTTACCAGAGTAAACATCAGATCCTGGAGTTCCCACTGGCGTGTTTTGCGGCGTATCTAACAGCATCATTGGAATTGGAACAGCATCTTGTGGGCTTTTTGGGAGGGCATGCACTTGGGAAGCACCTTCAAGATCGGTCGGAGTACTCGTTAATACTTTGGTCTTCATTTTCTTCTTCTACTTGCGAAAAAAAATTTCTTGCAGTGGACTTGATTTCCAAACGAAAACAAAGTTCGCCGTCGGAAAAAAGGATATTGTAAGCTCTTAAAAAAAGTTCTGTAGAAAAATATGCTTATCACACATTCGCAGTCGATCGCTCTGTACAAAAGCTTCGCTATAAAAAATAATAAAAGTCTTCAACCGATGCTAAACCTTCGTCGAACAGCTCGGCTATTGACAAGCCAGCAATGTGCTTCAAACGCACGGCTAGGAAACTAGCAACTCCGCAACACTTCACTACAACTCATTCCTCCTCTCGCTACCAACACTCTCTACTGACTAAACGAAATTCAAGCCTGCAATGGATTTTATGGAGGAAGCTCGCGCAGGCGCACTAGTCGTGTTATGACGCGATGACTGGAGCGCAGGGCGAAAGACTCGACTCGTCGCCAAGGCTGTTTTTTTTTTATTATTATTATTCTTTCGTTTTTATTTTTTTTTTCATTTCAGCCGGCGGTTTGGATTTGAAAGCCTTATCTCATATTAAATGCAGTTGCATTCGAAGGGAGATGTGTCAGTTGGACAGCGCGACTTGACTCTCTATCGGTGGGTTGCAAAGTCTGATGCAAAAATCGTCTGACTAAGGGGATAGGGGGGAAAGAGATGGAAAATCGTGATATCGCCGGAGAAATTTTCTCGCTTTTTTGCATCACTTTTCTCCGTGCGCTTCGGATGCTCAATCAATGCGTCCAATACCTCACTTGTGTTTTTTTTTCTTTGTTTTCAAAATGCAAGTGGATTTTATTTATCCGTTTCGACTATCTACTTACACAAAGATAAAACTTTGCCGATATGAATTCCATTGAATCTGAACAATTTTTTGTTTCTTTGGGATTGTGGCACGGTTGTTTGTATCCATCCAAGAAACATAAATAGGATAGGATGCTCCGCGTACTGTCATTTAGAGAGATAATAGTAGTCATATTATTCTGAAAATCCCCATCTTTGCAATGAAACAGTGGGCATACTGAATCTTCAGTCCCATTTTCAGCATGTCCAATAAATTTAATTCATTTAGAAAAGTGGATCCATAAAAAAAATCTGTAGGGGGGGGAATGGCATTTTTAAAAACTTTTCCTTTATAAACGCATTGGAATTTGTAAAATGAATCAGTTTTTTATCATTTAAACTTATTTCGTTTGGAGTGGGGGCAAGTGCCCCCTCCCTTCTGAATTTGCCAATGATTTAGAATACAAAAATACGGAATAGGTTCAGAAGTTTAACTATACACCCTTAACCCTTTAACGCGCAGTGATCCCGCTCAGGGAACACCCAACTCTGACGTTTTGGCTGTTGCCAGTCACGAAGAATAGATTGGATTTCTATAAAAATAGTGGCGGGTGACAGAGCTCCACGAGAATCCTTTACTTTTTAGCACGTCCTCTCCCGTCCATAAATGGGCACGATTATTTTTAACAGCACTGACATCTGCTGAACAATGGAAGAACGCGAGAACAGCTGGATAGATCGCCCAATGCTGAAAAAAGGGCAGTCGTTGCCATCGCTCGACTGAACGACCCGCAAGAGGGCGGACGATCGAAACGTTCATCGCGTGTCACAGATCGAGAGACCCATTTTTGACGCAGACTGGCTGTGCGGCACAGCCAACTGTCGTCAAAAAAGGGTCTCTCGATGTGTGGCACGCGATGAACGTTTCGATCGTCCGCCCTCTTGCGGGTCGTTCATTCGAGCGATGGCAACGGCTGCCCTTTTTTCAGCATTCGGAAAGGGTTGCGCCTCAAAGGGTTAACCGTAGCGTTGGGTCGGAAGGGGGGGGGTGCCCACCCACTTTGTTTAGAAGAGCTTTCCATATTAGAACTTTCTCTCAAATTCTGAAGAAACTTTGGTCATTTTACTCTTAAATATAGTATGTTATCTCCCCCTTCCCCACAACCCTAAAAAAAAAGATCACCCTACGCCAGGGCCATTAGGCAGAAAAAAAATTCGGGGAGAGTCCAAACGTTGAAAAAGGCTCCATTTTTTACAAAAAGACTTCATCATCATTATGTTGTTAACAAAATTATAAATTTCAGGGGGAGGAACCGGACCCCCCTGGGTACGGCCTTGCCCTGCGCTTTTTAGGTATACATTCAAAAGAAATGCGAAACTTCGGATTTCATAGGATGCTTTGTGAAAGTCAATCAAAATTCGACGCCTCGTTCTGCATCTTCGGGCATGTCAAGAACATGCCCGACCTGTTTGAAAGTGCCTTTTGAGAAGGACCGGCGGCCGCGTACGGAATAGGAGAAAACTTTCTTGGATCTCCTTGTATCTCCTTGTAATCTCCTTGTCATTCATCATCGGTCATCATGAGTGACTTTTACAAACTATTTGACCCATAGGCGTAGAGTTATATGGGCCCGTGGGGCTCGAGCCCCCCCAATAAATTGTGAATAGGGGCTGAGCCCACCCAATAATTTACCACTCAATACAGACAATTAATTTATACTAACATAAAAAAAAGTATTTCACGCCATTTACAAACTTTAAAAAAAAAGCCTTTACTTTTAAAATTTTTCTTCTTTTGATTTCAATCATGATTTAGTATTCATTGTGACGCCACGTAACACACAATGCTACTATAAGCTGACCTCGCCAGGCTCTGGTTAATAGAAATCAGATTACGCAATGTAAAGTATGAAATGAAGAAAAGTTCAGATGTGTCTAAAATGCATTATGTCATCGAAAATGTTTTTTTTTTCCCTCCTTTGGATTTTTTATTTTGCTTCTGTTTTTAACTTATAACAGGGTAGGAAGATACTAACATGGATACCTATCTTACATAGGTGTAGAATTCTATGGACCCATAGAACTCGAGAGCCTCCAATAATTGACACTTATATATAGTAAGTCACAGCTTCCAACTACTACGGAATATAACTAATCACTTTTTGTAAACGGTATATTTTTTAATTATTTTTTTCAAAATAGTAACAAGCTCGCGTGCGCAGAACAAAAATTTGCTTTATTTTAAGTCAAAAAATCATGTAGAAAAATTGGTTAGTTATATTCCGTAGTAGTTGGCAGCTATGAGTAAGTTATAGGTGCGTGAATCAGTGGCGTAGCCAGACATTTTTCATGGGGGGGGTTACGACTTCTGCAACTCACATATATGTATAGGAGTGTATGATAAGGGAGTGAAGAATATACATTTTCTATGGCAAAATTTCCTAATGGGGGGGAGGTATGACACCGCCCTAGGCTACGCTACTAACGTGAATATATGTGGTTAAGGTGCCCGGCCCCCCCAATAATTTTGAAAACTTTACGCTTGTGATTTGACCTGTTGTGAGCAATGTTTGCATGCATATTCTGTAAAGATACCAGACGTTTGTTTAAAACTTATGAAGACATTTCTGAGAACGTTTTTCGTGTAAACTTGTGGTTTCCGACAAGATTTCCATAGTTGGACATCCAAAATCTAATGACAGCTAAAAATCATCACTGAGAAGTAGGGACGTAGCCATGGGCGCCGGCAGAATATTTCCCAGGGGAGGGGGGCAAAGAATACTCCAGGGAGGGAAAGACTACTTCAACATAGGGTTACCCTGTTGGAAGGAGCAAAAAAGCAAGGGAAAACGTTGCATACAAAAATCCAGGGAGGGAGCATTGCCCTCCCTTGCCCTATGCTGCCGGCGCCCATGGACGTAGCCAGGGGGAATGCCATGCCCCGAAATTTTGGATTTTCCTTAACTGAACGTCAAAAAATCGAACACTTTTGTGAGAAATTCTGCCTTTGACATCTTTGGACACCCCGCGAAATTTCTTTCTAGCTACGTCCCTGCAGAAAAGTATGGACTCAATGACAAGCCCCTCGTTACAAGTCGAAAGTTGCAGTAGAATAAATTAATTGGTTAAATATATTTGTTTCAGAAGCTAAATTGAAAAACGTTAAACTCCAGAAACCCTTATCTTTTTTGCGACACGGTGATGTCAAAAATTCCCTGGGAAAAGACCAGTCCATTCAGTTGAAAAAAATCACTCAATGTTTCCAGAAAAGCCGACCGTTAATTTTTCAAAAATAAATTTAGCGATTAGATATCTAAACTTTCGGGTGATCTTTTTCTTTAAAAAAAAAAAAAAAAAAAAAACGAAGAATTCTAACAGCATTCATTATGACGTTCGTTTCTTGTCTAATACATGGCCGAGTGGATAAGACAGAGAACGCCGTAGATGGCTAAAGTATGAAGGCCCAGGGTTCTGGCCTGCCGCGCAGCGGTCGATCTAACGGTTTGGAGTTTCGGACGGTTTTTCTCCAAATGTAAAGTGAATACTCGTTAACCCTTTGAGGCGCAACCCTTTCCCAATGCTGAAAAAAGGGGAGCCGTTGCCATCGCTCGACTTAACGACCCGCAAGAGGGCGGACGATCGAAACGTTCATCGCGTGCCACAGATCGAGAGACCCTTTTTTGACGCAGCTGGCAGTGCCGCACAGCCAGCTGCGTCACGATTATAAAGGGTCACGATTATTTTTAACAGCGTCAGTGCTGTTAAAAAGAATCGTGACCCTTTTTGGACGGGAAAGGACGTGCTAAAAAGTAAACGATTCTCGTGGAGCTCTGTCACCCGCCACTATTTTTATAGAAATCCAATCTATTCTTCGTAAGTGGCAACAGCCAAAACGTCAGAGTTGGGTGTACCCAGAGCGGGATCACTGCGCGTTAAAGGGTTAAAACCCCTTACAAAGTCTTTCGTCCAAGGCACCTGCCTGGGCAGATACCTCTCGTGTAGGCTTGCCTTAAACACAATCCACCCATTCTAATATTGTATGAATCCATGGCTGAAATTTTTTTGTTAGGATTGGAGGGGGCGGTGAGGGGGGCGTTCCTTTATCTCTGGATGAGTCATTAGTATATGTATTATGCTTCCTTACGATGTATCCATTGGAAGGGTCGGTGTTCATTCCAAATTGTCCCGCAGCAGCCCAGTCGGTTTACGCCCGGTTCCCATAAGAAAACCGAAAGTGAAGCAACGCCCGCCCACTTTGGTCAGCATTTGGGAGGGTGACAACCTCCCTCACCTGGACTGACGCGGGACCGTGTAAGGGGAGCTGGTGCACGTCCAATCTGTCGAGGCTCCAATCTCATCTATGCTGAAACGATACACCTGGAGGTGCCAATCTAGGTGCTGGTCTGTCCTCTGGAATTGTTTCAAAATTAGGAATGGGTTCAAAATCAAGTCGAATCTTCCTCCCACGGGGGCTCCATAACATGGAAGCCGCTCCATTTCGCCCATCGCTGTCCTATAAGGAAGGATCTAGCTCCGCTGCTCCACGGTTAGACAGACGGCATTATCAACGCGGCAACAAAAATGCCAAATGAATATTGATTAGGAATTCAAAATCGATTTTAAATGATGGTTACGTTCATTTTTAACGGTACTCATTCAAGAACAGCTACACCTAAAAGATCGTCGATTCATCCAGTTGTAATCTCTATCTAAAGACAACCACCGCATCCAATGATCTTAACACTTGGATAACTTCACTCCTTTTCTAAAGCACCACAAACCGGCTCGTAAAATTGTTTTCTTTTTCTAAAGCACCACAAACCGGCTCGTAAAATTGTTTTCTTTTTTCATTATCGTTTAAATAAAATACCTCAAAAGCATTTGAAAAGTTTTCAAAAAAGTCACTCGTCCCAAAATAGGAAATTTATGCTCGAAATACATGAGAAGGAGCTAAAGTTCCCTCACTTATCAATACTGTTACTGCATACAGGACCGTCTCGAAGGTAGCTGGCGCCCCGGGCAAGCTCATTGTGGGCGTCCTTTTTAACCCTTTAACGCGCGGTGTCCTCGCCGTGAGGACACCCAACTCTGACGTTTGGACTGTTGCCAGTCACGAAGAATAGATTGGATTTCTATAAACATAGTGGCGGGTGACAGAGCTCCACGAGAATCCTTTACTTTTGAGCACGTCCTTTCCAGTCAAAAAAGGGTCACGATTCTTTTTAACAGCACTGGCATCGGTTGAAGAATGGAAGAATGCGAGGAACAGCTGGACACATTGCCCAATGCTGAAAAAGGGCAACCGTTGCCATCGCTCGACTGAACGACCCGCCCTTCGAGCGATGGCAACGGCTGCCCTTTTTTCACCATTGGGAAAGGGTTGCGCCTCAAAGGGTTTTAAATCTGTCTAACTCGTTAATGACGCGCCCTTATTTAAGAAAAATCCCGGAATGAATAAGGAAAAACTTGCCCGGTGCAATTTTAAGAAGTCTATAGAGGTATATAGAGGTATAACTCGTTTTTAACGAGTAAAACCCGGTTATATCAAGGAATATTTTCGTGATTTATAAATTTTCTATTGACTTCCACCTTCCTAGCTCAGGTAATCCTTTCGTAGAAGAAATATTTTAGAATTTCGAAGTCCATAAAAATGACGATGATTATGAAGAATACGAAGAAGCTTACAAACAGCAGTGGATCCAGCGGAGCTAAGGGGCTTCAGACTCTGCCGCCCCCATCCCCGCCCCCAAAAAAAGATTGCTAAAGGGTAATATTCTGCTTCATTACACTCTTTGGATCTGTAAAATGAGCTTCCTTCCTAAATGATCCCCTCCCAAAAAATTGGACATGGGTTTGGAGTAAAATTTTGCTTAATTGTACAGTTTGCGTGAAATACGATTTATTTATTAATAATTAGCCGATCTCAAAAGTAATTTCGGAATCCGAAACTGGCTACAAACGGGGCTCACCTGACCATGGGCAGTTGGAACAGTCCGACCATAGATAATCCTTAACCCTTTCACGCGCAGTGTTCCCGCTATGGGAACACCCAACTCGGACGTTTTGACTGTTGCCAGTCACGAAGAATAGATTGGATTTCTATAAAAATAGTTGCGGGTGACCTAGCTCCACGAGAATCCTTTACTTTTTAGCACGTCATTTTCCTTTAAAAGAATGGTCACGATTCTTTTTAACAGCACTGACATCTGCTGAAAAATGGAAGAATGCGAGAACAGCTAGATAGATGGCCCCATGCTGAAAAAAGGGCAGCCGTTGCCATCGCTCGATTGAACGACCCGCAAGAGGGCGGACGATCGAAACGTTCATCGCGTGCCACAGATCGAGAGACCATTTTTTTTGATGCAGTTGGCTGTGCCGGGCACAGCCAGCTGCCGTCAAAAAAGGGTCTCTCGATCTGTGGCACGCGATGAACGTTTCGATCGTCCGCCCTCTTGCGGGTCGTTCAATCGAGCGACCGCAACGGCTGCCCTTTTTTCAGCACTGGGAAAGGGTTGCGCCTCAAAGGGTTAAAAAAAAAATCAATTCCCCTTCCTCTAAGACAGAGCTTTGATTGCTCTCCGGACAGCTGCCCGAGTTGCCGGCACTGGATACATAATGTATGTATTATCAGAATGTAATAAATATTCTTCTACATATACAATAGTGTCTTGACTTACGTGCATTCTAATACCCCTCGCGTAAGTGAAAATTTCGCGTTGTGAAATAGGGTATGAGACTTTTGAAAACACACACACGGTCACTTTACACACTTATAAAGACCCTCCTCAAACCGTTTTAAACAATTCCCCAACAATAGATTACCACCTAAAGTAATCAATGCTGCCAGGTTTAGGCTGGGACGGTTTGGGTGCTTCCGTCTGAACCGAAGCTACGAGTGATGAACTACCGTTTGCTGATTGGCTTTCTTCTTCCGTATAGCAAATCACGAAGAGGATCCTTAACTCTTCCATACTGCACTTCTGTTTGCGCTTATTATCGTTGGCGAAAATTTTCGTGTTCGTTGCAGGTATCCGCTTTGATACATGTTACTCGCGAAAAACACGAGCAATATCACATTCGCGTAAGGTATGTATTGTTCGTTTTTCGACACATTTTCGCGTGTTTAACTTCATTTTCAGTAATCCTGAAAGTCTTAATTGCAAGAAATATCGTTTCAGATATATAAGATTTTGAGGAGAAGAAAGACAAGATAATTACATTTTAGTGCACGTTTGTGTAGTGGTTGGAGAGCCATTCTGTCATAGCACGCCCCACCCGTGGCCTAGTGCTATGAACTAGGAGACGGAAGGAGCCTGGTTCGAATCCAGGTCGCGTCCGCCGGCCTAAGACCTAACCGTTCGGAGTTTCCCGTGGTTTCCTCCGAAACTTAACGTCCATGCGGGTTGGGAATCCTTAGAAAGACCCCAAGAAAGGCACCCCACCCCCTCGGTCTACAGCCCACGCGTAGCGAATCGGCCGTAACCCCACAAACAAGCAAACGATGCATCACACCACGGGTCCGGGTTCGATTCCCGGCACGGGCTTGGGGGCTATTTCGTCCGCCCCTTCATAGGAGACAACGCTGGTCCACCTATTAGGTGCCTCCATAATAAAGAGACCCGTCATTCCGGCCTTGGTAGTAGTAGTCGTTGTTGCTGTTGTGGGATTAAGGCCCATTATCTACACGAGGGATATCTAGGCTCAGGCGCGTAGCCAGGAAAATATTTCGGGGGGGGGGATATGCGCCTAGAAAATATTTCGGTGGGGGGGGGATATGAACGTATATGTGTATAAATAGACGGAGTTTCAATCGCTAATCCAAAAATTTCGGGGGGGGGGGGATATATCCCGATATCCCCCCCCCTGGCTACGCCCCTGTCTAGGCTTATGGGTGGGGTGCCCTCCTTGGAGGTCTTTCTAAGGGGTCCTAACCCGTATTTTTGCTGAGTTTCGGAGGAAACCACAGAAAATTCCGAACGGTTAGGTCGGCGGACGCGACCTGGTTTGGAACCAGGTACCTTCCGTCTCCCTGTTCAGAGCGCTATGCTCTCGGCCACGGGTCGGGCCCGGTCTTGGTAGCGGCCAATGCCTATCAACGGCACGTACCCGCCCTTAGGAAAACGTGGACATTTATAAATACTCATACTTCTTTATCTTTAGAACATCAGTTTCTCATTTCATTGGACGCTCGCTACTTTCTCATACGACGTTCGCTATTTTAGGAAGTTGGTATATTCCAGGGGCGGCTCCAGTGAAGGGTCCATAGGGGCCATGGCCCCCTCCGAAATTTTGTTTTACAGCTTTATATTCGCATACTTCACGATTTCACACGTTCAATTTGCATTTTGAACAATTTATAGACCTAAGTAAAAAGTTCGATGGCCCCCTCCGAGAATTCAGTCTGGAGCCGCCATTGGTATATTCTAATACAACAGAAAAACGGAAGAGTCGAATTACTTTACTGAGAGAATGCCCGTAATGTTTTGTGCAGTCAATGGGACGCCAAGAAGGCGATCCGGAATGACATAGATAAGTCTTCCAAGAAATTAAAAAAATAAGAATACGTAAACGCTAAGGTCAGTTTTGAGAATTTTCTTTCAAACGAAAATTGAATTTTTCTTTCACTCGGAAAACATGCACACCAGGAAATACGAGTAGTTGCATATCGAACGCTCATGCAACTTAGAAGCCGACACTAGGGGGTAGGCAAATGTAATTAGCTTTATAAAACGCAGTGGAGCCAGACGGTCTTCCATAGTTAGTTCTCAGTATTTAGATTCGAAATGCTTTATGCAGCCGTGGGAAAGCGCTTCCATAGATAGTTCTCGGTATTATTCTTGAAATGATTTTCTTCCGTCGTTTTAGCGTTGTTTACTTTTTCTCGGGAGTGATAGGAACTCACACGTCGTTTCGACTACCTGGGCGAATTTTCCAGTTTCCGTCCTTCTTGCTTTTTCCGAGTAATATGCAATTAAGATTTTTTTCACCTGGAAAAGGTTTTTTTCTTTTTTTTTTTTTAATCGTTGCGTGCGGTTGCTTTACTAACCTCGCTGTCTTTGTTCACGGTCAAGCAGTCGTTAGAGCGAAATGCGTGGGTTAGATTTTCCCAGTTTGCATAGCGAGAGATAGACTGGTTGTACTAGTCCCCCCTCCCCAGTAAAAATAATCAAAATGGTACCTGTTCTCCGTATTCTTGAAAAGGGTTGTCATTTCGGTTCGCCTATTTTTTTCGTGCTTTAAGTGCAGTCAATGGGAATCGATAGTCAAGATGTTGTTAGATGTTGCATATTAGGGGTGCAGGGGGGCCAGGTTAGATGTTGCAGGGGGGGCTATGGGGGCTCAAGCCCCCCCTAAAGGTTGAAAGTTTGAAGTGAAAAACTTTAAAAAATGAAAATTGTCACTAATGAATTATTACTATTATTATTATTTATTGTCTTCAAACAATTTCTAAAGTATTTTTTTACCTAAAAAGATGTCAGTTTTTAAATAAATACTTACAGAGAGTTTATGAAACACTGTTAAAGTCAGTTACAATATCACTGAAAAGATCAGATAATTATTTATGACTCTATAATGAGTTTTTGCATGTGGGCTTGTGTTGTATGGGCAAATCAAGTGGTGCAGAATATTTTGACGTTATAAGAGGGTTGTAACTATGATCGATCTCACTATAACCGAGTTCAGCAGTATTTTCAGCTCAGCCCCACCTAAACTAAAATCCTGGGTGCGCCACTGGTCGCTGCATATTAGTCAAGATGTTGCATATTAGTCAAGACTGTTGCATATTAGTCAATATGTTGCATATTAGTCGCACCTGGACTTTCACCATGAAAAATTGACAAAAAAAAAACAGTGCGGCTATTACGCGAGTCAACACGGTAGTTATCTCGTTGAAATAGCACCAACAAAATTTTTGTGAGTGTGTATTGTGTTTATGGCAAACCTACACGAGGGGTATCTGCCTAGGCAGGTGCCTTGGCCGAAAGACTTTTTAAGGGGTTTTAACGAGTTTTCATGTTAAATCTGGAAAAAACCGCCCAAAACTCCAGACCGTTAGATCGACAGTTGCGCCTTAGGCAATAACTCTGCACCTTCCCACTTCAGCCATCTACCGTGTTCAGATTCTTATCCACTCGTCCATGGTGGGGCACTCTCTTTTTTTATTAACAATATAATAAACACATATTTTGTTAGTTTAACCGAACTATTTCTCCAAATTTTTTATTTGGTTAAAATCAACTGAATTGCTTGGTTGAATAAACAAATGTCTAAGATGTATTCATGTTCATGACTCATGTAACAAAACTATTCTGTTGAAGTAACAAAATTCTTCTTCTTATTTTTTTTTCTATGCTATTTTGTTGAGATAACCAAATAGTTCGTTGAAAGTTTAAGGGGTAAGTCTAATTAATTTATCTATTCATCAAAATTTTTTTTTTATTTTAGTGTTTTTATATAGGTAGAAGTTTAATTTGAAAAAAATTCAACGTCAGTCTTTTTTTTTTTTTTTCCATTAGTCGAATAAGTAAGTAAATCAGAATCACTTCTGTGTCCGTGATAAAATAAATATGCATATTTACTCAAACTTTTCATGATAAAGAGCTCTCTAGTGATTAAATTATTCGGTGTCGCACAGCCAGTTGCGTCAAAAAAGGGTCTCTAGATCAGATCTGTGGCACGCGATGAGCGTTTCGATCGTCCGCCCTCTTGCTGGTCGTTCAGTCGAGCGATGGCAACGGATGCCCTTTTCTCAGCATTGGGAAAGGGCTGCGCCTAAAAGGGTTAAACGTCGTATAAGTTAGATAAGAGTCGTATAACTGAGACGTTTAACATTATTTCCTATAAGGCGTAGACGGGACCCAGTGAATGTGGCGTATAACCCAGAGAGTCGTATAACTGAGACGTTTAACATTATTTCCTATAAAGCGTAGACGGGACCCATTGAATGCGGCGTATAACCCAGAGAGTCGTATAACTGAGACGTTTAACATTATTTTCTATAAGGCGTAGACGGGACCCAGTGAATGCGGCGTATAACCCAGAGAGTCGCATAAGTGAGATGTCACTTATTTCATTTACTTTCACACAGAGGCATACGAAGGATTTTCTGTTGCAGGGAATCCAGACCCTTTGACGCAGCTGGCTGTGCCCGGCACAGCCAGCTGCTAACTAAGGTACCTGCTGCCGAACTAAGGTACCGGAGAGTACAACGAACACTCAATGGGCCGGGGCCTGGAGAAGGCTTAGACTAGACAGCAATCCGCGATTCTTGGTTCCGTTTTCGTCTTACATGAACGTAAGCTGGTTTGGTTTGGTTTTATGGGGTCAAGGCAAAGCTACACTTTGAGATAGGGGGATAACTCGGGCGGGAGACTTTTTAGGAGGTTTAGAGCATGTTCACGTTACATCTAAAGAAAACCGTCCAAAACTCCCAGATCGTTAGATTGTCAGCCGTGCGAGTGGGCAGAACCCTGTACTGGCGCATTTACTTTAGCCCAATAGGCCAATTTGGATGAATGGGCCGTACAGTTTAACCGCTCCAGCTCGCCCCTACGTACAGAGTTGGGCAGTATCGCAAATACATGTATTTGAAATACATTTTCAAAATACATTTATATCTTGTATTTTGTACTTTCACTCGTAGAAATAAAGTATTTTGAAAGTGTATTCTAAAATACATTTTCAATGTATTTTGTATTTTCTAAATACAGAAAATACATTTTACAGTCTGACATTCATTAAATCTTAACACCACAGATTGCTCAGATAGCATGTGCGAATGAAAATCATTCAATTGCTGATATTCACTTTCCCCCCTCTCTTGATGTAATATATGAGCTGCAGAAAAACTACACATGGTATCGTCCGCCATGTTGGTGGTAGTTAAGTCGAGCGATGGCAACGGCTGCCCTTTTTTCAGCATTGGGAAAGGGTTGCGCCTCAAAGGGTTAAGGCGCAGTGTAATTATGGAAGCTGTGAACTTAGATAATATGCAGAACATTTTAATCTACGATAAATTTTTAAACTCTTCAGAGATAAAAAACTCAAGATAACAAAGATAAAAAAAATTTTGATAGGTTGAGATTTAGCTGAGTATTTATGTTCAAATGTTTAACTTAAATCAATAAGTAATAAATATTATATAGAGAGGTTTATTTTACGCACATCCATGCATTACGAAATCGATGTTTCAATAAACGATTTTGAAACGAACGAGTATTCATTTTGTTCATATGTTGAAATCCCATTGTTTGCATTGTATTTTGAGTAATAATGCAATTTTTGAGAAATGGTCTCTTTTAAATCTTATTGCAGGATTCATTTTGAAAGGTAACCCATTTAAAGAAAAAAAAATGGTGCGTTTTCTTTAACACAACTATTAAGATTGCTGTTGCTATTGTTGTTCAAATGTATTTAAATAAAATAAAATGGGATCTTCGGTGGAAAATTTAGCTTCTTCTTAATTCAAATCCCTTAAGATTTGTACATGTATTTTGTGCGTATATTGAAAAGACATGTAATTTGTATTTTGCATTGTTTCAGTTCAGGAAGTATTTTGTATTTTATTGTGATTGAATCAAAGTTTTTTGTATCGAAAATACATTTAGAATGTATTTTGCCTAATTCTGCCTATGCACACCTTAGAAGGTTTTCAGCCCTTTCTTGAAAAATTAAATTTTCTGTCAGTAAAATCGAAGATAGTGACCTCTTATGGTGCTATAGCCCAGGTTACAAATTTCCAAAAAGCCTACCCAGTTACCCTAATGGAGGGTGGGTCTGTACCACTTCTTTCAGTGGCGGATCCAGAAATTTTTTTTGGGAGGGGCTAAATTTTTTAAAAAGCTTATTTCACCCAATTAAAATGTACTATAAATCAAAATTTTAGTCTAACCCAGTGTATTAGGCTTTTGGGAGGGGCTAAGTAATAAAATAGGATCATTTTAGTTATTTAAAGTGTATAATGAAGCAGAATGTTACCCTTGAGCAATCTCTTTTGGGGGGGCTGAAGCCCCCTAGCCCCTCCCCTGTATCCGCTACTGATCTTCTTTGTTTATGCCACTGTTTTGTAGAAATAATCATAAACATACTGTGACCAATAGGTACAGCCGAGCTGATGTTAGGGCGAATCTAAAAAAAAGGTGTATCTTTGTCAGTATTTACACTCTTTCAGTAGTACAAAGAATCGTCAGCCACTGGCTTCAGCGATTTTTTCTTTCGTTTCACCTTCTTCACGTTTATTTTGGAAAATGTGTTTAACTTAATTATTTTATATGTTTAGCCCTTTTAAATAATCTATAATTAAATACGTTTGTATATATACCGGGGACCAAAAAGTCCGTAAAAACTTTTAAAATTCAGTAAAAGAGAACAAATAATGATAGAAAATAGCAGTTTGTACCTATAGGTTAAGAGGGTGATGGGATTATTTTTAAATGACAAGAAAGGTTATAGTTCCAAATGCTACCGATAGGGGGCGCTGGCATGAACAATGGGAAGCAAGTTTCCAATTTAAAAAAAAAATCCAAAATCTCTCTAATCCTATCCATGCAAACCGCAATTTTGTATCGTTAGTTGTTCTTTTTTAATGAATTTTTGCAGAGGCGGATCAAACCAACTGGAGGCCCCTGGCGGTCAAATTTTTGGGGCCCCTGAGCCCAAGTTCCCCCCATAATTTAGTGTATTAAGGGCCCTATCCGTTTTTTTCCGTGAAGAAAAAGCACTGAACGCTTTCACTCAACTGCTTTAACAATAAAATTAAACTCACAAAAAAAAAAAAGGAAGACGAAAAAGAATTTATGAAATTCTAAGTTTGCTAATTTACACATCATTAAAAAAGTAACTTTGCACAACTGCTTAAAGTACTTTATGCGAACTTGCTTCGGGCTTTATCTTTTGCAAATGCATCCATAATTTTTGTGATGCCCACGGACGTATATATACGCAAAATGCTAGTTTTCGTCCGAACGCCTTTTTGCATTCGTGCCTCATTTAAGTATAACATTTAAAAAAAAAAAGTCTTGCCTGTGAATTTTGAAAATTTTATTTCAATCATAACAATTACATTCATTTTGTATGCTCTAAATGAATGGGTAATTAAAAAAAAAAAAAAAAAATACAAGAAGCTTCGCGGAAGCTGCATGTTTGCCGACATCAGAAGGTTGACCGATGTACGATGCCATCTTGACCCACCGGTCACGACGAATGCGAGTGCGAGGCGGGGGGGAGGGGGGGTTGTCCTCTCGGGCTTTTTCACAATATGGACAACGAGCGCCGAGCTAAAGGCCTGAAGGTATGGGAGTGGACGGGATGGGAGGGACACTGTGTATTTTCAAACATGAAAGTATATATTTTGTAATTTCCTCTCTAATGTGAAATTAGTTACTTTCACGGTTAGCTGGAACTTTCATATAAAGCAGTGGTATTCAGTATTAGGGGTGGCGAAAAATGACCTTGGTTTCCAAGATGAATTCAAAAACTGTAAATAAACTTAATGGAATACAAGAATATTGATTATTCAAATTTTTGCGAAAAAGAATAAATTTTAAAAGTTTCACTCAATGTTGAATGTGTTGTGTTGTGGGATTAAGGCCAATTATCTACAAGAGGGATCTAGGCCTGTGGGTGAGGTGCCTCCGTGAGTGTCTTTCTAAGGGGTCCTAACCCGTACTTACGCTAAGTTTTGGAGAAAACCACGGAAAACTCCGAACGGCTAGGTCGTCGGACGCGACCTGGTTCCGAACCACACTAAATGTTGAAATTTATGACATCGCACACTATTGGCATTTCGTTTATACTTTTTGCTACTTCGCGCAAACATCCTTCAGGTCGACGTACCTCAATGTCCCAAGTAAGGTTGCTATGTATATCTTGGTGCACCTCCCTGGATAAAATCCTGCCCGGGTCCTTGCTTACAGTATTGGCGCTTGCTCACTAGTAAGAGAGACATTGACTCTATTGCCTTTCTTTATAAATTAAGAATGTCCCAAGTCTTCGGGCGAATTTCAGCGTGTTATGATTTGCAAGCAACAATTGTATCACAAAAGAATTAATACAAGTAAACTTCTTAAAGAAATTCTTAAAAGAGACAACGCCTCTTTTTGAAAAGAATTAGAAGTATGAGAAATAAATATATTTTGTTTCTTTGAGTCGTAGATTCGAGTCTCCCTTTGAGATAAAATTCTGTCGCAGAAATTCGAATGCAGATCTAAACTTAAATGAATTAGCATGGTAAATGATTGCGAGCGGTGTGGCAAATCAAAATGAAATTAAATAAATAATGTTTTTAATGACTTCTATATATCAAAAACTGAAAGCACACGGTAACAGTTTGATTGATTTGTGAGACAAGGTCCCCTGATGACACACTTCTAATAATAACTATTTTTGTTAAAAAAAAAACAAAAAAAAAAACAAACTTTTTGTCATATAACCCAGCCAGATGTTACAGGCCAACATTTAGGGGGGAAAAATACTATTCAGAGAATAACTGCACCGCAAAATTGGCTGTAGTGCTATTCATTTATAAAACATATTACAAAATACTGTAAGCGTGTCATTTTTTTTTTCCTGAATGTTTCATTATAAGCTTCCAAGAGTTATAAATTACAGTTTGTAAAGAGATATTCTGAATCTTTAAAAGTGTCTGATGTCATTTCATTCTGTTAAATAATTACACGATTTTTTTTACGAGAATTTCACTATTTTGATGGCAACAATCGAGGATAGGGTGGTCCCATTGCGGAAAGAGTAATGAATCACCTTCAACAGCGTTCGAGACTTTTCCCTTGGCCTTATTAAAAGCCCCTCTTTTTGGCTGGGCATGGACAGCCAAAGACTTAACTACCAGCAAGAGGGCGGACGATCGAAACGCTCATCGCGTGCCACAGATCTAGAGACCCTTTTTTGACGACAGCCGGCTGTGCCGCACAGCCAGCTGTCCTCAAAAAAGGGTCTCTCGATCTGTGGCACGCGATGAACGTTTCGATCGTCCGCCCTCTTGCGGGTCGTTCAGTCGAGCGATGGCAACGGCTGCCCTTTATTCAGCATTGGGAAAGGGTTGCGCCTCAAAGGGTTAACGAAATAAAGCTGATAACTCTTTTGGGAAGGGTCCAGACCCCATGGACAAACTACCTTGTGTGCGCCACTGTCATGGAGAAACACTATTCCTTTACTGAGCATTCCTCTACGTTTGTTTTGAATTGCACGCCCGCCGTAGTCGTGCTTATCGTCATTGGCGGGAAGTTTCTATGAAGAAGGTATAGAAAAGCTGGTAACCCGCAACGATAAGTGTTTGAAAATGGGTGGAAACTATGTAGAAAAATTGTTTGAGGCATGCTCTTTCATGTAAAAATAAAATTGGCTTGAAAAATTCTATTTACTAATTTATTTATTTATTTATTTATTTTTTTTTTCAAAAGGGAATTTACTTTCCGAATACCCATGGTATATAATAGTGTTCGATTCAGCGGATATAAATATTGCGCATAATGTAATGTGAAGTTTAAGATGATTTCTAATTTTGTAGGGTATATCATTCAAAATATACCTCCTAATAAACAAAAATCTCGTTAATTGATAAATTTTATATTATTTTAAACTTTTTATAAATTTTGAAGAAAATTGTTTGCTATCTCAGCTTTTTAACAAAATGCATTTGCAGGAATATAATTTTATAAATATATTTTCCGAATTTAAATTTAAAGTTTTTAAAATTAAAATTTAATAAATATTAGAATATGTGTTTAATAACTAACAACTGTACAAAAATAGGTACTGTAATTCTTTTTAAAATGATCACTGATTTAAACAAAAAAATTAGTAATACATTTTTGTTACATAATTTTAAGGACAGTGCAGTTTTTGAATTCCAAATTACATTTGCACGTTCAAAGAATATGTTAATACATTTATTGTACTCTTAGAGTGCATTATATTAATACAATTGTTTTATTTGTTCAGCTGTTGCAGTGAGTGGAGGAAGTGTATTTTGATTATTTTCTAAGAACGAGGGCATCGACATAAATAGTTCAAAGCGAATTAGCTATAATTATTATTTTATCTAACCTAAGATACAGATAATTTTTTAAAGTGTACGTGGAGAATGCTGACTGCCATTTTTAATTGTGAAATTTGTAAATTGGACTGCCTTACCTTAGCCAGAGAGAAGTTTTGAAATACTGGGAGACATTTTATAATATTCTTGTGTGTGTTCGTTTTAAGCTAGTCATTTTTATTTTACAATATCTACGTTTTCAATACACGCAGCAGTCTTTATATTAAAAACTGACTTTAAATGCTTTGCTGACATTACTCTTAAATTGCGAGAGTATGTTTTTTTTCCACTTATCTAGGGGTATGAAAAAATTAAATAAATAAAGATGAATTTGTGACTAAAAATTAGACATAAACCTTGTTATTTATGCATATGGTGATGAATCTGAAAACTTGGTGAATACGGACTACACTTACGGGGTGATAGGACGCATCTATATAAGCAATTCCTGCACCAAATAATAATCACTTTCAGAGAAGGTTTGATAAATCAGTTAATTTCCAACTCCTGTTTTTGAAAAATGAGTTTAATATTCGCAGAAGAATTGACCTAAAATGGATATTAAAAAATTTTTTTTTCGTTTTGAAACATGAAATTTTAGAAGAACACAGTCATAATTTAGGGGGAGGCTGAAAAAAGCGTGCAGAATTAAAGATGTTATTTTTTTTTATGAAGGGGCACTCCCCGCGGCCAGCATTTGCTATACGGAAAGTTTTTGTTGTATCGGGAATGTTTTTGTTTTATTTTAGCACTTAAACGTTTGACAGTCTGATATGGGTGCCCCGATAAAAAGTACTTTTAAGGGCGTGTTTCTTCCCTCCACTACACAGTCTTTAACATATTTTTACGAGTCTATATTTTTAGAAAAAGAAGCGTTTAAATGCACATTTTGTTTGGAAGGCTTTAATAATCTTGCAGAAATAGCAATTTTATGTATGTAAGCCAGTCAAGCTGCATGGCTGTCTTTATTAAGCGGGGGTGGGGGTGCTTTGTGTTATGGCAAGCCTACACGAGGGACATACGCCTACGGAGGGTGCTTTATTTTGGATGCTTTGCATCTGTTAACTGTTCTGCGACTTACTTGGGTTTGGCATGAATTATCATCCAGCAATGCTTGCCATTCGATATCTTCAGACGCGAGGGGAATATGCCTACTGGGGGTGCCTTGGCCGAAGGACTTTTCTAGGAGTTCTAATGCTTATTCACGTTACATCTGGAGAAAACCGACCAAAACTCCAGACCGTTCGACCGACTGCCCCGCGGTAATCCCGAACGCTGGACCTTCACTCTTCAGTTGTCTACTATGTTGAGTGTCTTATGCATTCGGCGATGGTGAGGCCTGAGTAAGGGATCAGTAGACATTCGAAATATATCCATGCACGTTAATATTCTTTAAAAAAAAACTATGGGGTTAAAGGTCAAAATACCTCAAAGACTTCTCAGTCACACTATCAATTTACAGAGAAAACTGCACAGTCCTTATTTTTTTAATGCAAATGAAAACTTTTTTTACCTACTTTTAATAATTCATAAAATTTATAAAATTTACCTTGCTTTTATTATTTCAGTTTGTTTATTCATTTTTAAATTATTTCTAAAAATTTACACTTCACTACTATTCTTTAGATTTTAAACATATTTATTATCCTCAAGTAATTTTTTTATTATTCTTAAATAGTCTTTTTGATTTATTATTTAAAAAAATTACATCTATATAAAGTTTCAGAATTATGAACATAATTAATTCATGATCGGTAAGCAAAGTTATGGAGGACATTAACTGTAGCAAGGAGTCGAAAAATGGAATGAGAGAGTTAGTCATTTTGGAAAACACACATTTAGCGTAATATGTCATTCATACTGATAAAACAATTTGCAAAAGAAATCAAATTTATTGAAACTGTTTATCATTTAAATAATGACTGATGTGGTTTGGTCATAAGGAGTACTTTGTACTGTTGGGAATGCCAATGCGTTTCTTTTTATCAAGAAAAGACAAAAAGCTTGAAAATGCAAGAGGGAGGTTTCTTCTCTCCTCTTCTTAAATATGGGACTATTATAAATCTGTTCCAGGATTTCAATTGTTTACCTGGTAATAATAAATTTCATATATAGTCTTATGCCAATAATAGGCTCCTACATGAGTACTTTAAAGGTGGGCCCGGGGGTTCGTGTACTCCTAGGGAAGGCTTATTTCAGTATTTCAGACACTTCGGTACTAAAATACAAAAAGTTTCAGTATATTTTTTAAATGATCACCATGACTTGCCAATGGCAGAGGAGGAGGGGGTAACCTCTTTCTTGGACTTCACATAGGACCCCATGATACCTAAGTTCAAATTATGATCTTTGGATATTTGAGCCCCCCTCCCCCTCGAAAGAAAATCCTGGCTACGGGCCTGATGTAACTGATATTTAAAATTTTAAGTAGGCTAATGTAAAGAGAAAGCTTTTTAACCCTTTAACGCGCAGTGTTCCCGCTCTGGGAACACCCAACTCTGACGTTTTGACTGTTGCCAGTCACGAAGAATAGATTCGATTTCTATAAAAATAGTGGCGGGTGACAGAGCTCCACGAGAATCCTTTAGTTTTTAGCACGTCCTTTCCCGTAAAAAGATGGTCACGATTCTTTTTAACAGCACTGACATCTGCTGAAAAATGGAAGAATGCGAGAACAGCTGCATAGATTGCCCAATGCTGCCCCTTTTTACAGCATTGGGAAAGTGTTGCGCCTCAAAGGGTTAAGGCGTCCTGCCCCAGGACTGTCGGGACATATTTTGACTTATTAATCTTAATACTTAAAAAAAAGATGGGGTGAAAGAGAACATAATTTTAATAAAAAAACATAATAAAAAAAAGCATTTTGCGATGGGACCTCTGCCTTCTGTCCCTTTCTTTCTTTCTCTTTTTTAATTTATTCGGGAGGGGGGGGGCGTGCTCCCCCCCAGTCCCCACAGTCGCGTCGCGCGCGAAGCCCATGGTCAAGTAGGCTTCCAAATGTAAGTATCCTATTTTACTTCCTCCAGCGTTTCGCGGTGCCTTTTGTGGCTACCTGCAAGCTCCATATCCGCGCCTCCGGCGTTGGAGTAAAAAACAAAACAGAGGGAGAGAGTCCGGCGTTGGAATAAAAACAAAACAGACGAGGGGGGGGGAAGAGAGAGAGGGAAACGGAGCGGGAAAGAGAGAGAGAGAGAGGGAGAGGGAAAGAGAGAGAGGAGAGAGGGAGAGACCACAGAAAGTAGTGACACACTCTTTATATCTAAGGTTTAACCTACTTGAAGGGAGAGATAAGATTTCACTAAAGCGTTAGTAGTGAAATTTTTAAAGGGCAGGGGTGGCGCTAGCGGGGGATTGGGGGGGGGCATGTACCCCCCGTCGGGGATCACTGGCCCCCCTGTCGGGGATTTTTTTAGAGAATTTGTTGGTTTAGAAAAACGAAGGAAGTTTTGTAACCAGATAAAAAATTCCATTCAAAGTGTCTGACCCGACCGTAGAGGTTCCGTTCACTTCCATTCTCATTCTGCTTGGATTTATACGATATTCATATACCGAATATTGATTATCTGCAGCTCGGAGTATGTTTCTCGGGATTCGAAGGAACCAGCGAACAAGATCCACATTTCTAGGGTAATCACGGTTGCCCGATCTGTTGACAATTGCCTTCGTAACGACCTTTTTTAACGACGACTTTGGTGAAAATCACCGGGCTTTCCTGTTAACACAGAACAGATAATGAATGACCCTCTCATCATAATAATTTTTAATATACGAAGCCACAGTAGGAAATTTATCTCTGACTCGAATACTTTTTTGAGAGGCTGTGCAAGTACTGAAACGTAAAATTTGGGGGGTTTTATCGTTTGGCCCCCTTGTCGGGGAAGATAGCCCTCCCGTCGGGAAAAGTCTCGCGCCATCACTGTTAAAGGGGATCAGTCCCTTCAATGAAAATATTAGAAGCTGAAGCTCCCTCAATCCCCTTGGAGTCGGTGCCTATGGTCAAACACTCATACAGTGAAGAAACGTGAAGGAAATGATGTTTGCAACGACAGAAGCAAGCTGGTTAACCCTTTGAGGCGGAACCCTTTCCCAATGCTGAAAAAAGGGCAGCCGTTGCCATCGCTCGACTGAACGACCAGCAAGAGGGCGGACGATCGAAACGTCCATCGCGTGCCACAGATCGAGAGACCCTTTTTTGACAACAGCTAGCTGTGCCGGCACACGAGCCGACACGATTTAAGTCGATCGATGGCAACGGCTGCCCTTTTTTCAGCATTGGGAAAGGGTTGCGCCTCAAAGGGTGGCACAGCCAGCTGTTGTCAAAAAAGGGTCTCTCGATCTGTGGCACGCGATGAACGCTTCGATCGTCCGCTCTCTTGCGAGTCGTTCAGTCGAGCGACGGCGACGGCTGCTCTTTTTTCAGCGTTGGGTAAATCTATCCAGCTGTTCTCGCATTCTTCCATTTTTCAGCAGATGTCAGTGCTGTTCGAAAGAATCGCGACCATTTTTTTTACGGGAAAGGACGTGCTAAAAATTAAAGGATTCTAGTGGAGCTCTGTCACCCGCAACTATTTATAGAAATCAACTCTATTCTTCGTGACTGGCAACAGTCAAAACGTCCGAGTTGGGTGTTCCCAGAGCGGAAACACTGAGCGTTAAAGGGTTAAAGGCCAACGCTCATTTTGCGAACACGGGACGCCGTGGAGGTTATTGTAAGAGGGGGGTGGGGGAGACATTGCAGGGTCGAAAAAATGATGTGATTTTAATGACCAGTGGGGATCTACCGACAAAGCTAACCCGCGAAACCACTAAACACGCCGCCAAACACAGAAGGGGGAGACTTGCCTCCGCAATCCGGAAAGAGGATACTGAAAATACATTGACTTGCCATTCTAGCGTATGAGATGGGACTCACATTAGCGTTATCCTTAACTATGTGAACATGAAAGATTGCTATCGACAAGGAAGAAAAGGCCACTCTGTTTCAAAAATGTATTCCAGTGACTAGATACATTAGCTCAGAGCCTGATTATGACCCACGGGGGCCCCGGGCATGGATGAATTTGGGGGCCATGAAATTTGTTTTATTTTTCATTCAATTTTGATATAAAAAATATATTTCAGAACACTATTTGAAATTGGGGGGCCCTGGGCAAAGTACCGATTTGCCCATGCGATCATAAGGCCCTGGATTAGCTTTTTAATATTTAAGAGCATGAAACAAACATTTAGATACATATTAATTATAAAATACGTTTCATCGTTACGTTAGTAAACTATACTGGTATGCAAATTGCGATCAGTACAATAAGGTATTTCAATAGAAAGGTCATGTTATTGCAATCAGTACAATAAGCTATTTCAATAGAAAGGTCATGCGTATGCAAATGCCAGGAACAAAAACGTCACAGGCGACGTGAGCGTACGCAAAAAGCGTGCGGCCAGCGAGCGCTACTCAAGACTACAGTAAAAGGAAGGACGGAGGCGCAATTAAAAACATTCGCTGCAAGTGCAAGTGAGATCTTTCGTGAAATAGGGCTAGAAGAAAACCCCTGGACGACTTCCCACGTGGAAGAATGATCGGAAACCTGGAGGAGAGGCTTAGTGACACCAGTGATCAACAAGTGTCAATTCGCGCGTTTGGAAAGCCTTGCAAACCCTAGGTACAGCTTGGTAAGGTGAGTGGTGGCCGCCCCAGGAAAACAACTGCAGTGGACGACCGATATATCGTCCTGCAGGGGAAAAGAGCCCCAAAACAGTCAGCAAGCGCCATTGCTCAGCAACTGTGTACGGCAACGGGGCGACAAGTGTCGAGTTTTACTGGGTCCATAGACGCCTTCACAAAGGCGGCCTATTCGACCGTCGTCGTCCTGAACGCTGCTTTCCTTTGAAAGTTGGCCACCGCATAGTGGAGTATTCGTATCAAAATCCTGGCCAAAAAGCGAAAATTTTAAATTTGTTTAAAAACAGTAATATATATGTTTTTGGATAGCCTAGTAACTGATGCATCATGAGATGCATGTTTCTCGACCCTAATTCATACCCAAAAGATGCAGCACTCGGTTTAAAAGCAAGTTTCTTCATTTACGGCAAGAGATTTCAGCGTTTTCTATTACTTCGTCGTGCATTTTTTACGGGCTCTTTAAATTAATTTACTGATTTGAAACTTAGTATAATTGTAGTAAAATATATGTATTTTAATTATATTTATCTATTAGCTTTAAAAATATAATATGACTGTATTGAAAAAAAATGTAAACTTTTTTTTTCCAATTTTTTTTTCAAAAATCCACATTTTAAAAAGCTTTTTGAAGGGTTGTCGCGCCTAATTTAAACTATAATCGTAATTATTACAGTGTTGAGTGTCTATTCCAAGAAAAAAATGTTCCCCCAACATCTACCATTTTTATAAAAAAAAATTATTTCTACAGCGCCATTTTTATTTTTCCGAAAATTTTTTGACGGGTGATCGCAAAAGGGATACAAACAATCGCGCTTGTATTTCTCATAAACTATAAATTATGTGCAAGTGTTTGGATAAAGGTATATAAAGTTTCATTTCAGTTAAGATTTAACATCAGTATTTTAAATTCAGTATGTAATTTATTTTTCTGAAGTCAATTGGCTATAAGAAGAAAATTTCTACATATTCCAAAATTGCCCTTACTTAATCCTGTAAATAGGCCCATCTATTTACAGCTTAGTTTTCCATTTATGTCGTAAATTGTGTCCAAAGCAAAAACTCCCCAAATTTGGTTCTCAAAGATGACAACTGTGACTTCGGGTCATGGAAGTGTGAGTGTCTAAACAGAAACACGTGCTACCTCTTTAGTCATTTTGAAGTGCTGGCTTGAAATAAATTACTTTCTCCTCGAGCTTGGAATGAGATTTTATGGGTTTGCAATAGGGATGGACGCGAGACGAAAAATTGGCGTCTCGCGTCTCGCAAAACAGCCGAAAAGCTTTGTCTCGTCTCGCAAAAATCCCTATATCATAATGTTAAAAATGCTTGTCTCGTCTCGCAAAAAAGCTGTAAATCTCTGTCTCGTCTCGCAAAAAGTCGTCTCGCGTCCATCCCTAGTTTGCAAAGGGGGGCTTCTTTTAAGCAGTGCCCTTATATGATCTGCTCTAGATAAAGGCCAATGAAAAAGAGCAAGACTTATAGCAGTGAGACCCTATAACTTCTTCTTCCAGAGGAGCCCGATGGTGGTCTCTCTCTCTCTTAAAAAAAAAAAAAAAAAAAAAGAAGAAGAAGGAGAAGAAAAAGAAAGTGATTCTGAGTGAAGACGAATATCAGAGTTCAAAAGAATCGGAATGAAAAGGTTAATCTTCAGAAGTCATAAGAAAACTAAGATCAATATAGTATCTGCATTTAGAAAAGTGAAAAATCTGAAGACTTTTATGATAAAAATTGATTTATAGATAAGTAGTACTATATTCATAAGCATTATTATAAGTAAAGTATTACATTTATATATTTTTATTGCGGTTAAGGCAGCGTTTCTCAACCTGTGGGGCGCGCTCCCCAAGGGGGCGCAGATCGTTTCCAGGGGAGGCGCCAGAAAAACAAAAAAGAAAGAGATGATGCACGATTTTAAAAAATCGCCTAATTTATTCTCATTTTTACTCAAAAATATATCCATTTTCGCTTAAAATGTTCATTCAAACTTTACTGATAACATTATTTTGTAGAAAATTCGACTAAATGTACATTGTTAAAGATTAAAAAACTGAATGTATGCTGAACAATGTGAAGGGGGGAGGCGCCACCGTAAGTTAGCCTTTGTTGGGGGAGGGGCGAAGTTAAAAGGTTGAGAACCGCTGGGTTAAGGCACGGCTATTTTCCTTACGGGAAGGTTGCCTTGGCGGAGGGCTTTTTAAGAGGCTCTAATGCGTATTCACGTGACATCTGGAGAAAATCGCCCAAAACTCCAGACCGTTAGATCGACAGCCGCGTGGTATTACATTTATAAGTGGTATTATACAAAAGCACTACTTCCCAGTAAGGAACTCCCCGGACAAGACATTTGTTAGAAACCAACTTCGAGTCGTTTAGCGATATATCGCCAAATTTAGCGACAACACGCTTTTTTATGTAATTTAAGAAGTATACAATACTAAAAAGTAAGTCAAAAGTCAGCCGTAATGATTTTAACGTTAAAACACATGAAAAATATTTTTGGCCAGAATTTTGACACAAATACTCCACTGTGCACCGGCGCCACCGTTTAGAGAGGTGTAAGAAGCATATAAAAAAAAAAAAAAAAAAAAAAAAAAAAAACTGGACATCTGATCAGTGAAGTCGTGTCCTCTTTACGGATGAGAGTCGTTTGTGGCACAAGCGATTCTCAACGCTTGTTGATTTGGAGAGGTCGGTACACGGTTTCATCCCACTAACATCACTAAAAGAGAGCGTTACTGTCCACATCGAGTGGTTCCCGCTAGCAGTAGGGGGCCCCTTTAATGGCCAATTCTCACTTGTAAGTAATAAATCTTGATACTGCGGAATAATACTGAATAATACTGCGGAATAATACTGAATGATACTGAATAATACTGCGGTTTCACACCTCCCCCATCCATTGTTCGGTGGAGGACAGTCCATTGTTGCCCGGCGTCAAACCAGCACCTCCTACATATAGAAAGCCTAACAACTGAAGTTTTGACGTCACCACTAGGCCTTCAAGTGATGACGTCATCACATTTTTTTTTTTTTTCATAAAGTAAAACTATTTAAATTTTCTGGTGAATGCTACAAATATTAGAAAATATCTTAAGTTAAAGATAAAAATTAAAATACCTTTGTGATACAAAACAGTTCATTATGATCTATTTCTTTATTACATTACATAATTAGTCACAGTTAAAAATCAGCCCTTTGTCGTAAAATTAAATTTTCTGTCTCATATCTTTAAAATGCTGTTGTGAGTGAGTAAATTTACCAGAAATTATAAATAGTTTTACTATATGAAAGTTAAAGTGTGATGACGTCATTTTTGAAGGCCTATTGATGACGTGAAAGCTTGGTGACGTAGCAGTTGTTAGGCTTCCTGTATCTAGGAGGTGTCGGTCAAACGAGGCCGAATATCTCCATTCAAATACATTGTACGGCGGGAACCGCTCGATGTGGACAGTGGCCTCCAGGGCCGGCACGACCCTATAGGCAAACTAGGTGACTGCCTAGGGCACTGACTCGAGAGGGGGGGGGGCAATAGCCAGCTTCTAATGGCATCCGGTACTATCTGGGAAAAGGCTGTCTCTCCAAGCAGGGTGAATCTAAACCGCGTGTTCCGAAATTTTAGCACCCAGTATCTTGAAAATGAAAAATAATTAATATGCAGATTATAGTAAAGCCGGTTAGGTTCAGCTTGGGTATTTATTCAGTAGAAATATTTGGCGGCGTTAACTATGCCACTACAGCCGTTACAGTACAGCTTGGATATTTGTCAACGCGGCGAGATATATTTCGTGGTGCTAAATACTCCAATCTGCAAAGGATTATGTATATGAATATATGGATAGCGGTTTTCCCGGTAACCTTACATGAGAAGTAATTACCGGTTATGAGCATGTGTAATTAACCAAATAATGAAAAGTCGCCATGGGTGGCAAGCTATTCTAGCTGTTCCGTAGTTTTTATCAAAGAAAACACATGAAGTACTGTTTTCTTAGAACTAATTATTAAATATAAATATACGCAAGTCGCTAAATTGTGAAAAATCGTCATGGGTGGCACGTGCACAAGGTGTCCCATAGGTTTTACATAATTAAAAATGCAGTAGACACCCCCCCCCCCTATAACACGGGTCCATAGAACAAGGATTCCTAGAACACGACGAAAAAATTGCAATCGTTTTCGTATAACACACTAAAAGAGACTCCTACAGCACGGTTAAATGAGACAGATGTTCTGATTTTATTACGCTTTAGCTCCTAATTAATATATAACTTTTGAATGGCAACATTAAATATCATTGTGTTTCTAAGGAGTGCTAATAATTTTTCCAGCGATTATACGCGGAGTCGCACTCCAGGTGGAGTACAGCTCAGGACCCGTACAACACTGAACGTATCTACCGTGTTATAAGGGGTCTACATTAGTGTGAAGTTTAAATTTTTATATTCCCATGAATATGCAAGAACAAGCTGTAAGCAGCTTGGTAACATTCTATCTGATCCAACCTTTGAGTTTTGTCTGTTGAAATTATGCCTTTTTTTTACGAATAAGCCTCAGGGCTCGCACGTACTCGCATTTTACGCGTAAATCGATATTTTTTGAAAAAATGGACTCTCACTTTTTGAAACTGCGAGTCAAATTTGACTCGCAAAATTTCAGCCGGACAGTTATGCTACTCATGTCTGTAATCTAGTTCATATTAATCGTGCATTGTGGAGAAATCAATATGCAGTTGAAAATTAATAATTACATGAGAAAAAAGGAACGTCTTACTTTCTCTTTCTTAGATTTTTTTTAAAAAAATTAGTTTTTTTGACTTTGACTCGCAGTTTTCAAAAATTGACTCTCAACATTTATTGACTGCGAGTCAACATGACTCGCAGATTTTGAAGTCTAGCGCGAGCCACGAGCCTTGATAGGGACCGAATGCCTCATACGAAAAGCGAGCACAGCTCTAGGGGGCCTTGGCCCCTAGTGCTCTACAAAAAACAAAACTTTCCTCGAAAGCTGTAGAAGTGATTTTGGAATTGAAACAATGCAGGTAGAAGCAATAGAGATGGCAGAAGGAATCGACATTCCGGCATCATTCTCATCAAAGCCGGCTAGATTACGGAAAACGAAAAAACAGTTTAATTATGAGTCAGAAGATGAGCCTGACGTGATGCAAACATAATTTTAAAATTAACTTTTATTTTGCCATTCTCGATAGAGCACTCAGTTCAGTGGACGAGTCATTTCAACAAATTAAAAAAAAATAAACCATGTTTTCGGATGCCTCCATAATATTCATGAGTTAAAAAATAAAACTTAAGCTTGGAGCTTAATAAACAAAGCTCAAAGACATTTTGGAGCTTTGAAAAGGAGTTAGAAAAATTTCTGACTCACGGAGACTCTTAAGGATAGGATATGGATGGTCTTGAATTATGCAATATGCAATGCATTGTAAGTCATTGAAAGACGAGTGCCAAATAGTATTACAACACAGGAAGTGTTCAATCACACTTATGAAAATGAGCTGGTACAGAGTTTGCCGAATTTTGTGACAGCTATAAAGCTGTTGCTAAAGCTTCCTGTGTTTGTGGCTAGCGACGAACGCAGTTTCTCAAAACTGAAATTAATTAAAACTTATCTGCGTTCTACACTGCTCAAAACAATTAAAGGATATTGCGGTTTTAGGTGGATCTTGTGGCTGGAAAACTTTTTAGCTGATTGATACAGGGTCGACAGACGTAGAAGGTTATATGAGAATAAATGACACATGTTTGGCAGAAAAAAATGCATTTTATTGCGCATTTGTGTAGAAAAGGAAAAAAAAACACAATTTGTGCATATGAGAAAAAAAGAAGAAGAAAAGGTGTTTTCTTCAAAGGAAATCATTTTTAGTAGGGGGTATGGTTTCCACTTACGGCCAGCAACATTGAACACCTTTGAGGCATGGAGTCAATGAGGCTATTAATCACGAGTTGGGGTATTCTGTCCCACTCTTCCAGAAGAGCTCTTTTCAGTTCTTGGAGAGTTTGTGGGGGTAGTTGGCGGCCAGCAACCCGTCTTCCTAGAGCGTCCCAAACGTGCTCTATTGAATTCATGTCTGGAGAACACGCTGGGCATTCCATTCGTACGATTCCTTCCTCGAAAAGGAAATCCTCCACCAGGTTAGCACGATGCGTGGCCTGCAGTTATCGTCCATTAAAATGAAGTCATCTTCGATTGCTGCAGCGTAAGGGACTACAATAGGTCTGAGGATCTCATCCCTATATCGGCGACCACTCAGAGGTCCATCTCGTATGATATAGAGGTCTGTGCGCCCGTCAATGGAGATGCCACCATATACCAACACTCCCCCACCGCCAAAGCTGACACTTTCGTGCACGAACGCAGAATTATTCTTACTAGCGTGACGCTACTGCGTGAATTCCTACTGCCTAGGTCCCTCCAGATGAAAATACGCTTATTATCAGATGAACTGAAAAACGGGACTCGTCAGAAAAAAAGAACATTGCTCCATTCATTTCTCCTCCAGTTCACATGCTCTGTTGCCCACTTGATGTTAGTCTAACACATACCATCGGTCTGCGAGCATACATACCTACACCATGGAGCCGGTTTCGGACAGGTCGAACTCAAAATTAGCATACTCCTCAGTTTAAAAATCAGAAAACTTTGCATTTGTGATTCTCTTCTTCCATTTTCGGCAAAAAAATTTCACTTATATCTTTATTTTATATAAAACTTACAATATCCTTTAATTGTTTTGAGCAGTGTACAATGACTCAAGAAAGACTCATAGGGTTGTCAACCCTATCAATAGAACAAGATTTAGCACAAACGATTGATTTAAAGGATAGTGTGGCTACTTTTGCTAAAACAAAGGCCAGGGAATGTGGTAATATAAAAATGTCTCATTGAAGTCAGTAATTTTTTATCTCTCTGATTTGATTATCTCTGTGTTTGACTTTGTTAATTTCTTATTTAATTATTTTTAATTATTTTTTTTTATTTAAAATTGTTAAATTTAAAAAAATTAAAAATACATAATTTTTTTTCAAGGGGGCCAAATTTGCTCGGACCGGCGCTGCTCTTACCTCAAGAACTGTTGGACAATCGGGTGCTAAGGAGAGACGGGGCGAAGCAACCACTGCAGTAAGAGGAGGGCATGTCCCATACTAAGGAACATGTGCTTGTTGTTCTTCCTCTTGTTCAGACAACCATGTGTAACGATACTATGAGTTCAATAAAGCCTTTATTTTTTGTTTCTTTGATTCCATACTACATGCATGGTACACTCTCAAAAATTATTTCTTCAATTCACGGAAATTTTGCAGCAATCAGTGCTGCCAGAATATTTCCGTTAATCGACGATTATCCGTCTTTTTTTTTTTTTTTTTTTTTGGTCCTGTCAATTGAAGAAACTTCTTTAGAATGAACGAAATTTCTTCCTCTTCTTCAGATTTTTGGGAAGGATTCATGGAAATATTACGTTTCCAAGGAGTACGGAAATTATTCGTTGAAAAATGAGGAATAAATTAGTGTATAAAGACGCACTCTCAAAAATTATTTCTTCAATTCGCAGAAATTTTTCTGGCAGCAGTGCTGCCGGAATATTTCCGTTATTCGACGAATATCCGTTTCTTTCTTTCTCCTGTCAATTGAAGAAACTTCTCCAGATTGACGAAATTTGAACGAATTTTTTTTTTTCGGGATTTCGGGATGAAGAATTCACGGAAATATTACGTTTTCAAGGAGTACGGAATTACTCGTTGAAAAATGAGGAATAAGTTAGTGTATTAAGACGAATTTTTCTGAGAGTGTATTAATTTTTGCTCAACTATGCTTTTGTCGTCGTTTAAATGCAAAATGATGTCTCTCAGATGATGACTCGTGGAATTATGGACAAAAGAACACCTGTTGCTTAAATTTTGCACACCAGCGTAATTTCATCTTATACGATGTTTTCATTTATTATTTGTACATTAATCTTGTTGCTGATTTTACACAGACGACGCTCCTTTGTACGAATTCATAGGGACTACGAAAATAGTTCGTGAAATCGGGGACTACTCATTCATTCGTAAAATCGCAAGTCTTTGTCAGAAAGGGGTTCGTAAAAAAAAAAACGAACGTCCATTAAAGTAGACTAGTTGGGATCGAGCAAATGTGGGCGGGGTTAAAATAATTTCTAGTCCAAGATATCTGTGAAATGTTCTTTCAACATTTCACTGACCGGAGAATTAATTATTACAGGGGAGAAAATTCATGATACAAATAATGTAGATGAGGTAGTGTTTACCTCGAATGGCATTATATTCGCAATACACTCACACATACACACACACACAAGCAAAAAGATACATGCTGAGAACGCTGCTTATTATTATTATTATTTAAGTTTTTTTTATTTTTTTTTTCCCCACCTTCTCTACTTTTCTTTCCCGTTTGCGATTGAATGGCAGTATAGCAGATGAATTTACTTTTTAAGAAAGTTTGAAAAATCCTAAAAAGTTCCATATTTACTGTAGTTTAAGTTTGAATGGCTTACACAGAGTTTGCCTTAAAGAAAATATGCTTTTATAACTATAAATGATGTTTTACTTAGTTACAATAATAGTTAGACTAAGGATACTAAATTTTTCCTTGAAAAATATTGTTACATTTACCTAATTCATCTTTATAAACTTAATATTGGTTACGGGGGCATGTTTATATGACCTTACATGTTTATTTGGCCTAGGCAGTGGCGTAGCCAAGGGGAGGGTTAGGGGGGTCATACCCCCCCCCCCATGAGGAATTTTTGGCCATACAAAATTTATATTCTTCACTCCCTTATCACACACATGTATGCATATATGTGAGTTGCAGTAGTCGTAACCCCCCCATGAAAAATTTCTGGCTACGCCCCTGGGCCTAGGATATATTTAATGTGAAAATTAATTGCTAAACTTCATTTAGAAGGGAGTAAAATAATGTTAACATTTGGGACAGATTTACTAAAAATGTATAGTTATTAACTGTTTTTCTATTCTTTAAAGTCAATGGGAACATGCATTATAATTGGAACTTTTTTATAATCCTTTTGAGAATGACTGAAAATGTCAAAATTTAAAATCGCTTATAAAAAATATCACTCAAAAAATACAAAATGCTGATGAAATGCATCGATCGATACCAACTCACGCGGATGTAAAGGATAAAATTATTTAGATCAAATGAAAGATTAAATTTCATTTCACAATCAAAGTTCTGCAAAATGAAACGGCCTGGGGTAGAATTTTCAACAAGAAAAAACTACTCCTTGCTTCAAAAAGTTCAAGATAATTTTTTTAAGCACGAAAACGTTTAGTGATGTTATTCGAAAAAAAATTACAAGGACAATGCATATGCATACGCAGTTCCTTGATTTGTTCAGGTCAGCGTTTATAAAATAATGGTAGGTATAGGGAGATCATTATGCTAATATTTATTTATAATGCAAGCGTTCAATAGTTCGTGTTTATTCTGCGAGATGCCCCTCATTAGAGAACTCTCCGATCATTATAATGTTTTGCACTCGAAAATAAAATCTGAATACTAGTTTATATTATTTATATTATTTTTTGTATTCTATTCATTTGTGTACAAGGAAAGGTAAAATGCGCTTGATAATTTTAGAATTCAAAAGCAGACGGTATAACCTGCAATTATGGTGACATTAGTTAGTCGGCCATAGAAATACGGCGCCAAAAACTAGAAGTAAAATTTCTAGTTTTTGGCGGGTTTATCTCTGCGACTCAAGATCTATTGTCGGAGATAAAAAGGGGATTTTACATTTTCTTATTATATCATGCACAGCTCGTATAAGGAAGGATCACAATTAGGGGGTATACGCAACGTGTAGGATAAGTTCTCAGACAATTTTTAGGGTTATTATTTTGAATTGACAAGGGTGAAAAGTTCAAGGCGCAGTGATTTTTCTTCGCGCTTTATTAATTTATTTTTATAATTCTTAGAAATAACAAAAAGAATAAAATGGACGCAATCCTTTAAAACGAACTCAAGTTATGTGTGAATGAGTACTGACAACCGGGCCCGGATTAAGACCTCTGGGGTCTCTGGAGCAGGGGGAAAACTTGGGGCCCCATTCATTTTTTTTTTACTTTCCGAACATGTACCATGTAAGGAAAGTATTGTAATCATGAAAAAATTCGAATTCGAGATTTTGGTGTTTTTACACGTTTTGAGGGCTTCTGAATCCATTTATGCTATTTTTAGGAGGTGTATGTATGTATGTGTGTGTGTGTGTGTGTGTGTGTGTGTATGTGAGTGAACACGATAGCTCCTGAACGGAGCATTCGATTGAGCTCAAATTGGATATATATGTCATAAACCACCGTCGCAAGACCGGTATTGATTTGGGTGTGTATAGGACTTATAGTTTTTCTGCAGGGCTACGACAAAGATTTCTTTTACATTATGGCCTATGGGGGGAATTTCTTGAAAGAGCGCTAGCGTTTAAACGGTAGATTCGATTGAGCTCAAATTGGTTATATATGTTATAAACCACCGTTGCAAGACCGGTATTGATTTCGGTGTGTATAGGACTTATAGTTTTTCTACAGGGCTACGACAAAGATTTCTTTTACATTATGGCCTATGGGGAGAATTTCTTAAAAGTGCGCTAGCGTTTAAACGGTAGATTCGATTGAGCTCAAATTGGGTATACATGTTATAAACCACCGTTGCAAGACCGGTATTGATTTGGGTGTGTATAGGACTTATAGTTTTTCTACAGGGCTACGACAAAGATTTCTTTTACATTATGGCCTATGGGGGAATTTCTTGAAAGTGCGCTAGCGTTTAAACGATACATTCGATTGAGCTCAAATTCGGTATACATGTTATAAACCACCATCCTAAGACCGGTATTGATTTTGGTGTGTATAGGACTTATAGTTCTCCTAAAGGGCTACGACAAAACTTTCTTTTATGTTATGGCATAATGGCATATGGGGAGAAATTCTTGAAAGTGCGCAAGCGTTTAAACGGTGCATTCGATTGAGTTTCAATTTGGTATATATGTTTGAATTATTCATCGATTAAAATTTATTTAAGTGCTTGGTAATGATCTTAATCGTAAGTCTTCGGAAAGTCGAGTGGAGTCACTCCAGATTTTTTTTTAGTTATTGCGAATAAAAATGAATCTTTTGAGTACAGACTACGACTTTTAAAAGGAACTCTTAGGAATATGCTGTAAAAAACACTTAACAAATGTAATTCAATTTACAACTCTCTAACGGTTTTTTTTTTTTTTTTAATTTCGAAATGCAACATAAAAATAGGACATAAATGTCACTTTTTTTATTTTTACGCTGAAAATTTTTTTGGTACTTTTTAAGAAGTTTTTGAGGCCCCCTGGGTCGAGGAGTCCTGGAGCAATCGATCCAACCCCATCGCCCTTAATGTAGCCCTTCTGATAATCCATTGAAATGGTCGCTGAATTATTGTTAGGTTAAAAGTACTAAGTTGAAGGGGAAAATGCTTGTTCCTTTCAGCAGCCACTTCTGAATAGTTCATTTATTTATTTTTCAGTAAGTCCATATATAATTTCCTGTTTTACCTGCGATTTTGACACCATTCAAGTTTTTGCATCTTTTAGCGCGGACAATAAATGGCGAACTTTAGAAGTCCACTGTAACTAGCACTGCAATGATTACTGAAAAGTAGGAATAGGGTCCTTTGAAAGATTTTTAAAAAGAATACTGAAATTTTTTAAACGTAGACAAACCATTCGGCTTACACTCGAACACTTCATTTTTAAGTAAGTTATGCTAAGGAAAGATGTACTTTTTTGTAAGATGAACCTTTTTTTTTTTGCATTCAAGTTTTTGCATCTTTTAGCGCGGACAATAAATGGCGAACTTTAGAAGTCCACTGTAACTCAAACCACTGTTTTCTCTGTTATGTCTGATATTTAATATTTTCTGTGTTAATATTGAGTTAATGTTTGGATTTTTTTTTTTTTTTGAAATTTTTATGAATTACTAAAACATTATGAGGTATATATATATATAACTAATAAGTAAAACACAAAACGTACTGCAAATAAGACATGCCTCGCATATAAATATAACAGCTATAAGCAAGAATTAGAAACCACATTTTGAAAAGATAATAATAAAACAAATTAATAAAAGCCAAATAAAGTGCAATAATTAATGTGAAAATAGAATGGAACGGAAATTATAACCACTGTCACCATCTTCAGGGGCCACAAACAGTGGATTATAATTAAAAGCAAACAAAATAGTAGGGTTTCGGTTGTGTGGCATATCAAAAGAGATATTCACTCCACACGTTCTGCGCCCTACCCTACTATATAAAGGAAAAAAAGAAATCAAAAAGATAACAAAAAATATAAATAGCAATTATAAATCTACATACCAGACTTGAGCACATGAAAACAAGTAGTATGTGTTGACAATGTTAAGAATTGTAAAAAGTGAAATAGGGTGTTGCCACAAAATAAAAGTGTAAAAGTGGAAAGAAGAAAGTATAGATGTTGCCAAATACTAAAAGGTAATATTATTATACTTAAGAGTACATATTATTCATCTGATTCTTTTTTTTTTTTTTTCCAAGTTCTACTGTTCAAGAAGCTATGGCAGTAAGGCCATTTTGTGATATCGTGAATGAAAAATTCTTGTTTTTTTCAACCTCAACATCAGCAGCTGTCGATTAACGAAAGCATGGTCCCACATTATACCTGCCATAATTGTAAGCCGTTCATTCGGAGAAAACGAATCCGTTTTAGTCATAAAGATTGGCGCCTAAATACCACTTGGGCTGTTAGTCCAAGTTGAGCCTTAACCAGGTAACTGCGGATAATATAGAAAACTTATATGTGGGTTCAGCAGACATAGATCTCATTTCAGAATTGTGTGAATATTTCAGCATTGTCCTGTACTATGATAATGCATTCGCTTCTTTAGAACTAGTTGATTATTTTTCAGAAAAAGAATCTAACCCTACAATATATGATTTTTTTTATAAATGGGCTGAAAATGAAATTGTAACTTCATTTAGGAAAAATATTCATGCTAGGAAAAATATTTATTTTAAATTTCAGCATGTAGTTTCCCAGAAAAACCAAGGAAAATGTTCAAATTCGAAAATTTAGAATATCCACCCTATAGCTCTCATTAAACAAAACAGAGAAATATAATTTAATTCTACTTTATTGAGTCCTATACTACTATTTTTTTTAAAGTTTTGTATTTATTTTCATTCAGCAATAAAAATTAGAAGCAATTAAAAATTCAGACAAAATTTTATCAGCGAACAGTGTACACATGTTATGAATTTACGATTCTTTGCTCAAAAAATAATGTAGCCATACATTTTTAAAAACAAAAATTATTTCCATAATGGTAATATATTTATTTTAAATGCATATTTTAGACGATAACTACATCTTTTTACTTTTTTTTAATATTGCGTAAAAATGAGAGTGTAGTCAATTGGCTACAGTATTACACTGTAGGGTTAATGTCAGCGGAACCATGGTACCCAATCGAACCGAGAAATGTCCATCGACAAATTTGTCAGCTTTTAAAAAACAAAAAAAGAAGTTTTTTTAGTCTATGTTTGATGAAAAACAAAATAATGTAAGGCTTGTTAGGTGGAACGACAACAATATCGTGACAATTGCTTCAAATGTTCATCATGTTTAGCCTTTAGTAAAGGTTAAACGATGGTCCAACAGTGAAAATAATAATAATAATAATAATTGATCAACCAAAAATATGATTGCCCAGTATAATCATAACATGAGGGAAACTTCAGAATATTGCTAATTACCATTATTCCATTCGGTCTAGGAAGTGATGATGGTATTTTTCTATGTTTCGATTAGAGGCTGCTATGCGAAATGCATGGCAGGTATATCGCATCTTTTCATCATCAAATAACTACCCATTGTAATTGTTCCACTTTCGAAGAGAGATATGTTCGGCTTAGAATCAGATATATACTTCTGAATGTAAGTCAAAACCATGACGACCTTTCGGTAAACCGGCAAAATTAAAATCTAGATAACCACAATTAATCAGATATAAGGAGGGAAAAGCACAATGTTATTGTGAGATCTCCTCCATCGTGGCAATAAAGTATATCGAAAATCTAGCAAGTGCAATATAGGTTTACACGATTAAATGCTTTGTAGATTTTCATACAAAATAAAACTAAAAGTGAAAGTTCCTTATTTTTTGGCGTATTTTGTGCTTTTATGTCATTTATTACTTCTGTTTTAATTGCTAAAATGTTTCTCTGACCAAATACTCAGATAGTGCAACTAAATTTCTGCAGAAACGATCTGCACTCTCTGGTGCCTTGATTTTTTTTAATAAATAAATATAAGTACCAGGTTACCGAGCCATGCTCAGAATTTAAAGGCTCCTTAAGTGTAAAATAATGAATACGTAAATGCCTTGGCACGTATCAATAATCTTCATGGTGGCCAAAGATTTTCATCGCTGTCGGATCACTCATACATTATCAGGTAAGCTTTGGTCGGTATTCAATGTTACAATGGCATATACTTTGTTTTGAAGAGGGATGCTAAATATTCGATGGTCGGTGCCATCAGAGTTGAGCAAAAAGTAGTTTAACGTAAGGTGCCTCCTTTCCTTCTGTAGCAGATCAGCGAGGGTATCAGCAAAGATCTTGGGCGATGCATTCACTAACAGCGTCTTCATTACTTCAGAAATATATCTGTCCATATTGAGGACGTTCAAATTCAGCATCAAGAATTTGAGTTGGTTGAACTGTCAAATGAATGAGTTTATAAAAAAAATTCATCAAGTCTGTAATACACTGTTCGCAACGTAGCAGTACACACCAAAATCGTTAATAGTTTCACTCGTCATATACTGTGAACAAAGCCATTGTAAAGTATGCTTTCAAATTTCGAATTCTTTGAAATGTGGGTGACATCGAAGAAACAACCACACCAATTCATTAGGAAATTCGGAATGTCCTACATCAATCTTACAGTCCCCAAAATGGTTTCGGTTAACTTTTGTTTTTACTCTTCAGAAAAATGCAAAGCTCCAGGGTGAATGCAATCCATGTTAAAAAGTTTTAAACTATGATAATAAGTACCCACATTTGTGGCAGCTTTGTAGTTACTTAGACTGTTTACCCGAAGTATTTGTCGACGTCTAGCTGTTCTATGTCGTTCTCCTTCCAAATACTAATCATCTGTTTCATCTGCTTGTGTTTGGACTGCACGTTCACACATTTGGGCCAAGTGCTGCTGTCAGTGATCAAATGTTTCCACAGCTCGTTTTTGAGCTACACTTTCATGCATTTACGTCTTTATAATACATCTATGATGATAATTCTTTACGACTAAATTGTAAATTTCTCTATAGTGCTTCAATTCAAACATAAAATACTTATTTTTTTCTAATTCAAAGAAAATACATCTTGCATAAACAAATTCTACAAACGTAAATTCAATCTTATAGATACATAAATATAGATGCCATAAAAGTATAATCTTACATAAATATGCTTTAAACGTAATTTTATTTTATAAACTCACGCTTAAGAAAATAAAAATTGTAACGCAATTTAAATTATTAGCACAAAAGGGCACTTCGAAATCATGAAATCAAAAACAGAATAGATCAAAAATATTCTTTTATAATAACCCTAACAACTACTTAAACGTTGACAATAATAGAACAAACGGATGGACTGAAGAAAATGGACTTCTAACCTCGAATAAATCAAAAATACATCGCTCCTATATAGTTACGCTGATCCCTGACTCTGTCACAATTCCAGTTCAACCACTCAAAATAAAACTTTTACCATCATTAATCCAAACAGATTAAAAATGTATTGTCTAATAACTTAAAATTTACACGGTTCGTTGGTGCGATCAGCCTGAAAATTATCATAATTATGTAAAAAAAAAAAAAAAAAGAAAAGAAAAAAAAAATAATAAGAAAAAAAAAATAAAGAAAAAATCTGATAATCCACCCGTTTCCTGATTTTTAAGCTTTTTTTTTTGTATTTTTAGCTCTATTTCATTTAAGAGAATAAAAAAAAAGCTAATCATTTGAGTGTCAGAATTTTCTATTGCAAGTGACATTGACGTTACACTGAAGTCACGGTTATCAGGCTTTGGAGGAAAAATTACGATTCCAATTCGCTTAAGATAGCTTTTCTAAATTACTACTCAGTTTAACTTTTTTTCACAAATAAAACGGTTTTCTATGCATTAAGCATGGATATAGGAGAGGATGTTGATACCAAACGAAATGTTTCGAATACGAAATGTTTCTGCAGATTATACAATTCGAATTTCGATGTACAATAAAAATTGAATATGAAGTTATTTGATTTTAAGTGGGTAAATATTAAATATTCTGAGTGTAGACATTCTATCGCCCGCTGTAATTGTCTCCACAAAGGGCTTTATCCTTTAGTTTAATGATAGTACACAACACAAAACAACACAGTCTAATCCACGTCTAAATAAGAATTGAAAATTTATTAGAAAAAATCTTAGTAACCAGATTTCAGCCTCCCAATTTACTGCTTCCACATATGGGCAACTCCCAGCCTGCGGCCGGATGGGGCCCGCCATGGCTTTTGGACCAGCCCTCAGAACAAGTCAAAACCCTGTATAAAACCTATATAAAACATTCAAACTTCCATATAAATCCGAATTATACGGCCCGCGATTTCGCTAACATCCTAAAGTCAGGCCCAGGAGTTCGCTACTATCGTAAAGTTCTGCCCGCAACTTTTCAAAGGTTGTCCATACGATGATAAAATAAATGAGTTGAAATCATCAACTGCAGTGAATGAAAACTAAACTGATGGCTGATTACCTGCAAAATTAATTTGAATATCGGCTGCGAGAACAATGTAGGAATCGATTGTATCATTATAAATTTTTTCATCGGAGTTTCAAAGATCGTTTCATTATAAACGGTTGTCCCTTTAAAAAAAAAAAAAAAAAAAAATCGTCAGGGTAACTAAATTTAAATATTTATCGTCAACTTGGCGGAATAAGGCAGTTAAAATAGAATTCAACCTAGTGCCGTTATTTAAAAAAAAAAATGGAATTTTCATGTTACGTCACAGGATCTTTTTTCTTACTGTGAATGACTGAAAAGGGTGTCATTTTCATTTAAATTATTCGGCTAAGCTGAAACTTTATGCACTTTTGAAATTCGCATGATTATGATCAATAAAATACATGAAAAATCTTTATTGTTTTAGTATATACGCGAAAATACGTTTAGCTTTACGTTAGTTACAAAAGGATAATTGTAATAAATTCAGGCAATTTTTCACATAAGATTTACGAATAGTTTTGTATTAATAACTATGAATTAAAAATAATTAAATTATTTACGTATATTCCATCAAGGTGCTTGCGGGGATGGCAACGAAGATTCTTTTCTCTTTTTCTTTCGCCGGTTGCCAGGACGATATTTTGAAATAAAAATAACTTTTTAATTCTAAACAAATTTATGTAGCTGAATGGTGTAATGTATCTAGTTACTAAAATATTTATTTGTCTGTGTACTGGATATCAAGTTCCATTTATTTTGTTTCATTGCGAAATTAATTTTTACTATTATATATCGATGGCTTGTATTTTTTAATCCGCCCCAAACTTATTTGAGCGTCCCTTTTAGGAAGATTGCATCAAGTGTGCTTTTCAAACGCTCAATAGATGGCGCTACCGTCCAAAAATTTTAAATGTTTTAAGAATTTTTTCAATCACGTGACCTAGCTCAATCGTTTCAGGGGCCCAAAAAACCCCCAGGTACGAAATTTAAAAAGAATCCTTAGAGCAGTTTTCGAGATCGCTCGGACATACACACAAACATTCCTCGTTTAATATAAGAGCGGATAAAAAATTGAATGAAATTTTAAAACTATTTTTCTAGTTGATTCCACATTATTTGCAACCAGGAATGGCGTAGCCAAGGGGGAGGGGGGGGAATTGGGGAGGTCACAATCCCCCCCCCCCTTGAGGAATTTTTTGCTATACAAAATGTATATTCTTCACTCCCTTATCTCACATACGTATACATATATGTGAGTTGCAGTAGTCGTAACCCCCCCCCCATGAAAAATTTCTGGCTACGCCACTGGCAACCAGTATGCTTAGTATTTTTTAAAACAAAAATATTCAGGCATTATGGGTTCTGATATAAACAAAGAAATAACAAATACAAAAATATTGAGGAAAATATCACAATTGAGTTAGGACACTAAACAAGAACACAAGCAAAAAAACTGGTGTTGAAAAGTAAAAATAATTAAAAGATTTGTAAAATAAAACATATAAAGGTACTTACTGGCAAAGGGATCGTTTGGGTACTGCAAAAGGTCCACCCCCTGCGGTGTAGCTGCCACAGCATGCTTTTTTCAATTCATATAACACGTCCGTTTTTTGTGATGCATGTACCTTTCCAACGCTCTTTAGGGTTTGAGCACGCGGTGATCATTTTGCAGTGGTAATAAATAAGTGGGGCCTTTCCAAAATTTTGAGTCTGTACCTATAACTGTAGCCGTAAGCCCCAGTTTGTGCCGTTCTGAGAATCTCAGGCCCCTACCTCTGAATAACTATCTCTGAATTTTCATCTTGTTCAATTGAACACACCGGCCCCTAAATGTACATATATCGGAAAAGTTTTCTTATGGCCACCTTGTACTTCAGTGGTGATAAAACAGGATTTAAGAAGTTTAAAATTTTTCAGATTGATTTTTTCCCCCTTTTTACTTCAAATCATTTTACTGTCTATTTTGTAAATTTGGGAGTTGGGTAAAATTTTTCTAGATGGGGGGGGGACAAAATTATTCTCAGGGGGAGCACTGACTCTAAATGCATCCCCCTCGCTACGGGCCTGGCCATGCTGCAGGCCCGGAACCTTCCAACGCCCCCTAGAGAGGAAAGCCGCGGCGCTTACTTGTGACGTCACACCGAGTAGGTAAAGCAAAGCATTTCCATTGGGTTTCTCCTGTCTCCCGCGGCGGGAGACAGGAGAAACCCAATGGAAATGGCCATCTGCCATGTTCAGTGTCTCACTCATGCAGCCAATATTCAAAGAGAAAGTTTTAAAACATATATGGGCAACCACCGGGCCGGATGTGACCTGCCACGGCTTTTGATCCGGCCCACGGAACATATCAAAACCCTGTACAGAACCCATATGAACCATTTAAAATCCCACATAAATCCCAATTATACGGCCCGCGACTTCGATAACACTGTGAAGTTTGGCCCGCAACTTTGCAAAGGTTGCCCATGCCTGTTTTAAAGTATAGTGTGGGGACTGTACACATATGGAGATAGAACCATATTACCCTATCAAAAGAACAAGCTTTGGAGCAGGCAAAATCATGATAAAAGTGTTGTTTAAGTTAAAAAACTGTATAATATTTGGCCCATCACTGCTACTGAAAAAAAAAAATGTATATTTTGTACAATACATAAAAACACAGAACACTACCTCATACAATTTAAATATAGTAATTTGAAACAATACCATAATAAGCAGTGCTTTCTCACAGAGAAACTCAAGCAAAAACAAAACAGCAGAATTAAAACAAAATTGTAACAAATAAATATCCTCTTTACTTATTTATTTATTTTTGTCACATACGCTCCAGGTATCTTTTCACAATACATAGATGGATATGCGAGTTCAACTTTTCTCAGTATTACAGGCGTGATGCACTTGAGCATGAATAAAATGTAATTATACAAATCTTCTTGGCTCACTGATTCTACTTTTCGAAAAACTCCACAGTAAGAAATCTAGATGTTTGACATCTGCAATCGAGGAGGCCATTCTACTAGACCATCATAATAGATGATTTTGTCTTGAAACACAGTATGTAGGAGTATTCGAGAGGAAGCTGCTTTATAGGTTGGTGCCCCATCATGCTGAAACTACATCTTGGTATAATCTGTTAACAAGCATGATCATTTAGGAAGTCAGGTCATGGTCTACATACCTTTCACCTGTTATTATACTTGTACAACATATTTTTCGCAGCTTGAGCGGGTATAGAACCCAGGGTTAGAAAAATGTAATATTTTAAACATTCTCAAAAAATAACATACCCAGACAAAAAATTTACATGCCCAAAAACAAGCTGCTGAGGTTTGTATATAAGTAATTTTATAAAAGGAAGAAATATACAGGAAAACAAAAATACATTGGATTAATACGGAAATTGCAGAAAGGTTCTCAAAGCAACACAATATCTTTTGGTATTTTGTCTGAAGCTAGAGAGTGAATTTGAAAAAACAAAATTAAAACAAGGCAAACTCATTAAAGATCAAACATTAAACAGAGTTCCTTTGACTTACAGAAAATATTTTTAGAACTGAAAGTGTACAACTCCAACTGTTTTTGTCTTCTTAATTAGATGAATGTAAAATGAATTTTTTACATGCCCTATCAGGCATGTAGTGCAAAAGAATACTTGCCCAATCACATTTTTTACATGTCCTAGGCATGTTGGGCAGATTTTTTCATACCCCATAGCACCCATGGTCTATTTCATTAACAAGTTCGGCATCCACACTTACTGCAGATACTGATAGATCAGACACAAGCTTCCCCCGCATCTCCAAATAATTTTCCAAACAAAATTTCCTCTTTTTTCTGTACATAATTTTATGTACAGTCCCTGAAAATGATATAATTTCAGCTACGAAAATAAAGTTAGTTATTATTATAACAGTTATAAATTGATTTGTCTGAACAATGCAAAAGAATGAACGAGATGCATTCCTTAGTGTTTCTACCTGCACTAACTAAAACTCTTTACAAATTTATATACCTCTTTACAAATTTACATACCTCTTTACAAATTAAATCTTTTTATATAGACATTAACATGTTTTTTATATGTCTGATTAATGACAACAAGTTGATTTTTAATTAGTATGCTTACTGCTATCGTATTGTTTGAAGAAAAGTGCCTCTTTTGAAAGGAAGCATAAATAAATTAATAAAATACATGTAGCGGTTCTTGAATTTAAATTTTAAAATAAATGTTTACATTTTATCATTAAATTAGCTTAGTGTCAGCAATCAAAATAAGTTACACAGTTCTAAAAACAGTTCTAAAATACTTGTTTAATGAACATTGCTAAAGGATGAATGGGGATGCATTTTTTGGTGTTTTTATCTGCACTAAGTAATAGTCGCCACTCTTTACAAATTAAATGTCTTTATATTGACATAAATATGCTTTTCTGCCTGCTTAATGCGAGAAATTTCATTTAAATTTGTATGCTTACTGCTATCGTAGTGTTTGAAATAAATATCATCTTTTGAAAGGAAACGTGAATTAAAAATTAATAAAATAGTGTCTGCTATGAAAATAAGATTTTAAAAAGTGTTAAATTAATTGGTTGACCAATGATGCTAACAAATGAACTTTGGCGTTTTTAAATGTGCTAAGCAAAAACTATCCTTCTCTACAAATTATATATATTTTAGGTAGCCATTATTACCTTTTTGATAGCTGATTAATGAGAAAAGAATTATTTTTAATTTTCATGTTTACAACAGTATTTTTGGACATAAAGAATATATTTTTAAAGGAAACTGGCATATAAAATATACATGAAATTGCTAATATAAATTTAATTTTAAAAATAGTTTTACTTTTCATGATTATGCTATCTCAGTTAAAGTATCTGCAATGAATAAAGGGAGAAATTTGATTTTTAATTTGAACGCTTATTGCTATGGTATTGTTTCAAACAAATTGCATCTTTTGAAACGAAATGTGAATTAAAACTAAAAAGTCCATGAAATGGCTCATAAATTTAAATTTTTAAATAAATTTGAACATTTTATGATTACAGTAGCTTAGTCAGATATTAAAATAAGTTTAAAAAACAGTTATAAATTGATTAGTTGATAAACAGTGCTTAAGAATGAACCGGAGATGCATTCTTTGGCATTTCCACCTGCATTAAGTGAAACTATCCCTTCTTTAAAATTTAAATGTCTTTGAGGGAAATTAATGTTTTTCCATGTCCGATTAATATGAGAAGTATCATTTTTAATTTGTATGGTTACAGCCATCGTATTGTTTGAAATAAATATCATCTTTTGTAAGGAAAAGTGAATTAATAAAATACATGTCACGGCTCTTAAATTTAAAAAAAACAAGTATAAATTGATTTGTTGGAAGAATGCTAAAGAATGAATGAGATGTATTCTTTAGTGTTTCTACCTGCACTAAGTAAAACTAGCCCATCTTTAAGAATTAAATGTCTTTAGATTGACAGTAATATATTTTTTCATGTCTGATTAATGGTAGAAATTTGAGTTTGAATTTGTACGCTTTTTACAATCCTATAGTTTTAAATAAATTGCATCTTTTCAAAGGAATCATGAATAAAAATTTTCAAAATACGTGTAATGACACATAAATATAAATTATAAAATAGTTTTGCACTTTTTATTATTATGCTAGCTTAGTGATAGTGTCTGCATTGAAAATAACTTTAAAAAATAGTTATAAATCCCTTGGAAGACCAACAATGCTCAGGAATGAATTTGAGAGCAATCTTGGGCATTTCTACCCACGCTAAGTAAAACTATCTTTTCTTTACAAATTAAATGTCTTTAAATGGAAAATAGTCTGTTTTTCCTTGTGATTAATGTGAGAAATATCATTTTTAATTTGTATGCTTACTGCTATGGTATTGTTTGAAATAAATTGCATCTTTTAATGGAAAAGTGAAATAAAATTAAAAAGTACACATAATGGCTCATAAATTTAAATTTTTAAAGTTTGAACATTTTATGATTACATATCTTAGATACAATGTCAGCTACGAAAATAAGTTTAAAAAGCCAGTTATAAATTAATTTGTCTAAACAATGCTAAAGAATGAACAAGATGCATTCCTTAGTGTTTCCACTTGCACTAAGTAAAACTAGCCCTCTTGACATATTAAATGTTATTAGATAGACATTAACATGTTTTTTATATGTCTGATGAATGACAACAAGTTGATATTTTAATTAGTATGCTTACTGCTAATGAATCGTAAATAAATTTCATCTTTGTAAAAGAAAGATGAATTAATTAATAAAACACCTGTAACAGCTCTTAAATTTAAATTTTAAAATAAAAATTTTACATTTTATAATTCTGTAAGGTTAATTGAAGTGTATGCTATGAGAGATTTTAAAAAAGTGTTAAATTAATTGGTTGACCAATGATGCTAACAAATGAACAGGGTTCATTCTTTGGCGTTTTTAAATGTGCTTGGAAAAAAACTACCCTTCTCTAAAGATTATACGTTTTTAGATACACATTAATACTTTTTTGGATAGCTGATTAATGAGACAAATATTAGTTTTAATTTTCAAGCTTACCATAATAGTATTTTTAAATATAAAGAATATTTTTTTAAAGGCAACAGGAATTTAAAAATTAAAAATACAGGTAATGGCCAATAAATTTAAGTTTTAAAATAGTTTTATTTATGATTACGTTAGCTCAGTTAAAGTGTCTGCATTACAAAAAAAAATATAGTTATAAATTCCTTGGTGGAACCAGGCGCGTAGCCAGGAAAATTTTTCGGGGGGGGGGGGGGGGATATGAACTTATATGTGTATAAATAGGCGGAATTTCATCACTAATCCAAAAATTTGGGGGGGGGGATATATCCCGATATGCAAAACCATACTTTACATTATAAGGACTCTCTTGATTCATATGGTCTCATGCTCATTCCTATGTGAGGCTATCAGCAAAAGAAACAAGTATGAATTAATTTTTCCTTGATCTAAATTATATGGAAAATTATAATAGTTTTAACATTATCAAGTACTATGTAAATTAAGTCTTTAAAAATGGATGTATAAATATTGTATACTGAAGAAACAAAATATATTATTACATAAAAAGGTATATCATCAGCACCATAAATATAATACGTATTTATGAGAGCATTTCAATGATACTGTCACATATTTCTATATGTCCTGCTCGGAATATTTTAACCCAAGCAGAATCTGCATAATTTAAAAGTAATTCAATCTGCATAATTTAAAAGTAATTAGATCTAAAACCAATCCTGAAAACAATTATATCAGTCCGTAGTTAGTGGATAATTTAACGAATATGTAACATTGCACTTAATATAGAAATAAATATAAACAGAATATAGCTTTTTTTCTTTTATTCATAGAACAAATGGAAGAAAAATATAGCAAGCATATTTTAACACACAACGAAGTTTCACATCAAATTAAGATAACAAATAACATCATATAAATATTTATCGAAAATAGCAAGCTAATCGAATGCAAAGTACCTCTAAATTTATCACATAGACTGTATTAAAAATTATTGCTTCACAATTGAGTTTACAGTGATGAAAATAAGATGCATACTAAATGCACTGAAATGTAAGAAATGTCATATGATGAAAATATTTAAATTATTAATTAAACACATTAGGTAAGAAATATAAGGTGCTGATGGAAAGATGCAAAGGGACTTTCTTAATGCAAGAGTAAAACACATTAAAGTACATGCATACATACAGTATATCTAAAACACATTATTGTACTTTCTTTCCTTCCACAAAGCTTTATTTCACAATATTTGAGGATCAAACTCCCAAAATATTGATCCTATATATTTAAATTAAATTACAAAGTTACCTTGAAAATTTGCATAATTTAATGAAACTGATTAAAAAACTACAGACAATTGTTTTATAATGAACAAAAATTTAAATGACTAATACATACAAAAAAAACACACCCCATACACCAATAAAATTACATAAAAATAGCAGATTATATCACAGAAAATCCTTTAGTTATGGAACGAAAAAAATACTGACTAATACCACTTGTCCATATCTTTTCCAAGGGAAAAACTCAGGTCAAGGAATTGCATTTCATGACTTATTTATCAATTACAAAAGTAAGAATTGCAAAATTGCACCTTTTTGTTAAAATAATAAAAAATTTAAAACTGTGATACAGAGTTTACAAAACTTGCTATGAAAATCATCTTTCTACTTTCAAGATGTGGTGAATTATCATAGTACCCATTTTGCATTCAATCAAATTGACTTTTAGAGATGTAATTAAAAAATTTATGAATACAATACTGTTTCCTGCAGCAAATGCCCCAGATAAACAATTTGTATAAATGGTTATTTACATAGACAAACATATAACATAATATATATCATTATATAAACAGGTATTAAAATTTCTAAATCTTTTTTCTTTCCTGCATTATATATGTAGAACCCGAAGTTTCCATAAGAGCGCAGCTGCTGAAAGGGGCTGAGAGATCATTCACCCCTTCCTTTGAGACCCCCCCAGGAGTGGGAGGTCACGTGGTGTTTTGTTTTTCGTTGGCTGGCGAATTCGGAAGAAGCGAGCCGTTAGTTAGAGTGAAGTTGACGGAGAGAGACGTTCGGAGATATTGAACGATGATGGAACTTTTCGTGCATGCCTAGGTGGCTTGTTTTATTGTTTCTTTTCTTCTAAAGAAGTGAATCCTGTGTGGATGATATTTTGTTAACGTACCTAAGTGGTGTAAAAGACTTCTAGTATAACTTTGTAAATAGAAGATTTATTAAATGTATGTGTGTGTAACTTAGACTCATCATTGAGTTATGTCCTGCTTTTAATTAGAAACTCATAACAGTAATTCGTCAACTCATAGGGTCAGCATACGACCCCTCTACATATATAATCGCACAGAATCAGTATTTCATCTAGAGTTTAATAAAATTCTTGCATAGATGATTATTTGCATAGATATAACAATCTTTTGGTCTGTTTAAATGTGCAGTTTGAAGTGGAATTTCCATATTTTATTTTGCAGATACTTTTAATAAAATTTTAAGATGTGAAGCATATTGATGAGAATTTTATAAATAAAACAGAAGATCTACATTTATGGCAATGTATCACATATTTTCACATAATATTTACTTCTTTGGCTATTAGTACATCAATATCTTTGAATAAACATACTGCCGGAGCTTTTTATAATGCAAAGCTCGAAATGATGTATCAAAATATTTTATTTGTTGTAAGATTTTAGCATCACGGAACTGAATAAAAATAATGTCTTTGCTAAAAATCAGTTTTTTGCTGCTTAAAATAATTTTCATAAATTTCAGCACCTTATGTAATGCAACTTTTTAAATCAATGCATACATCTAGAAACAATATTTAAGCAATTAAAACTAAAAGCAATATCATTAAAAACAGTTAAAAACACGTTAAAATCCGTTTGTAGCACTTTCGGTGGCAGCCACCACCTTCTTCAGCTCAGGTCTTAATTCCAAATGCCCAGCTTTCTTCCTCAGCAAAGCGTTCCACCCAGGATCACCCCGGTTATAATTTGTAAGGCCTCCATGTATAGTGCACAATATGCACTATACATGGAGGCCTTACAAATTATAACCACAGATGGCGCTATAAATGATATGACGCATGCGCAGATAGATCCTGGGTGGAACGCTTTGCTGAGGAAGAGAGCTGGGCATTTGGAATTAAGACCTGAGCTGAAGAAGGTGGTGGCTGCCACCGAAAGTGCTACAAAACGGATTTTAACATGTTTTTAATGATTTTATACTATCCGTCCTTTTGTTTTTAAATAAAAGCAATATTTTTGGGGCACCCTGTATATAGAAATATTATTACATATACATGCATATAAAAATATCAGCATATCTGAGACTGACAAAAATTTTAAAGGATGGATATTTTTAGTGATAAAATGAATAATTTTGCTTTATACACAAAACAATGAATTTGTAGTCAAATGCACTTTAATAGCTATTTAAAAGGATGATAAAGATATTTTATAACATTTTAAATTCTATAAAAGTATTTATATGCTGTTTTAAAAAATACTTTTGTTACTTAACAGTATTTATGCATTTGAATTATCAATTTAAGTTAGCCTTTTCATTTCTTTGATTTATAGATACTCAGACAAATACCCATTAAATAGATCTTACTTTCATAAAAAAGACATATCACAAACTCCATCCACATTTTTGTAATTTCTGACTAGAAGATATTGCAGCTATATTCTTCTATTGTTACATTACTGTACTTGTTACTTAAAGTATTTTAAACATTTTAATACATTTATAAGGAAAATGAATGAATTGTGCAAATTTATTAACAGCCAGAGAAAATTTTAGAGTAAGTATTCTGTTAAAAACTGTGGATATGTATAATCTGAATGAATGAAATGTTTCAAATTTATAACAAATTATGAACTAAACTTTGAAAGGGAAAAATGACCGACTGCATAGAAAGGCAGAACTACATTATGTTAGGATTTTGATTGCACAAAATACTTTGAAATCTGCTTGACTTAAACCATATCTGAATGTACATATACACACATAGATGTAGCATAGACAATCAGGACAATATTTAGTTCTCTTTAAATTCTTTACTAATTTTCATTTAAGTACGCATGCACACACAATGATTTTTAACTTTTACTTTTAAAAATCAGATAAGTTTTAAACAGAAATTAGTTGTTATTTCTGAATTAATTTTATCAACATACGCACAGATGTTTAAGTCTATTTATAGGTTTTTATGATTTTCATTATGTTTAAGAATATATTTTAATCAATTCTAGAGTCAAAAATGACTTTTGTCCCACTCAAAATTAGACAAATAATTTCTTTTAAAAAATCTCAATATTGACAACAAATTACAAACAAATGACATTAAAAGTAAGCATTATGAGTACAATTTCATACATATGACGAAACTGGATGAGCAAATCAATAATATATTTATTAATTATATGAGTATTGGATGAATAATAAAGAAAGAAACAGATGAAAAGTCTAATCACTTACATTATGTTTAATCTAACAGATATTAAGAAATTTCTAATTATAAATATTACTGTTATTAATTATAAATATTACTGTTACTTAGCTGAGCTCCGAATTAACACGATACAAGCCAATATTTGCCAGTATAGTTTTGAGATTGCTAATCTTTGAATGATTGGTATGAGCAAGAGAATATTTTTGAATATAAGAAAATCAAAGCTTGACAGTGAAAATTGGAAACATATTATTTTAAACATTAATTAACTTTGCATAATTTTTTCAATACAGACATTACATATAAATTAGAACAATTTAACAAGATGTACCGCACCAATCAATACAAATGGCAAATTATTGGGGGAAATGTACATAATTCAAACATTACCTCAAAAATTTATTTCATCTATTGTATTAAAATTTGTTTTTAAAATTGCTACTGATCAAACTTCATAACACAAAATACAACAGTTCCATCTATATGCTAGTAAAAACCTTTGTTTGGTTGCTCGGAACTAAAATTTTGATTCTAAATGGCAGAGATAAACAAAAAAAACTATTAACTATTTTTTTAAAGTGAAAGTAAATGCTTTGAACATTATTTGTGCGTCAAATGATAGGGGACTCAATTGTTACAAGTAGTCAGGCATTTTTTTTTTTTTTTTCAAAAAATGATCATGCTACATCATTCATGCAGAATAAATAAGCAAGTTTTAAATGTGACCAAAGAATTTCTTTTATCAAAATCTGAATTCATTTTTTTAAGTCTGGGGGGAGGGGGGAGCATACTGTTTTCTCTTTCTTGATTTAAAAAAAGAAAGTTGCTTCAATAAGTCTCATGAAATCAAGAAAAAAGAACTCTCTAATATCTTTTACAACTTGGCCAGTGACAGTTTAATTTTAAAGACCAGAATTAAAAAAACAACTTTGCAAAAAAAAAGCTTTAAAAAAATATAATATTTTATATGAACTGAAATTAGTAAATAAGCAAAGGATTTTCCTTCTTTTTTTTCCAGTGAATGTCAAAGACATGATTTTTCCAAAAGCATTTCTAAGTATATGCATGAAAAAAAAAAAATGTAAATGATCACAAAATTATTCCCTCTATTTTCATTTAGATGGGATTTTCATTTAGATTTTCTTAAGAACTTTTTAAAACTTTCAACCATTTTCAACACATAAGCAATCATTAGCTGTAGAAATTCTGATTTTATATCTGATATACAGAGGAGCATGTGCACACATGTGAATGAGTATTTTAAAGATTATGTTAATTACACCATGATATTAAATAACTAGATTTTATGATACTGATATTGTGCTACAAATTCATGAGAACAGGCAGCACGTTAGATGAAGTTAAGTAGGAAGAGAAAAGGGGAGAGAGACATGAAACATCTAATTTATAAGGTCATTTAATTAAAATCATTAATAAAAAGATCAATATCACGAAATCAAAAATAAGATTAAAATTATCCAAGTAAGTAGAATAAAAGGAATCCTATAAGAACAAAGTAATTTAAAGAATGTAAGCATCTTTAAAGAACACACAAAAAATAAGTACCTCTCAATTTTTAAATATAATAAAAACTTTTATATACAGTGTGCCAGCTAAAGCCCATTCTCACCCCCACAATTTCTGAACGGCAAGATTATTAGTCATAAAAGTGGGGGTCTAGGTTTTAGTAAAGTTGCCATGCGCCATGCAAGAGAACCGCTCACAGTGGCACCTGCGGCTGAATTTGGAGTCAATGTTCTTATCTCAAAAATGGTACGAGATACCAGAAAAAAGTCAGTTACAAAGCTTTTCAATGTTACTTATTTATTAAGAAAAGGCATCTTGAGTACATTAATGTTAAACATTGATGGCATAAAATGCACAACATAAAAACATATTACTGATGCTTTTGCCAGCGTGTAACCAGCCATATTGTACAACTTCCAGTGGGAATAGTAGACCTGCATCCATATGCATATTTTTGCTGACCGAAAACACTTTTGGTAAGTGTAACACTTAATGGTAAGTGTAGTTTTGGAAAAATCAACCAAACAAATGTGCATTTTATTTAAGGTGACCATACATCCTCAATTTTTGGCGAGTCCCCACTTTCTGAGTTTTTTTGCGGTTTGTCCTCAAAAAGTAAAGAAGCAATTGAGGACAATTTTTAATATTACATTGTTTTTTAATTAGATTAGTGTTAATTATTTCATCAATCATAAAATGTCCCCAATTTTGTTTCAGAATTGGGGACACGTCCTCAATTCTATGTTTGAATATATGGTCACCTTAATTTTATGCCTTCCATCCATAGCCTTATTGTTCAAATGAATGAGCATCATGTGCAAATTAAGGTGTCTTCTTACTAAATTGATGATGCTGAACAACTCGGTAATTGACTTTTTCCCTGCATCTCGGATCCTTTTTGAGATAAATGGTACGATACGAGAAAATGGTACGAGAAACCAGCCATTTAAACCAGCCAAAGCTAACTCTAAATTTAGCAGCCAGGTCCCACTGTAAGCAGTTTCTTTGCACAGCATATGGCAACTTTACTATACCTAGACTATACAGTGAAATACATTTAACACAAAAACGCTTAACATGAAAAATAGGTTAACACGAAATGATACAATGGTCCAAAATGCAAAATATGCAATTTAATGCATTTTTGTTCTTTTAACACGAAAAAAAGTTCGTTTTTAATCTTCAGTAGCATGTTTGCGACAAGTCACTAGAATGATTTTGTGGAAAATAAATTTAATTTATATTCTGGGAAATGGTTTTTTTACCTTTTGTCATCCTAGAAGTATCAATAGCATCATCCAGTCTCTCCCCCTCCCCCCTACCCCTAATGAATAGAATTCTTATCTGTATCAAAGAATCGGCGATTGGTGGAAATGCACTTTAGTTGTTCTCATAGGGCCTGTTTACATGCACACAAATGCGGAGTAAGAAATCGGCACAAAAACAAATGGCCATTTCCCTTAGAAAGAAAATAGAGTTTCTTAAGAAAGAAAATAGAGTTTCTTATTTGGTTTAAAGAAGCTAAATAGAATGCTCCTATATGAGGGCCTTTATTGCTGGAAAAAGCAGATGAACTGGTAGAACAAATGAGTATCGAATTTTCGGAAATTCCAGGCTGGTTGGAGCGTTTCAAAAAAAGAAACTGCAATGTGTTAAAAAATGTTTGTGGTGAAGCAAATAAGGTTCTGCCAACTATGACTATAGATTGGTTGCATTCTACTTTGCCTTCAATACTTGAAGAATGTGAACCAAAAAACATGTTTAACGCCAATGAAACTGGTTTATTTTACCGCTGCTTACCCAATAAAACTTTATCATTTAAAGGACAGTTGTGCTCAGGAGGAAAAAATCTCCAAAGAAAGAATTACTGTATTAGTTGGATACAATTCGGATGGGTCTGAGAAACTATCCTCATCCGTGATTGGAAAAAGTTTTCTCCCAAAATAATATTTTTTGTAATTGCTTTTCATCCCAATGAATGCAACCTACTTGTTGTTTAACAGGAAATTGATATAAAATATAAGAACATCAAAAATATGGTGAGTTTTGTTCTTTTTTTTATGAATATTTCAACACGAAAAAATATTTTGGTCCCTTCGGTTTCGTGTTAAACGTTTTTCACCGTACTTTTATGATTAAAGCTCTTGCCGTTCAGAAACTATAGGGGTGACAATGGACTTTAGCAGGCATATTGTATAATTAAATTAATTCTGCTCCTAATTCTAACAGCTTCAGCTTCCATAATCTTATAAAAAAGAACCACATAATTAACATAGCAGCTAAAGTATTAATTTAAACTATTGATTTCAGAATTTAAAGAGAAACTTTTTTTATTTTTTTTGCTCTTTGAAATGATAAATATGTGTTGAAAAAACACACATAATAGACATACTTTTTACATAAATAGCTTTTTTTAGCTATTATGTATTACTAATAGTTATAATTAAATGCTCTGAAAAACAGCAAAAACATATTACAGACTCATTTTTGTATCGTTTAAGTAACAATTGCAACAAATATATAAAAGTAATTTGGAAAAAGTAAAAGGGAACATAATTTCTAGTTATTATTAAAAAACTATAATTCACTGGGTATAATTCAGCACCAGGATATGATACATTTTCCCATAAAAGTTCTTTACAGCAGAACTAAAATTTTACAGAAGTCGGGGTTTATGTGTACATAATATACCTGTATTTGAAATTAAAAAACTTCATATGTCAACAACTGATGAATGACTGCCTGATGAATACCCTCCTTCATTCATTAAATTTGAGTTAATATTGGTTGAAGACAGTGCAAACTTTGAAAATGCATTATCTGAGGCACGCTTAGATTTAACAAGTGCTTCTTGAAGATTTTGGATGGTCTGATTTTGAAGCTCAATCTGGAACATAAAAGCAGTAAAAAAAATTAATAACAACCTTTAGTTTTATACTTAAGATATTAGACATTTAACTGTTAAACATTAGAAAAACCTAAAAATGCATATTACTGTCCCATTTATAACTAAACTATAATATGATTCATCATAAAATAAATTTTGTATTATTTTGAAAGCCTTTCCTGAAATGGAATTCAATCCATATAGTAACAAATTATAAGTTTTACTTATTTATTTTTGATGTTTGAAAATATCTAATTTTCAAAGAATATGAAAAGTTTTTAGTGAAAAATTACAACTCTAAATTTGCTTTTATGCTAAAATAACAAAAGGTTTCACATAAAGGTCGTTAATACTAACAAACCTTGAAACTAAACAGTATGACATTTATGATAAACCAGGTGTTGGCAGACATTACAGAGAGGTAGTTGCCAAAAAGATAGTATCATGAAGATATCAGAGAGTCATTACAACAACTACTGCCTACTTCCCCCTACACACTTTGCAAGAACCTCACATCTAAAATACATGAAGACGAAAGTCTGAAGAGCTGGAAACACATATGAAATTTACCAAATACAGTTTGCAAGACAGTCTCTAAAAAAAAATGCACATGTGATTTTATCAGTAAGCAACGGGCTTACAGTTCCAATGATAATGGTTTATGGTTGTCATTGATTCCTCTCAAACAAAACTAAAAGGAAGTCCTTTGACATTTTAAACAGGTTGTAAAGATAGTGCCATTTAGATAACTTGTACAATTATCCTTGCTGAGTTAACATTTTCTGAGAAATCTTAATGATTTTCAGATGCGGTTCCTGATACAAGCGTTCGATTGAATTATTACTTCAGAACATCTTCATCTTTAGCAGCAAAAAGACAATATAGTACATTAAAAAATATATTCCTTTAGATAAATCAAGGCATCCAAGAAAAGCCCACATGTAAACCATGTTACCGATTAATTGGATTAAATGTTTTACCGTGATTGTGATAAATGATGATCACTATATACTGTTCTCTTTAAAAAAAAATGAATCAGCACATCACAATTTTCTGTTAGAATACAGTACATAGTTTTGTATGATAATTTTCAATGTAATTAGAATGCAAATGGTTGAAAAACATGTTCCTCTTACAGATTTAAATTTATATCTTCAAAGAAGAAATTAGGTGAAAAACAACCTTAATCTTTTAATTCTAAAAAACAAGCATTTTTATAATAATAATGATATTTTAATAATTATAAAAAGAGTGAACTTGATTTGGGAGCATTAAAAATTCCTACTGGGAAGAGTTGGAATTAAAATTTTGAATGGCTAAATTAGAATTCCAAACAGAGTAGAATAGTTCTGTCCAACGCACACATTGTAAAAAAAGTACTACTATTTATAAAGCTTTTGTAGAAAAACATATCAATCAACCTTCAATCAAAAAATAACATATCAATCTTCATACTAATGCTATGAAGAGGTAAACTTTGTATATAGAGGTAATCTCTGTAACTACTAATGTGATTCTCTACAAAACATTTTCACTAATAAAAGATACACTAATCTTAAGTATAATTAGGGCTATAATTCATTTTCATTAAAAGGAAAAACTACTAATGCTACTTAAGACAGTATTAAAAAAAAGAAAAGAAAACTCTATGTCTCTAATAAAAATTACACTTTATGTTATTATTGAAGAAAGTTTTAAAGAACTGGAAAATGACTTGCCTGTAAAACATACTCTTCTGTTTTCATTTTCAATCTATCTAGTTCCTGTCTAGTATTGTCATACAAATCTCCTTGTGAATCTAACTAAAAGTTAAAAACTTGATTATTACATGAAAGTTCTATAGCATAAGGATAATAATAACACTGGAGAACAAAAACTGCACATAAATGCCAGGGGTGCTAAATTTTGAATATTTAAACAAGCAAAGGTCTGAGCCTTTCCTTAATAAATTATGTTAGTTCAATTTACTTAAATTTTTATTATAGGTGCTTGAAATGCTTAAAAGAGTGCAGCAGTTTCTGTTGAAAAAAATGCTAATTTTTCACATACCTAAGCTGAACTAAACTCAGTGGCACAACAACCCAAAAATGGGGCCAAGACCTACGCTACCCAGCCATGCCTTTGCTACCTTGGACTACGGGGTGCAGAAGCATAGCTCTGGGCAGATGGCCAGTCTGATGCGGAGCCCATAGTGTACAGTTTTCCAAGAAAGTTTGGTCCTCATTTCATTGACACACTCAAGGAATAAAATGCTGAATAAAACTTGCACAGTCTGGGAAATTTTTACATACCAAGCAGAAATTTAATAAGACATGATAAAATTCATTACCTGTGTCATCAAGGCACGTTTTTGATTTTGCAACATTTTTTGCTCTTCGGCCATTTCTTTGATTTTTTCTTCCTTAGCTGCAACCTAGTTACAAAATTAAGAAGAATAAATAGTTAGTATATCTTATACATGAAATCAAATTTAGGTATAATCATACAGTGATGAATTTAAAGGCTGTGGAACCCATTTTCTTACTTTGCCAAAATCCTATTAAAAAAAAACAAATTCCCCACATTTAAAATATTAATGTCTGTTAATTTCAATCATGGCTGAAAAGTACCATCTGTATATTTTTGAAATTTTAAAAAGAATGCCTTGAAATTTATTTTTTTAAATGTAACATTTCATTTAGATCAATTGAATATTTTTTTTCATTACTGTAGTAAATATGTATAGACTGTATGGTAATATTGTACTTTATTCTCTATTGAAAATGATGCGCACAATATATGACCATAAGTTCTTTTACAGGAGCACATAAAATATTTACAATACATAATGGTTTATGGGCAGTAATTCTTTAAAGTGAATTTTATGAACAATAATTTGCTTTCAACAAAGTAAAGTATGGATTATTAAGATTTATAGCAAACACATTCTCCATCAAATAAGATCAACACAGTATTGTTTTATAGGGGAACATTGAAAAATTCTAATATATTAGCAATAATACAGACATTTTGAAAAATATACCCCTAAATTTTAAGAGTTAAAATTTCTCAGCTAAAGAAATTACAACCTTTGTGTAAAAATACAGTGAAAAATGTTTAACATGACACTAAGGGGACTAAAATATTTTTTCGCGTTAAAAGAATTTTGTTAAACGATCCATAAAAAAAAGAACAAAACTTACCAATATTTTCAATGTTTTTACATTTTATTTCGACTTCCTGTTAAACTATAAATAGGCTGCATCCATTAGGATGAAAAGTATAAAAAATATTATTTGGGGGAGAAAAAATCGGTTATCTTTTTTGAAATGCATTTTTAAGCACCATATTGTACACAAATTATTCAAAAGTGCCGATTGCTTTATTCATCTCTCCATTCGAATGCACATTGGGAACTGATTGATTCCATTGTCAGATTCATTGTTGGAATCTACATGGAATCTTTTGGATTATAAACGATCTTTGATACAGATAAGGATTTTATTAATTTGGGGAAGGAAAGAGACCTGAAGAGATGATACTTCGAAGATGCAAGGCTCATATGGGTCCTTAATTTGCTAAAATTCTGAACTTTTGAAAAATCGTCCTAATACGTCCTACTATTTAAGACACTCGAGAGAATTTCCTTCAGCATTTTAAAGAAGGAAACAAGACCACTTTTAAATATCAGGCCATTTTAGGACAATATTTTGAAAGTACAAAAACTTAACAAATCTAGGATCTGTACGAACTCTGAGAATGACCAAAAGAGGAACTGATTTCCAGAACTTAAACAACTCAACAAATAGATTCTAGTGGCTTCTCGCAAACATGCCACTGAAGATTAAAAATGATATTTTTTCATGCTAAATGATTTTCGTTTCCTGTTAAAAGAAAAAATTATAAATTAAATTGCACAGTTTAGTCTAGACCACTGAGTCATTTCATGTTAACTGATTTTTCAAGTTAATCATTTTCGTGTTAAATATATTTCACTGTAGTATAAAAAATAACATTTTAAAATTAATAATGTTCAAGTGACTACACACCAGAAAATATCACCACAATACAACCCTATTTCTGAAAATTTCAGACACATGCATTACTACTTGTAATATGAATTTCATTTTTAGCCTAAGATTGAAAGATAAGCTCTCCTGGACAGCTTTAAAGCTTTGAACATCAGCCATGAAGCTCTCCTAAGTGTGGAGGTCTACTGTTTCTAACAATTTAGAGCATCGTCAGATCATGGGAAGTCATTCCTGGATCTGCACCTCACCTACCAAATTACCAAGCAAGAACAGACACAGCCATAGATTGAACATGCATGTTTGCTGCATGTACATGGTGGTCTTTGATCAGCTAGTATTTGAATCAGACCTTTGACCTAAAGCTCTTGACAGCCTCTCAATTGAGTTGTCAATGCTTTTTGTTACATGAATGTGTATTCAAAAGCTATTACATGGAAGCATTAACAGGGATGAGAATACACAAATATGAAAAAAGAGGAAAAGTGCGTGAACGTAATTTCGACTTTGAGCAAAGTTCAAGCGTGTGATGCCCATTTTTGATATATATATATATATATATATATATATATATATATATATATATATATTTCAACTATTTTATATCAACAATATATATGTTACAATTATTTATTAAAATATTTTTATTTAAATTATAATTTTTATTATCTTTAAAAATTAAAATTCATAAACATTTATGTGCAATTTTAGATGCAGAACATTCAATAATGAAACAGAGGTTATCATTATTTAAAGCATGCTCTTAAGCAATTTCACAAAATCTACATACAAAACAACTTTACTCTATTCTTTTGAAAGTGAATGCAATGTAATTTCTGGGGGTGAGGGGGGGGGGAATTACTTGATTTTCTATGAACTGTCTCTCATGAAATTCCAAATATGATTAAATATTTCAAGCTTCCATAGATTTACCACAATTCATTATAAAATAGCAAAAGAACACAGAATATTGCACAGCAAAAGAAATATATATCCAAAATGTTAAAAGTAATTTCTCTTACATGAGACAATAAAATCTATCCTGTAACTTTAAAGAGTTAAAACTAACAAAAATACACAGATATTTCAAAAAATTTAGGCCATAAATGTTCTCATTAAAAATCTGCTGAATGAAATCTCATTTATTTTTCTCTCTCCTAACAAATGGGAGAGGGAGGAGGGGAAAGCTGACTAGTTGTATACCTGCCAACAACTAGGGTAGAGAATCCAGTAGATTTATGTATTACTATATCACAGTTTTAAACTTACAATTGCTTATTTGTGACATAAACCATACATTGAAATTTTTCACACATTAAATTTCACTATCTATACAAAGTATTATTAATATTTTAAATAATAGGATTACACAACATTACAATTTGTAAAATGAATAATTTGCTTTTTATAATAATTTATGTTTGATACTTTAAATTTTGCAGAAAGTCAGGAATGTTAAATGCAGGATTAGTAAACAATATCAGAATGTAAATAATTCTTTTAATATAAAGTACAAAAAACCTTAATGTTTCTATAAAATAAAATAAAAAACCTTAATGTCACATAATTATAATGCTTAAAAATAATTTTTAAATACAAATACTACTTTAAAAAGCAAAAATATACAATTTATTTATTTACAGGGGAAAAAAATGAAATTACTAAAGGGATTAAAGCTTGTTAAACAATATATTGATTTTGATTTGTTTTAGAATTTGCAATCTTTCAACAAATAACTTTTCTTGCAGCCTGTGAACAGTTAATAATTCTACTTCAGTTACACAGTCTTGTGTTTCTAGGAATTCAAAATATTGATCTCTTATGGAAATTTCTTCAGATACTGAAAGTTTTTCAACTTTCTCTCCAGCATATGAAGCCGTTTCAGAATTGTTTGCCTCTGGTTTTGAAACAGAGGAAATTATTTCAGCACTGGTCAAATGATTAACAACTTGTGACTTATCAATTACAAAAAATTCAAATTTTTTTCTTCATGCAGATTTGCAAACTGAGTACCTTCCAATTTGTGCACAATGTATTAGTTCAGCAGTTTTGATTTCAACTATTGATGGCTTAAATCCAGTTATAGTGTTAAATTGAGAACTCTTCCTTCCCTACTTCTCATAGACTATTTAAAAGTACTTTACTGCTAAGTTGAGAGACAAGCATATCGTCAGAGGGGGGAGGGGTGGACAGGGGGCATGTGCCCCCCAAACTTTGTTTAGAAAACCATTCATTTCAAAGCCTTTTTTTCCCCCTTTATTTAAAAACTTAAAGAAACATACCTATTTTTACTTTAGAATACGCTATGTGCGCGCTCCCCCACGTACACTTAAAATAAAATTAAAAAAAAAAAAAACTTGCATTTGCATGATGCTAACGCCTATGATTTAGGAAGCCAAATAACAGCCTACAATTTAATATAAACAATGTTTTTAATTCACAAAGAGGAACATTATTAAATAAATACTGTTTGGGTAGTCAACGGCAGAGGAGGGAGAAAGAGAGAAATTCCATTTCTTTTAAAGTAAACCGTTCTTTCCTCTTCCACCGGACGGGCCAGCTGTTATGCTGACAATGCATAATGCGTGCATCGGAGAATAATTGTTTGTTTTAAGCTTGGCATGTTATGGGATTTTTCTGATGCCTCAAAATTAATTCACTACGAAAGCAATTTAAAAAAAAAATGCAGATTGTAGAAAATTCTTAATTGTGATTTTCTTTGTTTATTTCTGCAGCGTTAATGTGGTTTATGATATCCAAATGATTGCTTTCCATAACTGAGGACAGAAAACCGCAAAACGGAACAAACCATAACATGTAATAAAATTCAGCGCTTATCGAAAGGAACAAACTTCGCGGAGGCTCTTTCGACTTTTGATCTCCTCATTGGATATTCCCATACTTCTTCGATGCGCGCATGCTTAGCAAGTTGCAACGCTTCGATTGGCTTGGAGGAGTGGATCATAAAGGCTTCTCCTTGGACTCCAAGCCTACAAGATTTTTGAATGCGCAATAAGCCTGGCCGAAGACGAATACGTGTTGGGGCTAGCAATACGGTCTTGAGATCGGTAAGCAAGATGTATTTCGGCGAATACATCTTTAAAAAAAAAATTGCACTGAAAAAATGTTTAACGCAGAACACAAACACACAAAAAAGCGGAAAGTTATGTTTTTTTAAAACGCGGAAAAAAAATAGCAAAATACGCGGAAATAACCAAACCGCGGAATTCCGCGGATGATTCTCATCCCTGCATTAAACATGAACTATCTAGTGGCACACCCAGGATTTTAGTTTAAAGGGGTACTGGAGCTATAAATACTAATGAACTACATTGTAGTGGCTTCGATTATAACAAATAACCCTCCTATAAAGTCAAACTATTTTGCACCTCTTGCCCATAGAACACAAGACCACTATCAACATAATTAATTCATTATAGAGTCATAACTACTGATTTTTTCAATGACATTGTAATAAGGTTTAACTATACGTCATATACCAACAGTAACTATTTATTTAAAAACCAATGTCTTTTTTTTATGTTTCCCAGCAATTTGCCTGAATCATGAATCATTTCCAGTTGCACAAAAACTTATCACATATAATCTTACATTTTTTTAAGCATATTTGATGCTACAGTTTGGATTTTGGCAGTTCATCATTGTAAATTTATAAATGTTCGTCAATAGTATTAGAAAAAATATTTTAATTTCATGTAGCCAAATATTAAGTCCATTACAAACAACTGGATATTGTTCATGTTTCTGGCAGGGCTACTGCTAAGAAAGTGTTTTAACAGTGCATTACAGTCAACTCCCTCTAATCCGCACTCACTGGGACCAAGGGTTGTGCGGATTACAGGATTTTGCGGATTATAGGTTTTTTTTTTTTTGTTTGTTTACTTTTTACATTTAGAATTTCCCTTTAAATTATAGTCAATTCACTGTAAACAAATAGGAAATGATGAAAGAAAATGCATATGCTATTGAATAAAAACACAGTTAATTGTCAATATAAATACAATAAATAATACAATTAAATTTAGAGAATTCTAAAGGACAGATGAAAGAAAATATTTATACTGCTGAACTAAAACACTATTTTTAATATTAAATACAATTACTAATAGAAAATTAAAAGAATAAATTCTCTCTAAATTTTTATTTATTTTTCATTTTTTCACACATTGCAGTGATTGTAATTTGTTTAAGAGATTTTAATTTTTCTTCAGAAATTTTGTCCTGAAGCCTGCCTGAAGCCTGAGGCCTGCCTGCAAAGCAATCATTTGTCAGTAACTCTTGGTCACTGAGAAATGATTGCTTTTGCAAAATGTTTAAAGGGACCCCAAATCCGGAAGTTTTTCAACAGACAAACATTCTTTTTTTTTAAAGGGAAGTTGTTGTTGTTTTTAATTTCTTTAAAAGACCGTTTTTAACTAAATATATATCTATTATAAAATAAACAAGCTCAATCAGAAAGGGAGGAATTTCACTGGTCGCTCACGGGGGGGGGGGGGGGGGGCATGCAGTGCATCATTTGTATATTTGTTATCTCAGTATTACATTAATTTCAGATCTTGCGAGGTAATTTTCGGTTTCTCGTTATGTAAAAATATTCTATGCTATTATATAAGCTCTAAAGAGGAAAAGAATGTTATCCTCTTCACACACACACGTGCATTACATTTCAAGTGCTGATGATTCATTATTTCTGCATGTGCTCCTCCGGCAGTTAAATGTAAACAAAGAGAAAGGCCATGTGGTCTGTTTATGCTTTTCTTTCTTTCTTCCTACAGAACTACAGTTATGTGGAGAAAGTTTTTGTTGCATAATAAATCGCTAGACAGAAGATCAAAAGGGTGAGGTAGGGGGAGAATCGGAAAATTGCACAACTGTTGTGTCGTCTGCCAAATCGCGGTTTGCATTTAAAGTTAAACATGTTACATATTTTCACCCAATTTTAATTGCAACGGTCAATCTTTAGGATCGTCTCGCCTGTTTTTCTCTCTCATAGAGCAAACGTTTTCTTTTTTTTTTTTTTTTTTTTTTTTTTTTCATTCAGGAAAAGAGTAAAGCGATGTGATTGGACGGTGCATTGCTTCGGAGTTCGTTATTTACATCCATTCACTGAACACATGCAACTTAGGATATAAGTTTCTGTATGTTTAATTACACGATAATATGCTCAAATATATGAAATTATTTACTTCAAATACCTGTGGAAAATCATTAATAAAAGTCTTTATAACATTCAGCCAATCAAATAACTTCTATAACAGTAATACTACCAGTCAAATGCTGCTCAAAATGTAAACAAACAAGTTTGTTTACATTTGAAATATATCGCGGATTACAGGCGTTCGCGGATTAGCGGGAGTTGACTGTACTTCATTCTGCTTAAGCAATTAAACAGTAATAAGTTAGCAGTGTCATTACAGTCCAAATAAAAGGGTTCAAGAAACTGAATTTTTTTTTTTACATTACTTAAAAGAATAATGGTAAAGAATCTTAGAATACAATTGCTTTCCTAAAGTTTCTAGTAACTCCAATTCTAATTACTAGAAAATGCTCTTACTTTTAGTTGTAAATTATCATTTAACATTTGAAGATTTTCTATGTCTTTTAAATTCTGCTGAATTTCTGACTTCAGGGATGAGATGTCGTCTTTCAAATTAGAGCATTCATTACGAGAGAGGTCTAATTTCTTTTCAACATTACAAAGAGCTTGGTCTTTCATCTCAACCTAAAATACCCAATTAAAAATATAAAAACTATGAATAACAAATATGAGAATTTTAAGTGTACCAATGCTAATGTATTTTCATAAGAAAGCATAAAAGTAGTTGAAAGTGATATACAGTATAACCTTGATAAACTAGATCTCGAAAATTCAGAAACAACCAAGAAATGGACACTTTTCCCAAACCTTCGTTATGCTTGTTTCTTCATTGCACCAAATTTTGGATAATTTATTGCCAATCAGTTCAGTGATTATTTGCTGATAAATGTTGGATTGAGGAGATGAGGGAGCGGAAAGTGCCCTCAACTTTGTTTCAAATTTTTTTCTTTATTTATTTTTTTTATTTAAGAGAAACTTCACATTTTTTACTTGTAAATTCAATTTATGTACCCCACCCCCAATATATGTGTGTTAATGTAAACTGGTGAAATAAATTAAGAGAATTTGCATATTTATCAAATTTCATGAAAAGAACTGAGCTGAAAAAAAACCTCTGCTTCTAGACAAAATATGCAAATCTTGCACCTCAAATACATTAAACATTCATGTGAGTAGGAGCCAGTACAGAAACAGGCTTTATAAGCGTGCATAAGTTAAGACGCATTTCGTTCACTAGCACACTTCGGCGAATTTCTTGGTGTTATTTTGCAGCAATTGTTTATTTTCAAATTGTAACAGTAAAAATGAAAAAACAACTAACATTTAGATGATGGAATGAGGTGGCAAATTGTGGGAAGGCTAGAAGCAGGCCAATCTCAAGTCCAGATTTGTAGTTCAATTTAACGCACAGCATGGTGTGTAACTTATGGAAACGGTTTCAGGATACCGTATCTTGAGAGAAAGCTAGGGCAAGGTCGTCCAAGAGCCACGACGACCAGAGAAGATCGTCATTTGTCCATTATAGCGAGGTGTAACAGGACTGCTACAGCTTCTCAGCTCTCTCGTGACTTATATGCAGCCACAGGAACCTGTGTATCAAGGGTGACTGTTTTCAAAAGACTTCATCAGAGAGGATTGTTTACTAAATGACCTACATTTCGTGTCCCGCTCACTTCTACGAACAGGAGAATCCATTTAGCATGGTGCAGAAGCATGGAAATTGGAAAACATGAATTAAAAATTAATAAAATACATGTAATGGCTCAGAAGTTTAAATTTTTAAATAAATTTGTACATTTAATGATGACATCAGCTTAGTGAGAGTGTCAGGTATCAAAATGAGTTACAAAATCAGTTATAATTTGATTGATTGACGAATAATTCTAAAGAATGAATGGGATGCATTCTTTAAAGTTTTAATCTGCGAAAAGTAAAACTAGAACCTCTATATAAATTAAATGTGTTTAGATTGACATTTTTTTGTCTGATTAATGGGAGAAATTTGATTTGTGTGCTTACAGCTATCCTACTGTTTTAAATAAACTGCATTGTTTGAAAGGAATCGTGAATTAAAAATAAAAAAATAGATGTAATGGCCCATAAATTTAAATTTTAAAACAAATTTGTACATTTTATGATTAGATTAGCTTAGTTGGAGTGTCTGCTATGAAAATAAGTTTAAAAAACAAGTGTTAAATTTTAGTTCTGCTGCAGAGATTGATATACCGACTTCAACTGTCAAAAGGATCCAGCTTTTGGATAGTTTCCCACCAGTGTTTGGCTTTACCTTCAGCAATGTCACTATGGTTAAATGCACTTTAGAAGCCCAGCACTTTAGATGACAGTTTTTTCACTATTATTCTGCTGGCTGACTATTTTTTCTGCTCTTTAGGGTAAAACTTACCACCTTGTTAAAATGACTTTGTTAAGACTTTATTTTTGAAAGATTGGCATACTTTCATTTAACCCCCTATGACTGAATCAGATGACAGTCAATTTTTACTTTCCAAACATGTACCATGTAAGGAAAGTATTGGGTACTTACGTACTAAAATGGACAGTAGTTTTCATTTCCGAAAAATTGCTCCAAATATGTGCTAATGCGCCAAGCCCGAAAAATGTACGACTGAGGTAACCCTTCATTGATTACGTCATTAAACGCAGACATTTTTGTTCGTACGGACTATTTTTCGTCATAATCCGCAGTCGCAGGTGATTTCAAAGTGTTTTTACTTTATGTTGTTTAACTATATTGTATCGTATTTTCGAAACATTTTAAATTATGTTAAATATATGCTATTTACCAAACGATGAAGAACAATCTATTTATTTTGTATAATAAAAAAAGATTTTACAAGTTTCAAGATTTTGCATTAATAATCATAAAATGAAGATGTACTTACTTCGTAGTATGGTTCGGAAATGTAATACGAAAGAATGTAGAACTTCTTTAGATATACGTGCAGGAATTTGGTGTTTTGGTTCTAGAATATTGTTTTTGAAAGCCATTAGGTTTAATTATTGTTGGTGTGAAGAGTGAATTTCAAGTAAATGGTGGGAAGGACAACACGTATTAGCTGATAAAACAACCATGCATTGGAATGATTATCTCTGCCAGGTATGTGTGTTCAAAGTTTCAAAGTAAATATTTTTAAGAATTTCGATAGTTTAAATTTTCAGAGTTATTTGTGCATTTTGTTTCTTGCGAAGAATTCTTGGTATTCAATTTTTAACAAATACAGTTTGTATATATATATATTTAATGGTTCATATTTGAGATAATGAAGATTATTTGTGAAATTTTTTTTTTATTGTTAAAGGTAAGCGTATATTTTTATTTAAATTGATTATGCATATAATACCGAAGTTCGTTGTAATACGTATGTTGCGTATGGTAACATACATATTAAAACGGACCTCGATATAAAGTGAAAATAGATGTATCTTTAATACTCATGTGTCAGTTATAATACGTGTGTGCAATATGGGAACAGCCGTATTAAAACAGACTTTCATATAGAGTAAAAATAGAAGTATGTTTAATACTACTGTGTCAGTTATAATATGTATGTGTCATACGGGAACAACCGTATTAAAACGGACTACGATGTCAAGTGAAAATAGCAGTAAGTTTTAATATTCAAGAGTAAGTTTTTATACGTATGTACATAATGAAACCTTCGAATTAAAACAGGTTCTTATTTAAATTTAAAATATAGGTTTTACTCTAGATTTTTAAAACAAATTTGTTGTGTTTTGTGCATTGTTGTACTTGGCGACTACGAAATCGCCAAGCATCAGTGCTTGGCGACTAAAAAATTGTCAAGCATAAGTGGTGTCCGTCTTGATATTAAGTACCAAGTATTGTAATCATGAAAAAATTTGACTTCGAGATTTTGGTGTATTTACACGTTTTGAGGTCTTCTGAATTCATTTATGCTATTTTTAAGAGATGTATGTACTGTGTGTGTGTGAGTGAACATGATAGCTCCTAAACGGGGCATTCGATTGAGCTCAAATTGGGTATATATATTATAAACCACCATTGAAAGACCGGTATTGATTTTGGTGTGTATAGGATTTATAGTTTTTCTACAGGGTTATGACAATGATTTCTTTTACATTATGGCCTAGGGGGGGAAATTCTTGAAAGTGTGCTACGGTTTAAATAGTACATTTGATTGAGCTCAAATTGGGTATATATATTATAAACCTCGATCGTATGGTACCTATTCATTTTGGTGTGTATAAGACTTATATTTTTTCTACAGCGCTACGACAAAGATTTCTTTTACATTATGGCCTATGGGGAGAAATTCTTGAAAGTGCGCTAGCATTTAAACGGTGCATTCAATTGAGCTTCAATTTGGTATATATGTATGAATTATTCATCGATTAAAATTTATTTAAATGCTTGGTAATGATCTTAATCGTAAGTGTTCAGAAAGTCGAGTGGAGTCACTCCAGATTTTTTAATAAGCAACTAACAATTAGTGGTATAAAAATCAGCATTATTTAAATGACTTGTTCAAAGTTATGCTACCACCAATACTAAGACGGACGACATATGACAGTTAAAATACACTGAAAATATTTCTTTCACTTTCTACATAATTTATATTTTTGCAATTTAAGAATTACAACTTAGTCATTAATGATAAATGCTAAAAACTTTAAAATCAAATAGTTCAGTATATATTACGTTCATACATGCACAGTTTTTTGTGAATGATATTTCGAAGGTCAGGCATAATTTCTCTAATTTAATTTTCAGTATACAAAGAGTCTTCCTAAACTGTCACTTTTATATTTATTAAAATATACAGCCTCTGGTGAAATTTTTAGCATAGAAAGTAACCGAATGGCATTGGAAGATGTTTTGTAATTGGAAGTATAGTGCTAACATTAATTATTTTACAAACTGTTCCTTAGATCAAATAATTTCAAACATCTGATAATGCATTAGCTTTTTGATATTAAAATTGATTATTAGTACATGTGTTTTGACAGGCAATCTTTTGACATTCACTCTTCAAGAGTATAGTATTAATGACTGAATTTAAATAATTTGTAAGTAGGTGTGCATAAACATACCTCTTTAATAGCTGAATTAATATGTTCCTGGAGTTTTTCTATAAGTACAGATTTAGCTTCAGCCTGATAATGAAATAATATTTATTTTACTATAGTGCTATGAGTAGTAACTAAACTATAAATGAATTACAATAAAACATACTACCTTATCTTCAGCTTTTAAAACACTGTCTTTTAAAGCTTGTACTGTTCTTCTTAACTGGGATAAATCAAGTTCAAATAAGTTGCCATTAAATAAGTCAAGATCCCCATTCTGTAAAGTATATGTACCAGTAAATTCATGTGTTGTCAAAATATTTTAAATTACATAATCAATAAGAGAAAAAAGGTACGTATTTGTCTCCTTTGCTGATCATAGGACAAGGCACTTCTCAAATCATTGCTTTCAATTATATCAAATACTACAAAAGATGTTGAGAAATATGTTTTCATCACCTTAACTTATTTTACTCACTTTTATACAGTCGCTTTGCGATTTAACCACCTTCACAGGACCTCTGCAAATAGGACGGTAAATCAAATGGTCGTTAAATTGAAAGTTTAGAAAACATATTGGAATACAGCAAGGACTTCATCAGAGGGTCGTTAAATAAAGGGTCCCAAAATCGTGAGTTGACTGTATTAAAATTAGAAATACAGATAATTTTAATAATGTCAGATTTTAAGATTTATAATTTAATAGTTTCAGCTTTTTAATATTTGTTACTAGCTGTATAGGAAATTATTCAGGGACATTAGGTATAGAAAACAGCTTGATATAAATCATCATTTTCTTTCCTTCATTTATAATATATATATATATATATATATATATATATATATATATATATATATTAGGGTGTTCCTTATTTTGCAACTTTTATATTTTTAAATACCCAGCCTCCAGTCTGGTTCCATTTGCTTCAAGATTGACCCATAAAAAATTCTGGGTCGCTTTTTTCCCCCCAATCATGTGCAGGCATTGAGCAAAGAGTTACATTTAAATCATAATATGTAATGTGCCCTAGTCACTTTTTTCTAGCTGTGGTGCCTGCCTTGAAGATAACAGTTACATTCTGCAATTTTCTCTGGATGCACATAGCTATTACAGCTAAGTCTGTTTGTTGGTTTTTTTAATGCTAAAAAGTTAGCTTTCCGAAACTATGTCTCGAGAATAATGTAGTGCCCCCCCCCCCCCAAAAAAAAGTGTGCTTCTTATAGAAGATATCCAACATCAAATTACTGGGAAGAAATTGCCATCGAGGAAACAAGTGTTATCCGTTTTATTTTATAGCTTACAAGAAGTAAAATTAAATGTCAGTGAAAGTTCCAATTTAAAAATTCATGGATGTATGATCTTTTGGGGAAAAGCGAGAATTCCAACAAGATACATACAACATTGTGTAAAGAAACTTATTGGCTTGTATTCGCCTTGGGGGACTCTTCAAAAGAATTTTAAAAAGCAACAGGGTATTTTTAAGAGACGTGAAAAGGAATTCAAAGACTCTTTGGACAATCTTTTTGACATTGCTCATACCGATGCATTTAAGCAGATAAAATTTGAAGAAGAAAATTATTTTTATTGAGACAGAGAGAACTAGGACATGTAGGTTATCTTGGAGGGATAGATAAAATCTGAAAAAAAAGAAAAGGCATGAAAAAGAAAGGAAAAGAGATGAGAAAAGGACAAATTTTCAGCCTCTACATCTTCTACTGTGAGTTATGTGTCCTCATCTGATGAATCAATTAGCAATTGATTCATCAGATTGAACTTACATTTAATGCTGGTAAGTTATTACCAGCATTAAATGTATGAGATACAAAAGAAGAGAGACTACCAATTATTGTTTGACAGAGGACAGTTCATTTGTATTACAAAATTCTTGAGAAGAGCAAGCAAATGCTGTTTGGACTGCTTTAACACACTGGAGTTTGGAAAATAATGTGCATGGTGCATGTATTCATTAAGAACAGAAATTGAACGAAGAAATGTTGTTTTTCCCATGCCGTCATCACATATACACGTTAGTTTTATGAAGTGCATTTGAAAGTAAAATATGTCAGGCATCAAAAAGTTCTGATATACTTTTTCTTAAAGACTTCAGAAAAAAATGGAAATGCATTAGTATTCATAGTATTCAAAGTGGGAAAGATCATGTGGAACAGCATTTCAATGAGACAGAAATTAATGAAATGTTAGTCAGTTTGGAAAAGGAATTGAACAAGCCAATACTGAGAGGCGACTTTAAAAAACTCACTGAACTGTGCATAATGTGTATGGGAGTAGATGCTGAAAAGAAGTTTAAAATTCATCCTAAGGTCGCAATGCATCAAGCTCGGTGGATGCAAGTGCAATTCATTCCTTAAAAATGTTTTGGTTCAGATCCCAACTTACACTATCAGTCGAAGAAGAGAGTACCTTAAGAGACATTTCATTATTCATTGCAACTGTGTATGTGATACCATGGCTTAAGTGCAGTGCAGCTGTAAAAGCACCCAAACAAGAGGTAGGCTTTTCAAAATCCTTAAAATCTTACAAAACGATTGATGAAACAATTTCAAGAGCAGCCTTAAAGAAATTTACACAGCACTTGTGGTATTTATCAGAAGAACTATCAGTTTTATCCCTTTTCGATGAGGATGCTGATGCACAAGTAAAGTTGAAAATAGTTTCAAACCTAGATTGTGTGTGTCTACACATGGAAAAGAGATATATTCCTTCAGTGCAAGAAACAGAAGGCAAATTATTTGGCAAGTTTTATTATTGTACCTATTTTTATTATTTAGGAATGCTACATTTGTATTAACACTTTGTAATTCTGTTACTACCGTATTTTAGGTAGGACATTAGACAATTTCATGCCCATTAAAAGCAGAAACTTTTTCTATAGTCTTTGTATGGACACTTCTTTTTTACAAGAATGCCCTTCAACCTGAGAAAATAATGAGTCATATTTGGAAGTCAAACAGAAGATTAGTGTACTGAAAGCAGTTAATGAGATCGCTGAGAGAGGTGTTAAATTAATGCAGGACTTTAATAGTTTATTAACTGCTGATGAAGAGCAAAAACAGTTTGTTCTTCATTGCATGCAAGATCATCACAGTTTATATCCAGACTGCAAAAAATCCACTTTAAAAAGAAAATATCCGTTCTAGTTTTAAGTTCTGCAGCATCAAGCATGTGATATTACTAATGTATATATGAGCTGATGTTTATTAAATATAATATTAAATTAATAATGCTTAATACTTTATTTTTTCTAAATAGATCATATCATTCACTCTAATACTGAAAATTCTGGCTCAAGTCAGCACAGGTTAATTTCATCCTACAGGACTGAAACTTTACAAATAAGTTAATATGATCAAAAGGAACAATTTTAGGGGGTGGGCAAAAAATGTTCAGTAAAAAAAATTTTTGACCCCCAAATAAGGGACACTCTAATATATAACATGCGAAATCAAAAACGTGTTAAATTCCAAAGTATTAAAAATTTTTTAAACTGCATAGTTGAGAACATAAGAAATTCTTGATCTAAAACTGCTTAATTCCACAACTACTACAAAGTCCCTTGCAATTCCTTTGTAATCTTATAAACAGTCCCTGTGTCCCATCAATCTGGCACCAAAAGACAAAAAAATCTGCTGTCCAGACTTGGGATTAATCGATTATAGGAATGTGCACGTGTCATGTGACACGACCTCAAAAGTTTAAAAAATGGCTAGCACAGCCTGGAGAGGTCTCTTTTTTTGTGGCCACAACTGCCACCAGGACCCTGTATCAAATTGTTTAATAAAATAATTCTGCGTGACAGATTACTTTTCTAATGAGGTATTTTACGACCTAAAAGCTCCTCATGTCCAAATGGAGAAGAGAGCACACTCCGCAGATCAAACACACACCGCTGATATGAGAATAAACAAATCAACTGCCTTTCTCACATTTCGTGAAATCAAAATACAAATTAATGAAGTCAAGAAAATATAAATAAAATAGTTTTTCTCAATGGACTCAATGATAAATATTAGAAACAAAGAATTTGAATGAAATGAAAAAAAAAGTCTGTAGTCAAATCACTAATCGTGACCTAGTGCAGTGGTGTGCAAACTATTTTCCTTTGCGACCCCCTATTTTTTGTAAAATTTTGTTGCGACCCCTGGATAGACAGTAGACATTTTGTTTAATTGACAGCGAGGTTGCATTGAAATCCTTTCTGGGATTTACTCTTACAGGGTGTTTTTAAAAGAGTGTCGTGACGTGATCGACTGAAATAACGCCTTTTTAAAATAGTGCACCAAACTTATAAACCATCATAAAAATGTTATAAAAGTTGTAACATCATAAAAATCAGTTAATGAAACAACACATAATTTTATGAAACAATGCTACATTTATGCTTGTGGATATAAATATTTTGTAATGTATAAAATTTAGTTTGTATGTAACATTTTGGCTTACTTTACATCATAAAAAGTCAATGTGAAGTATGTGCTTGCAAAGAGCTCATGATTGCTTCTATGTTCGGATCTGTATTGGAAATTGCAAGCCGTAAGTCATCCTCTGGATCCAATCGAGATCGATATTTTGTTTTAATGGAAACTAATTTTGGAAGAATGGATTCATATGAGTAGGTCGATGCAAACTGAATCAAAATATTGATTGCCTGTTTTTTCAAAGCAGCATATTCGTTTCCAATCGATAACCAAAATTTTTGGCAATTTTTTTTTTTTTAATTTCCAATGGCAAAGGCAATACAAGGGAAAGAAGTAGAACATCAAGGGGAAAAAAAAGACAAAAAGTAAGTACAAAGATGACAGATGATACAAGATTGACCGAAGTCATTGCCTCAAAAGTTCTCTCGCTTTCCAATACAACGCCGTCTCGGAGTCGCCATGGAGTAACGTGCAACGATGAAGGTGGTCTCGATTCATTGGCTCGTCAGTACCACAAAGTGGGTGGATGGACAGTTTGGATGGTCCATATCCCTAAATGATGGAGACTCCCCAAGGCAGTCGTGACCAGTCGAAAGACGGACTTGTGAGAGAGTTTCACGACACAGGCCGTTGGGAATAGCCAGGAGATCATCAATTTTCCACTGCTTTGACTGCAGACGGTCAAGAAGGTGTCTTAAAAATTTTAGACATAATTTGTTTAATATACAGCTTAATGGAGTGATAAGAAATTGGAGCATTTTGACTGAGGCAATCTCGAGCCCCTTCTTGCAAGGAAATCACCCTGTTCGTTCCCGTTTACTCCACAATGACCAGGAATCAACTGAAGCGCCACTTGCTTCTTCTTTAAAACCAACTTTCGCACATATTCAGAACATTGAATGATTTCGTACAATGAAGGAGGACTAGTTGAGCCAATAGCCTGGATTGCTGCTTAGGAATCGGAGAACAAAACCACTCCTGTAAATTTATCTTTGAGAGCCAATAGCTGCTTTAGAGCAATCCTGATGGCCTCCACCTCTCCATCAAAAGCTGTTCTGTATTTCCCTGCAGAGACATAAAAGGAGAACAGGCTCGAAAAAACTCCTGACCCTGCAGTCATACCATCATCAAAAAAGGAGCCATCAGTGTAGACATGAGCCACTCAGGAACCAGGTACTTCATGTGAATTGTATCAAAGACAGAGTATTTTAACACATGTGCAGAGCTATCTTTTTTGTACAAATTAACCCCAAGATTCAAATTTATCTCAGTCTGTATCATTTCCAAAGGATTTGGTGGCCCTGTCAAGTTTTGGCAAGTCAAAGAGTTAAATTGAATGCACAGTGTTTCTTCGCTTGAAAGATCAATTAAGTTTTCTTTTACATTTAAAGGAATATTGGAATTAATAATATCAAACAAAAATGGATCACGGATCCAACCTAATTCATTTTCTGGAAATTTTTCATACCTTATATTAGTTATAGATGGAAGTAAGCAGCCGATACTGCAGATCACTATGCATGATAACGGGGTTTTGAAGCCCCGTGATAGCGATCGCGAACATCGCGCTTGTCAAATAATAATTGTCAGTTTCTTCTCTTGTATTATGTCCATTCTTTGAAATGAATAATTGTAGATTTTTCATAAATTTGAATTTCTTTGAATTTGGCGACCCCCAAAAATTTTCTCACGACCCCTCCGGGGGGTCGCGACCCACGGTTTGCACACCACTGACCTAGTGTTCAATTTCTTGACCTTTTCTTGGCTTTTCCATGACTTTTGTGACTTTTGCATGATGGTAGACACCCTGCTCTGCTTAACCTGCCTTGATGTTATATATATATATATATATATATATATATATATATGTGTGTGTGTGTGTGTGTGTGTGTGTGCATGTGTGTTTGTATATGTGTAAATGAGTACTACTCTCTGGACAGTCTTCGTATTTGAAAAAAAAAAAAAAACGATTTTTTTTTTATATGCTTGTTGATGACGAAATTATTCGCAATATTTTGTTAATTGAAGCAAACTCAAAAAAAATTACAGCAATTTGTTACAGAACACATATAAATTTGATTGTAATTATTCAAATTATTTTTTAAGTAACTTCTTTAATGAGTTAAAGTTTTATGTTTGATGAGGCATTTCTAATACTTTGACAAAATAGAAAAATTAAGTCTGTTGCCTGATATATTCACATTATAGTTTTTAAAGTTACTGCAGCATAACTCTTAGACATACTGCTTCTGGAACTAAAGCATAAAAGTGAAGGAATAATCTGAAGGATGAAATCAATCAGTTTCGTTGGAAAAGTAATTTGGCTGATACTGTTTTACTGACCTGCATACAAGGTTAACAAGGAGGCAAAGGCAACAGAATTTCATTGAATGTACATAAGAAACTGAAACTAATTTTGTAAGCACAGGGAGAGAAATCTTAAGTGCCAAATTTAGACCATACATATGAAGTCAGTTAAATTTGATAATATCCATAAACATCAGTGTTTACAAATTAACAAATTAAAGAAAAAAATTGCAAATTTTGTGATATAAGTAAGTAATGAGTTGACAAAAATATTCAATATTGCAAAGATTTCGGAAGTTTTATATGGATGAGTAAGTTCAGATGAAAAGTAAATTCCTGTTGTGTATAAGGCAGTTAATTCTACACCATTTGTACAAAAATTCTTGCCTTCTCCATTAAGCAATTTTTTTACTATTAAAATAAACCAACTCAAAAATAAGATGTCATACTTCTTAAATTTATAAAGATGCATAAATAAAACTAAACAGAAAAATGAAGGAGCCAGCTTTTAAACTACAGAAGTAATAAGAAAAGTAAAATAGAAATTAGAACTATTAATACATTTCTCACAGTTGAAATCAATGTAAACATTTCAATGAAATGAATGGACAATCAAATATACATCTTAAATCAACATCATCAAGTCCATATTTCATTAAATGTTTACAAAAATACATATTAAGAATACTTTTAGAAAAAGAAAAATTAGATGCAAATACAGTTTATATAGAAGATACATCAAAAGAATAAATATCAACTCACTTCAGAGATATCAGCTTGAAGACCAATAGACTGGGAAGCAATTTTATTTTCTGTTTGTACAGCTGAAGAAACAAGTGTTACAAACTTCTCATTAAAACTACACTCCTTATTTTCATCATCGGAGCTACCTGTCTCATCTTTTTTATACCACTCCCTACAGTCACGCTGAGATAACGGACTGTTAGTACTACATTCATCTAATGAGTCATTGGAGCTACATGAAGAACTTGATTCATCAACCTTGATTAAAAATAAAATATATAATTATTCAATGATATATTAAACCAGAGGTTCCCAAACTGGGTGCCGCAGCACCCTGGGGTGACGTGAGCGTTTACCAGGGGTGCCGTGGAGATAATCCAGAAAAGTCTAAGTTTTGGAGGAGCATAATCAAAAGAATTCCTCTGAACCGATATTTCACAAAAAAGTTTGCCAAGCCGGTGATCAAGCAGACGAAACAAAAATATTATAGTTTTAGAGATACAGTTTGAGAGAGTTCAGTGTTTGAGCGCCTCTATTTTACAGGAACTCCCTGAAATATGAGGAGTAGGGGTCAAAATTATACATCCCTTTTCCAAGATAGTATAATGGTAAGCACAAAAGAAACAATGAAAAATGTATCCAAACTGTTTCATTCTAACCTTCATATTCATATTGCTTTAAAGTAACCTGCCCCGAAACGTTTTCAGCCTGAGAAGGGTGCCGCGAAATGTTTTTAGCCTGACAAGGGTGCCGCGAAGTGTTTTTAGCCTGACAAGGGTGCCACGGGAGAAAAAAGTTTGGGAACCCCTGCATTAAACTAAAATGATGTAATTTTAATATCCATATATAATTGTTTTAGTTAAATATATATGTATTATGTTAGAGGAGTACAAGGAGGCAAATATCTCTTCATTTACATTTCAAAACCTTTTAATCAGATACCTTAATATCAAAATCCCCAAAAAACTTGGGTATTTTGCAAATGAATTCAATATGAACAATAAACATATATGTTCTGACAGCGATTTAAGGGCTTTTAAAGAAACCCCAGGTATTTACAAAATTAAAGTTCATTCTGAAGAAATGCAAGAAACAGGAAGTTACATACATATGACAAAATGAAAACATAATAAAATTGAACGCATGAATGATCTACAATTTAATAAACTAAGCACTGTCTTATCTTGGTTAGTCCAAAAATTCAAAATTGATGATGATTTCAACATCAGAAAAATTACAGATTATAAAAATACGACATATGCACTTTTTTGAGAATCCTTTGAGACTTTTTTGAGAATAGATATCTTCTTTACAGACCCACGTATCTCTGGATGATATATGGAGAACTTTCCTAGCCTCAAGGAAAGGAAGATATGACCAGTATTGCTTAAGACTCCCATGGACTAAGTTGTGCCGAAATATATTCTTTTAAATGGTTTTAATTCGGTAATTCTTTTAACACCTTATCTTTGGTTATTTGTTCCATTAGAAGTTTTAACTATGGTTTTAAAGCCCATATTTTCTAATTGCTTTTAACATTGAAATTTTTTGTTTTCTTTTGAGAGAAGAAATAAGGTATGCAAATCAGTTATTAATATGTGTGATACATTTTTCTAGTTGATATCAGAGGAAAGTGGAGGGAGCAACCGACGCACATAGCGTTTCCAGAAACTTTCCGCCGCGGAACTATTTTCTTTTGATTGGAGCCCAGAAGATTAGCGGGAAGCCCTTGTTATTGTATGGTGATAGAGCTTTGTTTTACTAAAACTTTGTTTTAAAATAGAGATGGTAGCCTGTTGTGTTACTGATTGCACTAATACGTCAAATGTAAAGAAGCCTAGTGTCACTTTTCACAGGTTAAATAATTATTTTTAATATACTTTCATCAGGACTAGCATTTTTTTTTTTTCACATACTACAGTTGAGCCTGTATGGCAGATGTAATGTTCATGTATCTGGAATGTCAAAAAAAATTATTTCGATTGTATAAACGGTTGTAAAATTCTTTGATATTCTTACATAATGTATTATAAACGTTGAAAAATGAAAATCGGCCTTTTAAATTTATAAAGTATGGTTTGTTTAATTGTGTTTTCAGTTTCTGTTTGTATTGCTTTAATCCGTGTATTTTGATTAATAATTTTGGTTAATTGCGAAGTAATGAAGAAAAGGAACATTTATCTGTACCGTTTATGGTTTAATTGCAAACTTAGAACTATGTGCATCCTAAATTATTTTTTTAATTTGTATTATTATACAATATAACAACTGATTGTCTTGCAATGATTGCATATTTTATTTGTTTATATTTGAAAGCTAATATAATTCAAATGTTAAGAAATATTACTTGTAATATGATATAAATTTCAACTAACCGCCACAAAATATCTTTATTCCGTCTCCGAATAGAAAATACGAAAACGAAACTAACACCTGCGATATTAAATATACGTGAAAAACATATTATCTTTAAAAGAAAATTGTTCAGTTGCATGCTGTACGTTCTTTTGAGTTCCGTTATTTTTAATTCTACTTTCGTTGTCGTTTCTCAATCGTTTTTCGTAAAGAAGAAAGTTCAATATAGTCATTCAAACGCCGAAATCAATGTATCTACATACAGTTCGTCTGCTTTTTTTGGTCTCCAATGGTTCCATCTTCCTCTCGCGGAGGAATACAATTTTGTTACGAATACATTGTATTGGAAGCTTAGAAGAAGCGCTCTCCACTTTCCTCTATGGTTGATATAAATAAAAACTGTATAAAAACACACATAAAAAGGTACCTATCACGTGGGATGATCATTTCGTCCAAAAAAATCTTGGCCTTCCTCAGTCGTCAGCATTTAGTCTCACAGAACAGGGAGAACTGAAAGTTAAAACCTTTCTTTCTTATCTTTCTATAACTTTAGATATAGAAAGATAAGAAAGAAAGGTTTTATCTTTCAGTTCCCACTGTTCTGTGAGACTAAATGCTGACAGATGAGGAAGGATAAAGATTTTTTCAGAAGAAACAATCATCCCAAGTGATAAGTACCTTTTTATGTGTGTTTTTACACAGTTTTTATTTATATCATCTTTTAACACCAGTTTTTTGAGTGTTTTTTTTTTTTTTTTTTCTAGTGCTCAATAATGTGCACATAATAGTCACTAAGCAATTAAACATTTTCAATGAAAAATTTCAGAAATAATTTCAAAATGTACATAAAAGTTTTTAATTATATTAATTTTCTTACCTTATGATAATGATTTTCAGGAATCCCATAAGGTATACTGTTTTCATGTTCCAACTTCCAATCACAAATTTTAAGGTTTGATTCATTTACAGGAAATTTCAAATCAATACTTTGACAAGGTGGAAGGCTCAGCTGATAATCATTACATAAGGCAACATTTGAGGCTTTTTTAATAGACTCACAAGGTCTATAAACATAAACATTATGACCAAACATAAATAAATATGGTTCACTTTGAGCCTTACGGTGTCCATGTGAATGCTCATGCTTCATATTAGTAACTTTGCACAATTGAGATCCAGACTTTTCACCAACACTAACATTACACAGTTTCTTATTACAAATATTTTTTCTTTTTAATGAATTTTTTTTGTATGGTCTTGTTGGAAGATTTGCTTGATAACCTGAAGCTTGGCAAGAATGTGATCTACGCAAGACTCTTGTGTAACTATATATGTTTCCAATATCAGGTAAAGAAATACACTTCTGCATAGAATTATCAGTAGTTATGGAAGCACTGGGGAAGACTTGGGTTGTATTCTGGAATGAAAAGGGCTACTTATATATACTTAAAGCAATATCATTACAATACAGTATTTTTCATTTAATTAAATAAAAATTATATTTCTTTTTATGTACCCTTAAATCATAATAGAAATACTTATTCAACTAAAGCACTATTAGTAAAGAAAAAGAATAATGAATCCAAAAATTTGGTATTATAAACAACTAAATTAACACCCATAAGAGTAAAATTACTGTTGCATATGTTTTTGCAAATGTACGAGTTATCTTCTTAGGAGCAGAATATTCATCAACCCACAAAAAGCAAATATGCAGAGTTAATTTTACTTAAAAGAATGTTTTGTAACATGATTAAAATAGTCATATACATAATCAATTACAGGTGAACTTTGAAGCGCCATATTTTCATAATCAAAGATTTTAGAATATTATTCTACAAATCATTGTGAAAGGGACATGCTAAAATTTTATTTGAGTTCTGAGCCATGTTACAAGATGTGTACCCTTTCTAAGTAACTATATGAGTTTATTGCTTATTAGTTTGCATAAAGACAGCACAGCAGAAAGTGTTCTGTGTTACAAAGTTTACTAAAAGTGAATTAATGATCATAATCATTTGACATACATTACTTTAAAACTACCAAGGCAATTTTTATAAAAAACACCATGACAAATGCAATGATATATTTTTGTATTCCTTGAAAACTTGGCATAACTGGTGGATCTAATTATGAGGGAAAGAGTGGTGATGAATCAGACACACAGATCTTATCCAAAAACACTAGAAGTTAAGAATAATGTAAGACAAAGAAATGCTCTCATCTGCTTTTAATCTAATATTGTTTTACAGAAATTCATTAGAAATATAAGTATTAAAATCAGTGTGCAAGTTAATACAGTTGATGACTGTTTTTATGGGTACTTGCAGTTTTGCAAACTAGCAAGTGTTCCTGAATACACTGCCATAAACAATTTTATGAATTATTTGAGTAGTCTGCATGAGTTCTTAAAAAGTAAGTGTTGACTGTATACCGCCTCCACATCTGCTCAAAGACTTTCTTACTTGTTCAATGTATTTTGCCTATTAGGCAGTTCCAATTTAATGAATATACAGTGCACACCAGTTATAACGGACCTGGGATATAATGTACTATTGGTTATAACGTACCTAGAAGCTAGGTCCCGATTGAAGTCCTATATTTGTAATGTTATTTAACTTTGGTTAAAACGTACTTAACAAAAGTATGCACTTCGGCTATAAAATACTTTTTATACCAAAGCCAAAAATAAAATTTTGCTTTTCTTAAGAATTTTATTTCCTTGTTCTTGGAAATTTCAGTACCTTCAAAAACACTTGTCAATTTTCAGATTCTCTAGCGAGATGAATTGTGTATGAATGAAGGGAACGATCTTTTATCTTTTTCGCCTGCTAGGTAGGGCTAAGAACAAGACCATGTTTTTTATTTGTCATTCATCAATGTAAATGCCTCCCGAAAAGCCCTATATATAATGATTCTCATGATATTGAAGAAGAAGCAGAGGAGCCTACACCAAGCATACCTGACGCATTAAATGCTGCAAAAACATTATCACGATTTTTTGAATGCTGCAGTGATGATGCAGAGATTCTACAAAAGTCTATTATGGATATCCAAAACAGTATTTTTAAAGTAGCATCTGCCTATTTAAATCAAAAGAAAATTACAGATTATTTATCTCAGGCCAATAAAAAATGTAAGTAAAAAAGAATTTTCTATTTTTTAAATTTAAATTTTATAAAACCAGACCCATTTAAAACACACACTACAATGAAATTATGAGCCCACTTTCTTTTTTTGTGCAATATTTAATCTTACTGGCGATACTGCTTATAACGTACTTCAGCTATAACATACTACTTTTTTAGGTCCCATGAGAGTACGTTATAACTGGTATCTACTGTAATAAATTTTTCTTCCAGTGAATTTTGAATGTAGAGAATTTAATTCAGTGCATCTGTCAAGAATTGTTTATTCTATTTTGCCACGACTGCAAGGTTTCTGTCTAACTTCTCATGATAACTTGTTTGGTACCTTAAGATGAATAGTCAGATGGTTAGTTTATGGCAATATATAAAATCTGTTCCATGCATTGTTTTAACTTCTTTGAAATATTACATGTATTATTCTGCATTCTTGCTGTCACTTCATTGGCTACGACACATGTATGGTAAGAGGTTTTTGGTCTGGCAAGATTTTTGAATAGTAATTCTCCCTAACTTTGATTAAATCTGTTTCATCTGTCTCTGCAAAGAGACACTTCCTGTACACAATCAAAGTATAGTATTGGTATACATCAAATCCAGAAGTGAACACTTCACACAGTTTTTGTAACAAATAATTCTACACATCACAAAAGTAGTTTTTGAAGTGTTAAAAATGTTTTTTACATTATTTTCAAACTTAGGAATATTTCAAGGAAAAGGAACTGTTCACAAAAGATGAAACAACACGTCTCAAGGAGATTTCCATTTTAAACGCATTAAAAAAGCATATAAAATGCAACTAAATACAAATTAAGAATCCTAATTTTAAAAATGTTATAATAATATAAAATTAGCCACTTACTAAACATGATGTAAAAATTTGCAAAGAGTAATTGAGTTTAATGGAAAAACTAAAGGAAAAATATGTGTGTGTATATAATACAAATTTATAATTCAAACTAAATTTTAAAAAGTAAAATAATATTTTGATTATTGGTTTATCTTATTTTTAAACAAAGACAAGCCAAGATACTGCATACTCAAAACTCACTTGATTATGTTGCATAAGGATTTCTAATTTCCACAAATGGCATTCACATTCTGCTTCTTTAACAGTTAACTGGTGCTTAAGTTCTGAAATATGTGATTCCAAAAAAGCTATTTTCTTATCTTTCTCAGCAATCTAAGTATGAAAATGTACATATGTGATCAGTATGATTATAATTTCAGACTTAAAACTGGAAACATAAAATTCACAAATATAACTAAGAATAGGTTTTAATAAATATACAAACTTATTTTTCACTTAGTGATAAATCTCTTAAAATTTAATATGTCTTCAGATTTTTGTTATCAAATAACTGTAATATTTTACATATTTATTTTTATAATAATTATTAAAATACAAAGAGAATATTATATATATATATTTTTAATAGCATACTTTATTTAATCATTCACAATAAATATGAAAATTAAGTAATTTATAATAAGTAAAAAGCAGTATGTTTATAATGTACCTATATAAATAATCATCTGAATATACACTTTTATCAACAGTTTAGATAAATTTAAATCAAATATTCATGTAAAAGCTTTCTGGACTCTTGGTGTAAGCACCATAACATATTGCAATTGCCTGACAGTTAAAATCTACAAAACTATATCATTATGAAAAAATATCTGCTCATAAGGGAAAATTGCAGAGCTTTTTTTCTAATTATTTAATCCAAAGTCACAAATACATGATAATCACTTGATAGAACATATGAAAAATATTGAGAATATAGCAGACTTAAATTTCATGAAAATTTTCAGTTTTGAACTTCTGATTTTCATGATAAATAATTGCAAGAATTTTACCCTATTGGAAAGATCATCAGATGAAAACTGAATTTTGGTAACGGGATCTACAGATGACTCTAACTGATGACTCATACTTGAACTTGATCTACTTGAATGAGATATATCTTGAGATGAAAAATTTGAATTTATCTCCTGCTAAGACAGAAATAATAATAATAATAATAATAAAAACAATAATAAAAATCAGAAATGTAACATTGCAAATGAAAAATAAATTAATAAATAAGGCAGCAAATTTAAAAAATATATTACTTTTTACCATATTCTTTAAAAAGTTGTTTTTTATTGCAAAAGCACTTGATGCAGCATTGGCTCCCATACATCAAAGATGCATAAGATTGGAGCAAAAACATAAACTAAAATGTACATAAAGGCGTGGAAATATAAACAAACAAGAAAATTTAGTCACTGGATGTTGACTCTTAAAAGTCACTTGTATAATCAATAAAGCTTAAAATGCTTACAATTTATTTTTTTCTTTTTGCTTTGCATGACAAAGCTATATTATTAGGGGATCAAATGATAATTTTTTGTTTGTTTGTCAATATTTCACCAAGCCAAAACTACTGAAGCGAATATTATGAAAATTGGCAAGTATGTGATTTTTGTAACACAGGTGATTGATAAGAAAGGATTTCAATAAATTTGTAGCCCATGTGTATGTGGGGAGGAGGAAAGGTAGAAGGCTAAAGTGTTTTTTTTTTTTTTTTTTTTTTTTTTTTTCTTCACATAGCTAAAAAAAAAAAAGAGATATTTATAAAATTCTTGCTGTAAACTGTAGCCCACATGAATACCTAAAAATCAATTTTACCACATTTTAATTTGGGAGGATGCACTCTTTGGAACCTATGCGAGAACATGCATGGTGTGTTAGCATACCCTAAATATAATAAATGGCATAAATACAAAAGAAATCTTTAAAATTCTACCAGTTAATCTGATTCATGAAAATTAAAAGCTTTTTTAAGAAAAATGATAGCTTAAATCTTAAATTATTGTTAGTAATTTTGTTTCATTGCAGGCCCCATCATTCTTCCTCTGACTCAGAGTGGTGATCACTAAACATGCCTTCACTATTTGAATCTTCCAATTCTTCATCTAGAGTCAACTAGAGTCTAAAGAAACCACCTCTAACAACTTTTGAAGTCTTTTCATCTCTTGATCATTTGTCATATGAGGGAAAGACTGAACAGAACAACTGGAGTTAGCCATGATTTCGCACTAAAAAATTCTAACAAGAGAGCACACACTGGGTGTCTACACATCTTAAATTGTTCTATGAATCTAAAAAAATGTTCAGAACTCATCATTTTTTTACCTCGAACTGAGGAAGGTGACTTTGTGGACAGGTACTCATGCACCCAATTACTCAGTTTTAAAGGGGAGAAGACAAGAAGTAAATTTGGTGTTAAAACACCCATATAAGAGACGCCTTATTCGTAAAAAACTCACCTCCCCCCCCAGGATTTATTAAAAAACCTGTTTTTTTTTTTAAACAGGTTTTTGGGAGGCAAAACTAAAATATTTGATGCTTGTACTTGAAAATTTGCATATATAGAAATACAATCTTCAAACCATGCACAAACATAAAACTAGGGGTTAACCCACAAAGGAAACCTGGCACTGCCCTCCAAAAAGTGAAACAATAAAAATAAATGAATGAATAAATTTGCTTCTGAAAACTTTCGCTGATAAAACATGAATATCAAACAGCTAAACTTATGTAATGTGGATACCCTATTATACGATTGAGCAAATGAAATCTCAAAACATAATTAGCATGAATAATCCTGAACCTAGAATAAAAATGGCATGCATAGGCCTTAAAAATTGCAGGCAAACAAATGCAGCAAGAGATATCAGAGCTTTTAAAGCTAAAAAAGGGGATATCGCTTGCCGTAAAATATCCACCACTACCATGTGTGAAAGTGTAAGCCTAATCATCATATATACCTAACAACATAACAAAGATGTGGAAATTGGAATGGAAATTTGAAATAGAATTATCTATCATCAGGTGCCCCCACATTCATATTTCAAATTAAAAGGAAAATAAAAAAAATAGCTAGGTTTCTGTAAGTTACATGACAAAAAGAGTCATAATAGTAACCTAGGGGTATAATCATAGCTACTGAAAAAAATGTAGAAATGATCCAAACATGGAGGAAAAGTTCAAAGATGATGCCAATACTAGAATTCGAAACAAGGTGTTGCCATCATAGAAATGGAAGTAACAAAATATTATTGCAGCATGAACCATGTAGTTAAATAGTGAGAAGAATTAAACAACAAATTCATATTGGAGCATGAACCATGTAGTTAGGAAGAAAGAACAACAACTAAATAACATGATGGAAAAAGAAGAAAAAAAGTGATAGGGAGGGGAGGAAAGAAGTAGAAAAATATTTAGATTCAGGTTTAGCTAACCAATTGAGCAACAAAGAAGGCACTAATAAAGCTAAAGTGTACTAAAGGAATTTAAAAGTAATAATAATAATAAAATAATTTTTTTTTTCTAATGGCAGGCTTCAGAGGCATTGGCCATCACTAAGGCAGGAGTTGTCGGTCTCTTTATTATGGGGGCACCTAGTAGGTGGACCAACGTTGTCCCCTATGAAGGGACAGACACAATGGCAACCAAGCTCAGTCAGGGATCGAACCCTGACTGCCGAGAGTTGAACCTGAAATTGTCGTATGGCACACTACTCACCATACAATCTGGTTGACAAATAAATAATGTAATTATATATAAGAATGATTCTATTTAAAATTAATTAAAATAAAAGTTCAAATTATGTGTAATGAAATAGGTTTCCTATGCATATGCAACTATATAATATATTTTTAACCATGCACTTAGTATGGCTTATATCTGGATAATTAAAAAACAAAGGGGGAAACAAAGAAAATTGTACCAGCAATCAACAATTCTATTTTTTTTAATACATACAATTTTTTTTGTATAAAATTTTAGAATATATATTTTATTGTTTTTCAGTTTTTATAATTCTTTATATAGTTTTTACAAAATTATACAAATAGAAATGTAGTAAAGCAAAACATATGAATACATTTGTTCTTAGACAAAAGATTATATTTTTTTAAATAAAAAAATGCACTATTTAGTCCATGTAATTGTTACCCCTCCCTTCCAAAAACATAAATTTTCTAACTTAATCTTATTTTTTGGCAAATACCTTTTATATTTAATAACTTAATGTCTTGACCCCACTTTTCACCCCACTGTTCCACTCTATTTAAATAATAATTAGCTAAAATAAAATGAAAATGCAATGTTACCAAAGATCTGAGTTTTTAAACATTTTGACATAAAAAACTTGCCTCAATATCTTGCCAACTTTGAAAGAACTCATGACAATACTACCTCTTTCTTTTTTTAAATATATTAAGTATTTTATGAATAACCCAAAGAGAAGTTATAATTCATTCTATTCCATATGCATGCACTGTTTATATTTAATCAGGTGATATATTCCAATTTCAACAGTTAGTGTAACACAGTAGAACCAGAGTTGCATTTGCAGTCATTTACTACATAACGAAGTGAATAGAATCACATATTTGAATTGTTGTTATATTTCTAAATATTCTAAAGAGAACATATTGTTTATTATGCTTGCATAAACATCTTTACAATAAAAATTAACTGATGCATTTGTATATCTTTATATCCTTTATAATTTATAGCGTGAGTACAGTATGAGTAAAAACTTTAAGGCCAGTAAAAATTTTTGAGAAAATAGAAAAATGAAATAAAAGGGATTCAAACATTATTTCTAAATTATATAATTATCAGAAAAAGTCATATGTACAAAACCGGTATATTCAGCTTGAGTAAAAACTTTAAGGGCACCAGTATTTTTTTTTTAATAAATGTACATATGCTGGCTTAAATATTACTGAAATTGCTTAGATTGTGACAACTCTTAATTTTGAAAATTTGTCATACATTTCTTCGAAGTTTTGGAGCTCTTTGTGAAGATGGCAAAAGGTATGAAGTTAACTGACTGTGACAGAGGGCAGATTGGAGCTCTTTTTTCAACAGGAATAAATAGCTGTACTATTGCAAAAGATAGGAAGATCAAAGACTGTAGTCAACAATTTTTTTTAATTAGAACGACAATTGTGGCAAAAAAGAATACAGGGGGAAGACCTAAAGCTTTATCTTTACATGATGATAAAAGCGTTTGCAGACTTGCAACTACTGGAAATGACTCAACCAGGAAACTTATTCCAGCAACAAGTTTAAATGTTTGTCAAAAAACGGTTTATAACACAATTAGGAGGTTTGGAAGTCATATTTATGTAGAAAATTTGGCTAAGCCTCAGTTACTGCAGAAACACGATAGATCATTTGAACTTCAGACAGCAAGTAATGATCTGGGGTAACCAATGGATAGAAAAAATTTTTTCTCTTTTGAAAAAAGGAATTTGGATGGACCGGATGAATGGAAGTACTATTAGCATGATTTAAGAGAAGAAAAAGGAATATTCTCCAAGCGCCAATTAGGTGATGGCTAAGTGATGAGCTGGAGGTGCTTTGCTTTACAATGGTGTGAGTTCAATTGTGTTTGTTTTGGTTAAAATGAATTTACAAGCATGCCAGTGTTGTAGCAAGTCATCTTTAACCAAATTCTGAATCTCTTGCAGGAGAACATTGAAAATATCAGCCAAATAATGCACCTATCCATTTGAGTAACAGTACAAAAAATGGGTTCCAAGTCAACAATGTTGAAACTTTGAAATGGCCAGCTAACTCTTCAGATCTTAACCCAATAGAGAACTTATGGGATGACATAAAGAATATTTTATGCAAGAAGGAGACATTTTACATCATCAGTAGAACTGAAATCTACTATCAAAGACGAATGGTATAAAACGACCATGAACTTTTACAAAAACTAGTTTAATCCAAGGAAAAAGGAATATTTGAAATAATTCTGAAGAATAGCTCCAACACAAGCTTCTAAAAAGTTGTTTTTTATGTCTTATATGCTATTTTCTATACTGGCTTTTAAGTTTTTACTCAGGCTTAAATACTGATCTGTGTATTCCATAATATTTTCTGATGATAAATTATTTACAAATGAATTTTGCTGTATTTTTTACTTGTGTTGAAGGTTAATAATTATCAATCAAATGATATTTTAATACTCAGTTTAAGAGTTTTCCATTTTCTCAAAATTTTTACTGGCATTAAAGTTTTTACTCAGGCTGTATGATTACATTTTATCTTTAAATAACTTTCACTTCATAGAACACTTTGTTTGGTCACAGAAAATTTTATGACATAAATTTCAATTATCAAAAAATTACTAAAAGTAACTTTTAAACACTATTACGACTGGTAAAAAACAAAGATTCCTAGTTGTCATAAAAAGCAATAGAATGGAATTAGGAGGAATAAGGATATATTGTTTCATTAATGATAAAAATGATCTTGAAATGAAATAGAACATTCAAAATTTTGTAAGAAATTAAATATTTCTACAATAAATTATTCAGATATTTTTTAAATGATGCAAATCAAAGGTTTATCTTTAAAAAACCTATTTTACACAAAGAAAAAACGCTTGGGATCCCAGTGGGGGGAAATGGGGAGCAACTCAGGCAGCAAATCTGACAGCCCTGCAAAATGCTCCAATTTTCTGTTACATGAAACATTCGGAAACACCAAATATTGAAAAAAATAAAAAAAGCACTTTGCAGGTAATTCAGATTACTGTTTTCTGTGTTTTCAATAAAAATTCATTAATTTACATAGCTTTATGAGCTTATATTGATTTAAGTATATTAAATAAAGTATAAATTATAAACTTTAAACTGTGGGAAAACATTTCCTCTACACTGTCCATTTCTGCCATACGCTTATTGATACAAATTTTGCTAATAAGTAATTACACTTTTCTATGATAGTAGCCTTAACCTAGAATTTTACAGATTGCATATAAATTTTATTTGAAGTTGCTGATACTGTAAATCGAAAGAGAATTCTAGTACTAAGTCAATGTAAGTTATCATGAAACCAGGTAAATTTTAACAGATTTGTTTGCCTATAATGATTGAGGAAGTTCTAGTATTCAAGGTCAAGCTTATGAATTTACCATCATAAATAGGTTAAAATTTTAAAAAGTAGAAACAAATTCCATACTTTATGCTCACTTCCTTGTAAATGAACATCAGATTGAGGTGACTCATTAGAATATCTGTAAAATAACTTTATTTCACTCAGTGTATCTAATTAGAAATGTATTTACACAATGAAAATGTTTGAATGCCTGAATACAATAACAATATCATTTATATACACTGATACAATATTACCTTGTAAAAACAATATAAGTTTTTGTTAAAATACAAATCCTCACAAAACTTCGGATATAAGAAATTTATAGTTTTCTATGGACATTTTTCTCCATACAGAGGAGATAAATTGAGTTCACAGTAAATTTTACTCACCTAATTGAAAGTTAATATAATTATGTCATTTTAAACACTTTAAACATTAATGCAAGATTAGTTTCAAAGCACAACAAAAGTGTAATAATTTTCTGTAAAATGTTTTTAAATTGCCTATAAATTTTGTAAACTGTTTATGCATGCTTAAGAATTTTTTTAAAGAAAATACATAATTTTCAACCCTAAAAAAAAAAAAAAAAAAAAAATTAATAACACATTTTTAAGATAAAGGGCAGTACAGTTAAGGTGGGTATCAAAAGCATCTTATTAAAAGATTGTTTGCAAAATTAAAGATATCATATTAAGTCGATAAACCTCTCGACTGTCAAAGATGTTTTACTAGGTAAAATGGCATAAGTATACACAAGAAGGTATAGGAAGTGCAGTTATATTGGAGTGTAGCACATAAATAATGTCTTGGGAAAAAGTAAGTAAACAAACAAAAATCTTTTTAACTACTACACAAAATTCCATGTTTTTGTTCTTACTATCAATTAAAATAATTTATTACCATTAAAATACAAAAGATTTATTAAAAAATTAATATTTTTTATGCTCATTTAAAAAATTATGTTGAAAATGAATGGTTATTTATTGGGTCATTCCATGTTTAATCGACAAATGGGTTGTGCCGTACCATTTTTAACTTTCACAAAATTTGTAGGTGATATCTACCTATCTTCTGTATCCCAAAACAGTTTTTTTATTTCTTAAAAAGAAAATTTCGTTCTTGAGATATAGCCATTTGTTTTCTCTGTGGATGTAGCCATTCTAGGCTACATTAGGGCCATTTTAGACTGCTCTGTTAAAAATCGCCATTTTAGGCTATTTTTCTAAAAGCTGTAGAATTTTTATTTAAAATAGCAGGAAGATATGATAAGGTTTATTGGAAAGCTTAAAGAATGGACGTTTAAATGTGCATTGTAAAATAGATTTATGTTAAGCCTAAATACAGTTTTTTGGACATCAAGTAGTCATTCACAAACTAATGCTTACTGTTATTTTAGGCATTAAAAAAGCAATGAAGAACTTTCAGTAACAAATCAATTTTTTCCCTGTTACACTTACATATCCATACTATATGCAGAAAAAAATTGAGCTGTTACTGGTGGTCCTTCATCCAGAAAAAAATTGCTTAAACTTAAATATTGAAAAATGTGCTTTTTCTCACACACACACACACACACCCAATAAAAGTCATGTGGGACAGGGATAAAAATCTAAAAATCTAGAATGTGATAAAAATCTAAAAATCATGTGTACAAAGTTCTTATACTGCACTTTAAAACAAAACAAAAACTGTCTTGTTATTCCAAAACCCAAGAGAGACACACGCTTTTGAAATATCACAAAAAGCACTCTTTGCTATTGAGAATAGGTTAACTTTTCACCCCCCCAAATAGTCATGTGAGACAAGTGATAAAAATCTCAAAGTGACATGGTGAGAAGCTTTTATACTGTACTTTAAGACAAAACAAAAATTGTTTTTTTTTTTATTCCAAAAGACAGAGGAGATACATTCTTTTGAAATATCACAAAAAGCACTCCTTGCTATTGAGAAAGGTTAACTTTTCAACCCCCCAAATAGTCATGTGGTACTACTGATAAAAATCTCAAAATGACATGGTAAGAAGCTTTTATGCTGTACTTAAAAACAAAACAAAAATTGTCTTGATATTCCAAAAGACAGAGGAGATACTCACTTTTGAAGTAGCACTACAAAAGCAATTACAGACAATAGACATACACTCACTCTCTCGATTAAATGGAATCATTGGACGGAGCCCCACACGACCATAATGGAAATCTCATCTGCACGAACACAGAAATACAAATAGAATCTTCAAAAGTATGTATCTCCTCTGCCTTTTGGAATATCAAGACAATTTTTGATTTGTTTTGAAGTACAGTATAAGAGCTTTTTACCATGTCTTTTTGAGATTTTTATCACTTGTCCCAAATGACTTTTTCGGGGGCGAAAAGTTAACCTCAATTGCAAAGAGTGTTTTTTGTATTACTTCAAAAGCGTGTATCTCCTCTGTCTTTTGGAATGACAAAAGAGTTTTTGTTTTGTTTTAAAGTACAATATAAGAGCTTTGTACCATGTGATTTTTAGATTTTTATCACCTGTCCCACATGACTTTTTTAGGGGGGGGGGGGGTGAAAAAGCACATTTTTCAATTTTTTGCAAGCTTAAGCAATTTTTTCAGGATAAAGGACCACCAGTAACATCTCATTTTTTTTTCTGCATATAGTACTGATATGTAAGTATAACAGGGAAAAAATTAGTTTGCTACTGAAAGTCCTTCATTATTTTTTTAATTCCTAAAATGACAAAAATCATTAGTTTGTGAACGACTAATTGATGTACAAAAAACTGTATTTAGGCTTAGCATAAATATATTTTATTATGCGCATTTAAAAGTCCATTCTTTAAGCTTTCCAATAAGCCCTATCTGATCTTCCTGCTATTTCAAATAAAAGTTCTACAGCTTTTAGAAAAAGAGCCTAAAATGGTGATTTTCACTCATCCACGGAGAAAACAAATGGCTATCTCAAGAACAAAATTTTTTTGAGAAATAAAAAAAACTGTAGTGGGATACAGAAGATGGGCAGATATCACCGACAGAATTTCGTGAAAATCAAAAATAGTGTAGCACAAAGATTTCTTAAAATTTGTCGATTTTTATGAAATGACCCCATTTATTTTTAATCAAGTTCATTCTCTCTCTCTCTCTCTCACTCTCTTAAACAACACATTAAATAATTTATCCAGACTTTCCATCAGACAAGAATAAGAGGATATAGTGCTCTGGCTATCCTTTAATTAGTAAAATTGTTTTTACCCCTTTTTGTGGTAGATGTATGCCTTCTCATTTTAGATAAAGGACACTTACGAATTGACTGCAGAATGTCCATTTGAAAAGTAAGGGAATTTCAATAGAAGTAAAAAGCCAAAAAACCCACCTGAGCATGTTGTAATGTAAAAATGTAAATTGTTCAGGCAGATTTCTTAAACTTTTCAAAGTATGCTGTGACACATCATGAGCAATTATTTGAAGAAAAAAAAACAGCATGTACCTCCCTTAAAGTATTCAATTACCATTAAAAAAGTGGTCAAAATTATAGGCATTAAAGAAAAATTTTACATGTTGTTGGCTTTTCAAACCTACATGCACGGACTTGATTTAGAAAAATGCTTATTAAAGTAATTAATATAATCAATTAAATTGAAAAAGTGCCCAGTATAAGTAACTTTTTAAAGTTTTAGGAGAAAATTGGTTTAATACAAGGAATAATTTTCAGTTTTATTTAGTACATATAAAAAATTTAAAAGAATGACATGTCATATTTTAACTTCATGTTCTACATAATGATTATATTGTAAAATGTAGATAATAAATATTAACTCCATAAATGTAATAAAGATCTTTTATTTTTAAAATTGCTAAGATTATATAATTTTATAAAAATATTAGGAAAACATAAATTCATATGTGCATGAAGTTTACAAATACTAAGATATGTTCTTAAGAAACTATCAAATATGTAAAGGAACAGCTTTTTTCAATATTGATGGATATTAGGGATCGACCGATACCACATTTTCGCCAATGGCCGATACCGATAATTTACCTATAAATTCATTTTCAGAAATAGCCAATACCGATACTTTTAAGTTATGGTATCGGCCGATACCGATACTTAACCGATACCAATACTTTACATAATTTAATGTCATTTCAACCTACATCTGTATTCAGGGCAGTTTTTGTAACGAGAGTGTAGTTCTCATTAAAATGAATAACAGCATGATGAAATTTGATCCCAGTAGAAAGCATTAAAAAGAAAAAACAGTCAATACATTGAAGTGTGAATTTACAGTAGTTCTAGTCTTTCTTTTCTATGCAATCATGCTGAGGAATGGCCGAATTTATAAAAAGCTGAGCACTGGTAAGCATCTTAGTGTGCAGGTTTGGAATTCTTTCTTCTCACATGGCTGTCAATCTAGTGGTCTAGAGTTTTGGGCGATTTTCTCCAGATGTTACGTGAATATGCGTCAGACTTGCATAAAAAGTCCTCCGTCCAAGCCCCCCCCCCTATAGGTAGATGCCCCTCATTTAGGCTTGACAGAACACAAACACGGGGGGGGGGGGGGGCAGTTAAAGGGATATATTAATAAGAGAATCCATTTCCAGTTCCGACTGGTGTTAATATTTAAATCAATTTTTCTCAACCTCTATTTTGTCACCTAATTGTTGCTATGAGCCAGATAAAAGGTTTCCATATTAGGCGCAAAACAGCTTCCTGCTTGCTCTTACTATATGTGTCCTAGTTTTTGGGTCATGCCTCGATTTTTTGCTTACAAAAGTAAACACATGAAATTTATTCAACTTCAAAGCTTGCAAGTTTCATTTAGATTTTCTTTAATTATAATTCTTTCGCATATGAAAATATTTTTTAGATTACTTAAACTGCATTAAATTGTGATAATGTATAAACTGTACAGTATTATGTAAGTACATATGCATTTAGATATTGTTCATTAAATACGTATGTAAATTCTTCCCTAAAAATGCATACCTACCCTTAAAATGCATAATAAGTTCACATTAATTAATGGTTTTATTTATCTGCTCCAATTATTTAACCACTAAGGGAATTATTAAATGTTTTAGCAAGATTTCTTTTTAATATGAACTCATACTGATCATTTTTAAGTTCTTTTTGAAAATCCGAATATTTTGATTCTCCAGACAGGGTTAAGTCGCAATTAATCCGGACGATCCATGTATTTGATGTTTTCCGTACAAAGAACAGGTACACACCGATTATTCCTGTGTTTTCCTTATATATAAACCAAATACTATTCACATAAAATATGCTTTTTACCCCAAAATTTGAAATAAACTAAATAATAATTAGTATTACTAATTATACTATTACAGCTTCAACTTTTTAATTTAATAATATAAATAATTATTAGATATTGATAATTATTACACTTCTCAAAATAGAATGATACAAAAATCTTACATTCTCTCATTAATCTGAAAGATAATAAAATCATTAAAAGTTTGATAATTCGTACTTTTGATAGTGTGTAATGTTTTAAAAATGAATCATTTAACTTCTGGACCAACATAATTAAAGTTCACGGGAGTAGCCAGTTTTCAAGTCACTGCAAAAAAGTTAACTTCTTTGCGACACAAAAAAAGAATAAATTGTTTTTACATATAGGTTTCGTTTATAATTTTAGTATCATTAATTTTGTCATTGAAACAGCTACAATATGAAGAAAAATATTTTTGCTTGTTTTCAAGCTACGCCTTGGAGGGTTTAAATAAAAGATGCTTAAAAATGACGAGATTAAATGAAGGTTAAAGAAAAATCCAAAAATGATAAACTAAATTTAATTTTCAAGTCTTAAAAAAAAAGTTGCTACTTAAAGTATCCATATTTAATTAAATTGATCTTCAGTGTTTTTGTTTTTATGGTCATTGTTAACATGTTTTTCTGTGATTGATATGAACAAATTTTATCCGTTTTAATTCTAAGCTCTGAGCAGGGGCGGCGTGGTACGGTAAGCAAGGTCTGGGTGCCATCGTCAAAAGGGGGGCAATTTCGAACTGAGAAAATCTTGATCTAGAGCAGTGGTTCCCAAACTTTTTTGTCCTTCTCTTCAAAAAACCTTCAACTAGAACCAATATAAGCAATATAAAATAGTATAGTTTCTCTCTATTCTAAAAAAAAGTAAAGGCCGCTGTCGCCGCTGGCGATGTCAAAGCTGGTTGACCTATCTCCTCCTAAACCATGGGGATTTGAGTTTCGACTAAGGTACCTACAGATTTGAAAAATTCCGAGGAACCTGCTAAGCTGACTTAAATTTCGAAAATCGAATTATTTTAGAAGATATTAATAAAAAACTGAAAAAATAAACAGAATGGTTGCCAGATTTGGCATAAAATCATTCATTCCTTTGCAACAAAGCGTTTCCAAGTATGTAGTATCACGTGAAATTGTCAAACATGAGTTAGAATTACGCCCATTTTACGTCAAAATAAAACTATAAGAAATAAGTAACTCAAAATGTGTTACACAAAGTTGACAATTTTCAAATAGTAAGTTCGCTGTCGTTGGCTTAGACAACAGGAGTTTAGAATGAGCGATTATTCGTTTTTCCAAAACAGAATAACTAATATCTTGAAAATGAAAAATAATTAAAATGCAGATTATTTTAAAGCCGGTTCTCGTCCAGCTGGATTATTTGCTACCAGAAATATTTTTGGCGTTAACTATGCCATTATAGCAGTTATAGTACGCTTTGGATATTTGCTAGCGCGACGAGATGGTATAAATTTAGTTAAAATTTTTTATTTGGAAATACCTTATTCCCCCGTAAACGATATATATTTCGGTTACACATAAACACATAACCATCATCAGTCGTTTCTGGATCTCACACTAATGGCGGCTTCCTCTTCTATCTCTTCTCTCTTCTTCCGGAATTTTCGATGAATGACGTCATCCCATGATCGGTCGATTGTATGAAGCGCATTGTTGATGCTGCCATCTGTCGTCACTATTTCCAAGCTCTCACGAATGTAGGCATATATACTATTTTTAAAGTTGGCTATTTTTTTAATATTTTTAAAATCAATGGTAATGGGCTCTTTCAAAGCAAAACGGGCCAGAGCGGTACTTTGTTTCTGGAGGTTAATGTCTTGAAAATGTTCGTTTTTTCGCTCTTTAATTTTCCTCTTTGTAATGCCGATGTAGCAATTTTCTTTATTAGTATCGTTTGACAAAAAATTAATTTTATAGATCCCTGCGGTTTCGATGGGGTTGATTGGGTCTTTTTCCAATCTAATGCGCTGAAAAATTGTTTTATTAGGTTTAATTGGAATACGGAAGTTCTTTTTACTGGCGATATTAGAAAGTTTATTGGCTATCCCTCGGCTAAAGGGGATAGTGGTAGTAAAACGTGGATTATCTTTTTGACGGTTGTCTATAATATTTAATTTACGTTGCCTTGCTTTGAAAACTTTATCGAAAATTTCTCGAGGGTAGTTGGCGTCTTGACATTGTTTCCTAATGAAAGCAATTTCTTTTTTTTTTTTTTTTTTTTTTTTGAGCGGTACACAGGCCACAAAGTACCGCTCTGGCCCAGTTTTTTTTTTTTTTTTTTTTTTTTGAGCGGTACACGGGCCACAAAGTACCGCTCTGGCCCGTTTTGCTTTGGAAGAGCCCATTACCATTGATTTTAAAAGTATTAAAAAAATAGCCAACTTTAAAAATAGTATATATGCCTACATTCGTGAGAGCTTGGAAATAGTGACGACAGATGGCAGCATCAACGATGCACTTCATACAATCGACCGATCATGGGATGACGTCATTCATCGAAAATTCCGGAAGAAAAGAGAAGAAATAGAAGAGGAAGCCGCCATTAGTGTGAGATCCAGAAACGACTGATGATGGTTATGTGTTTATGTGTAACCTAAATATATATCGTTTACGGGGGAATAAGGTATTCCCAAATAAAAAATTTTAACTGATTAATCCGCCGTATTAAATAATGTTTTATAAGTTTTTATTTTGAGATGGTATAATTCGTGGTGTTAAGTGCACCAATCTGCAAAGATTATGTAAATGAAAATATGGATGACGGTTTTCCGGTAACCTTACATGAACAGTAAATATAGGTTGTGAGCATGTGTAAATCGCCAAATAATGAAAAGTCGCCATTGGTGATAGGCTATTCTATCTGTTCCATAGCTTTTATTAACTTCACATGTATGCAAGTCGCCAAATAATGAAAAATCGCCATAGGTGGCAAATTCGCAAGGTATCCAATAGGTTTTACATTATTAAAAATACAGCTGAAACATATGTTCTGATTTTATTATGCTTTAGCTCCTAATTAATATAACTTTTGAATGGCAACATTAAATATCATTGTGTTTCTGAGGAGTGCAAATAATTTTTCCAGCGATTATAAGCGGAGTCCGCACTCCAGGTGGAGTATAGCTCAGGACCCGTACAACACGGATTTCCATAACAAAATATCTTCCATGTTATGAGGGGGAGGGTGTCTACTGTAGTGTGAAGTTTAAATTTTTATGCACCAATGAAGATGCAAGAACCAAGCAATGTGTAGCTCAGTAATATTCTATCTGATCCAATCTTCGGGTTTTGTCTGTCAAAGTTATGTCTTTTTTACGAATAAGCCTGATTAGGGGCCGAATGCCTCATACGAAAAGCGAGCGTAGCGAGTCTGGGGGCCCTGGTCCCTAGTACTATATATATAAAATACTAAAGTTTAATTTTTGACACCCTTTTCGACCCACCGAAATTGCTCCCGTGACCCAACAATGGGTCGCGGCCCACAGTTTGGGAATCACTGATCTAGAGCACAAAAGAGGTGCCTTTTTTGTACGTTTGCAGAGGGGCACCATGGGGGCGGGGGGGGGGGGGGGGTATGACCGACAAACGTCATTCGGTTCAAACCCTATCCTCGTTTGCATGCGCAAAAATACGATTCACTTCCAATAGCAGAATGCTACTTTCGGTTTCAAATATTTCCGGCTGACTAATATTAAAATGTCTCTATCTGAAGTTCTATAAACTAAATAGAAACAAATTCCTCAAACATATTTCGAAGGCTGAAATATTACACTTTAACACACATATGAGTAATCGCCGGCCCGCAGGCCAGATGTGGCCCGCCACGGCTTTTGATCCGGCCTGCGGAACATTTGAAAACTCCTATAAACCATTCAATACCCCATATAAATTCCAATTATACGGCCGCCACTTCGCTAAAATCCGCAAGTTTGGCCCGCAACTTCGCTAACATCCTAAAGTTTGGCCCACAACTTTTCAAAGGTTGCCCATACCTGCTTTAACACTTTAAAGGTAGTCATCCCCTGAAATATCAAACGAAGTCAAGGACAATCTCCCCCATCAATTTTGATATCTATATCATACCCAAGCCGAATCAGATGTCCTTGCGCCAATTTTTTTAAATAAAAATTTAAAGCATGTCTCTTAAGCATGAAATCTATATCAAGAGCTAGACTTTCTCCAACGATATCAAAAGCCTATATATACAGTAGAATCTCCCTATAACGAAGTCTCCTTACAACAAATTTCTCCCTATAACGAAAATTTTCATGGAAACGTAACTTTAAGGCTTAAATAACACTATAAACATTCTCCATATAACGAAGAGAATTTTTCGCGATATTTCAGATTTACCTTTGATTTTTTTTGTTTGTTTTGAAGAAAATTTTAATTTTTGAACAGTCCACTTAGTGGAATAGTAACAGAATCTAAAAATGGAGGCCAGGAAAGTGAAACTGACTCCGATAATAAAGACACCTCATCAGCGCCCGATTATGACCAACAGGGGCACCGGGCATTGACAGATTTGGGGGCCCCCAATCTATGAAATTCGTTATGTTTTTAAAATTTTTATATAAAAAAGAATATTTCAGAAAAAATTTTAAAATTGGGGGCCCTGGGCAAAGTCCCGATTTGCCCATATAATAATAAGCCCCTGCGCTTCACGACCAAAACCACATCGAACTTTAATGCTTCAACCTTTGAAAAATATTAAAAAGAGGTTTCCAAATGGAAGAAAATATGCCTCACTCTATTTTCAGTGGACTTTTAAAATGTGAATATTTTTATGAAAATTTAAAATCACAGAATACAAAACAATGTAAAATATGCATTACATATTTTAGTGCATTACATATTTTATTCTCTAAATTCGTGGATTGTCTTTTGAATATTTCATTTATACAATGAAAAGTAAGAAACCGTAAGTTTAAAAAATTTATAGTAAATTTCAATTTCTTTTTAATTGAAAGTCATAATTTAATACTTTTAAACATCGAATTAACTAAAAAGTTTGTAATGTTTGCTGAAATAATTGCAAAAATCTCTGTACAACGAAATTTTCTCTATAGTGAATTTTTTAACTGGAACCCAGCGAGTTCGTATGAACTCTTTTTCGAGTCCACACAGAGAGAAAATAAACGTTTATAAAACTGAAGTAAAATGATAGCCTACCTCTCGACATTTGTTTTTTTCAATCCTTGCAGATGGCGTATTTAGTGTTGGGCACCAATTCAAAATAATTTAGAAGAATAGACGATTGTCCTGCTAAACTATCATCTAACGATTCTTCGTGCATAATTTCGACCACACTTGGTGATACGAGATCCATTTAGCGATGGTTAGAATTAAAAAAAAAAAAAAACCACAGTTCGTAAACACTCGCGCAAACAAATGTGCCAATGAAACGACGCATCTCATCTCATTACCAAAATAAAGATTCTAGAATGGTGTTGCGCCTGCGTGGTTTTCTTCTGAAAAGCGAAGTATCGGTGAAAATGGATGAAAGCCAGAGAAACCGATACTTTCCCAATACTTTTAGAATCGGAAGAACCGATACTGATACCTAAAAAAATAGGAGGTATCGGCACCGATACTATCGGTCGATCCCTAATGGATATGTATTAAATAGTTTTACTGGAATTACTTTTTAAAATATTAAATGTTCTTTAGTGATAATTTCACTTAATAGCTTTATTAGTTCTCTACTAGTTCTTTTAGCACATGCATGTGAAAAAAGTTATTACATTTTAATTTGCATATTATTATTATTATCATTATTATTTTACAAAATTAAATTTTTCATAGTTCAAGGCAGTAAAAAAAAAAAAAAAAAAAGCTACAGCTTTTGAACAGTTTTCAAAAATTCAAATCATACTAGAAACCAAAAAAAAATTCCAGAAGACTCTTTACAAACCACAGTATGTATTTTTATACACAATCTATTCATAAGTTGTGGAAAATAGAAAAATTAACTGACATGCAGTATTTTGCAGAATGTATTTTCCAAAATAAATGGTGTCGCAGCCAATTCTATAAGGCAAGTTCTGAAGATTTTTTAAAATTAAATTTGCATGAGTCATTTTAATTTACTCGTTATAGAAGTGTACTGTATAGTTTGTGAAGAAATACTCTAAATTTTTCAAGTGTCTAACATTTAATTTACTTCTTTTTAAATTGTTGAACTAACCTGTAACAATTATCGTTTTTCTCAGAGCAGTTTTATAGCAATACTCAAACTATTTTACTTCCCAGTTAAATATTATAATGTTTAACTATTACAGTACCCAAAGGCAAAATACTCTTTAAAATTTAACATTATCAAAGATATGCATAAATAAAAAAATAAATAAATAAACTAATTCTTCAGTTTTGCCTTAACATACTAGAGGCGAACATGAAAATTTGTGATATTTTAAAAATAAAATATTTTACTTTATTTTCTACATGGACAAAGCTTAAAACAAAACTTTTGAGAGGCATCTCAATTTAAGTTATTTGATGAACATTAATGAATATATACCTTGGTGAGTAAAAAGACATGTTAAAATTTAAATAAGGGTTCAAAAATATTTTAACAAATGCAGGCAACCAAAGTAATAAAGACAACAGAATTATTTCTTACAAGTGTGATATTGATTGCACAGGTCCAAATATTTGCTCAGGAGAAACTTCACAAAATGTAACACAGTTCATCTAAAATTAAAAGATCATAAAAATTCAAATACGTGCTAAAATATAATTCTATGCCATTCAAAAAATAGCTAAGCAAAAATGAATAAAGATAGAAAATAACTTCAGTAAATGAACAATAGTATAAAAATAAAAACAAAAAACTTCTATAAGGTAAATAACAAGCATGCAACCAAGAATGTAATTTATCAATTCTGCATTATATGCAAAGAAAAAAAATCATGTGATCCTGGCTTTCAATTTAAAAACGATTTTCTGGAAATACTGCCATTTCTGTAGAATGTTTCGCAAATGGTCAGTTTGCATAATCAAGTAATCACTGACTCTTTTTAAACAATCCAATACTATCAAATTTCTACTAAATTTGATAGTATTGGATTTGAAGAAAACTACTTTCTAATAGTTTTCTTCAAATGTGTAAAAGTCATATTTATAATGAATCAAAAAGGCATTAATTGAAAAATTTTCACTGATATGCATGTCTGGTAGAGATGAGTTCGGGCTCATTTTTTGAAGCCCGAGCCCGAAGACTTTTAATCCGAGCCCGCCCGAGCCCGAGCAATATTATTAAAGTTGGAGCCCGAGCCCGAAATTTCAGCTAAAGACAAATAAAATTAACTACTTTATTAATAGGATACAATAAATTTTGGAGCTTCACACACCTTCTAGTCCCTCGTGCCGCTATTTTTTGAAATAAGTACGTCTATTTATCCCATGAATCACTTTTAAAAATCTGTTTCAAGGAGTATGTTCAACAAAGGAGAAATTTTTCACGAGCCCGAGCCCGCCCGAGCCCGAACGCAATCGTGAATTACAGAGCCCGAGCCCGAGTCGGGCCCGGGCTCGGGCTGAGCCCGTCTCATCTCTAATGTCTGGTGCAATGTTAAATAAAAATGCTAAATTTAACTTTTCACAAACATCACATTGTGAGAAATTACATCAAAATATTTTTTAATTTCAAATATATAATTTTTTGAATTTGCGTATACATAATATTTCTGTAAAATATACATTTAGGTTTCACAATTTAGAGAGAATTTACTAAACACTAACACATATTTTTAATGCATACATCAGAGTGCAAAATGCTTTTTTATTCCTGGCCATGTCAATTTTTTTATAATTTTTTTTACATCTTCTAAAGTTTGAAATCAACAAAACAATAGTGGTAATACTTAGACTAATAGTTTTAACCAGTTGAAGTCATACAGATTTTTATTTATCCGTTTTTATTTTTTTTCTTTATAAAAACTGGAGAACCCCCACCCCCTTCCGCAGAGATTAGCACAAAAAGAAAAAAAAAACTGACTTATGATAAGTGAAGCATATACACATACTTCCCAATGGCCTGTTGATCGAGCATGCTGAATAACATGCAACAGTGCTTGAACATCATGATTTAAATTACAATTCTGGTCCCTCAGAAAGCTGTTTTCAATTTTAACAGATGACAGATGTTCTTGCATACTCTGAAATAATAATATTTGCCAGTCATAAAAGTAATAGTTAACTACAGTCTAAATGATAAAAAGAGAAAGTTAATAAGTGTCTAAAAATATGATAGCACTGTCTCATTGAGAAAATTCAGAGCAAAAATCTAAAATGAGATATATTTTGCAAGTTGATTGCATGTAAAGTACTAATTTAGAAAACTTACTTGTTATTGTGAAATGTTACAGTACAGAAATCTAATTTGCAAATTAAGTATGATTGACATGGATTGGTCATAGTCTAAACTTACAAGATGGCTTACATATCATAATCTGGAAATATTACAATTAGCTGCTCCAAAATCTTTCAATCAGTTTTGTCATTATCAGTGGCGTAGCTAGGGGGGGCAAGGGGGGACATCTGTCCCCGGGCGCAGCACCAAAGGGGCGCCAAATCGATGTTACGAAATTTTAGAAGAAAAAAAAGGAGTTGTGTTTGTATTTTTATTTGTTGACAGAAAAAGAAAAAAAAATAGAACAATCACAAATGAATTTTTTTATAAAGTTATAATCAAACTTTTCACAATGACTTGTACAGGAAATGTTTGTAGCTATTTCAGAAGATTTTCTTTGGAAATCGAGTTGAGCTTCCCCATTCCTTTTTTCTTCTCTCTTGAGGGCTTCTGTGTCGTGTAACTGTGTTTTTTATATTTGGCCATTTCTGTCTCTGACTATATTCCTAGGATGTTCCAGAATTCTTGTTTACAGTATTTTATCAAGGTCAAAACATTACTCAAGTTTTCCAAAACTTTTAGAATGATCTTGGAGGATTTCGTTTTGGATATTTATGGTGTTACAAATCAAACTTTTATGCATTAGCCATGGTGAAAAAAAAAAAAAAAAAAAAAAAAAAAAAGCCTATATATATGATTAATCGGTAATAGAGAATGGCATTCTCAAACCCAAAATACTCTCTTAAATTCAGATAAAGTTTTTCTCAGTTTTGAGTTCAAAATAGCGCCTCTCCGAAGATGGCGCCCCTTGCTTATCTTGCTTACTGTCTCGGGGCGCTCCTGTGTACGATCCACCCGTTTGGTAATTAATAACGCAACTTTTAATATAACTCTTATTAGTATAATACAATGCAGTATTATTTCTAATAAGAACGTATAAAAGATTCACCGATCACTATACTAGTGTAAAATTATTCTTTTTAAATTATTTAAACAATCTTGTATTTTAGATAAATTTAAACTTGATTTTTAACATTCATTAATAAAAATTTATTCTTTATACAATCATTATCAAAAATCAAAGCTGGAATCATTAAAGCTGTGGCCCACAGTTCAGTCTTAATTGAACATGAGGCAAAATATTTTTCAATAACCCGTGTATGTTTATCTAGAAAGTGCAAGAAATCAGTCGTAAATTTTTTGACTCCTCAGTTACCTTGTTGCCGGAAGACTATCGTCCAGAGGTTTCAGTGTATTCATTATGTCTACGCGTAGACCACCTATTATGTACTATCATCCGGTACTTGAGTCATAAATTACGTTCTGGATGCAGTGGCGGCTCATCCATTTGAGGAGATGAGTACGTGAAGCCCCAAAGTAAAATATCTATATAAATAAAATTAGACTTTTCTGTACACTTCTTGGAATTCAAAAATTTTTTAAAAAGTTTGTCTGTCTGTCATTCTGTCCGTGACGCTTTTTTGTTTAAGTATCACGTAAAAACGAGTGAAGCGAATGATATGAAATTTGGTGTCATGATAGATGGTCACTCAACTTAAAACATAAGCGTCGAATTTTTAAAAAATCTTCATTAGATTTCGAGATTTTGTGAAAATCCTTTCAAACTGCGTAAATTTGTGTTCCAGCATCACGTAAAAACGACCGAAGCGATTGAAATGAAATTTGGTATCATGATTGGTGGTCACTCAACTTAAAACATTGTCATCGAATTTTTTAAAAATCTTGATTAGATTTTGAAATTTTGCGAAAATTGTTTCAAACTGAGTGAACTTTTGTTCACGCATTACATAATAATGACTAAAGCGAATGATATGAAATTTTGTCACATGATGTTGCTCAACATAAAGTATAGGTGTCCAATTTTTTAAACATTTTGATTAGATTTTGAGATTTTGTGAAAATTCTCTCAAAATGTGGTTATATTTCTTCAAGCATCGCGTAATAACGACTAATACGGAATTTGGTGATATGATAGGTAGTTGCTAATCTTAATTTATAGGTGTTGAATTTAAAAAATATTTTGATTACATTTTGAGATTTTGTGAAAATCTTTTTAAAATGCTGAAATTTTTGTTCCAGCATCACGAAATAAAGACTGCAGAGAATGAAACGAAATTTCGTGACATGATAGGTTTCAACTCAACTTAAATTCTAGGGTTCCAATTTTACAAAAATGTTGATTAGATTTTGAGATTTTGCAAAAATTATTTCAATATGCGGAAATATTCGTCCGCTCATCACATAATTACGACTAAAGCGAATGAAATAATATTACTAAGTTACTCTCTAACCTGTAATATTTTAACAATGTACATAGGGCCGTGGTAGCCCAGTGGTTAAGGTGTTGGACTCGTAACCGGAAGGTTGAGGGTTCGATACCGGCATACCACTAAAGACCACAGTGTACATGCGGTGTACGTGCACGTTAAATCCTTGGTTCCGAAAGTCCTCTCAGCGGTCGCTAGCAGTTTCCGAGGGGTGCCAATATTCAGAAGCCCCCCCCCCCACCTTCTGATGAGGTTCCAAATTGTGGCGGGAAATTCCGGGAAGGACGCATATGTAGCTCTAAGCGACACATTCAGTGACGCGAGCTGTCCCCTCCTGGCAAATAAACAATATACATAAAAATTATAACTTTGCTTTCTTTACTTTGGCAACATTCTACATCCATTCTGTGTACTCCTACAATGCTAACGAAAGTTCTTGCTTTTTGAAATTTGCATTCATTTTTTTTTTTTTATACTAACCCGTCAACGGCGGGTACTTCAGCTAATATAAAATAAACACATTGACAAATTATTTTTTTTAAATATTAAGTACACTTCTAGATTTTTGTGAATTTAAAACGTCAGTTTTACTCTCTTCCCCCACTATTATTAAAATACTCTTATTATGGCTAACGCACTGTAGTGTAGGTTCTACAGTACAGCCTTTAATCGATCGCTCGTGCGAACGGAAAAATTCCCTTCTGATCCGCTCTCTGAGAACAGAAGCGGAGAGAATTGAGAAGCAGTACGGCTCTTCTGATATCATTCCGTTCGCACATTTTCGGTGTGGACAAGGGACATTTTTTGCGGTTATCTCTTCCGGATTTTCCCTTGGTTTGTTACGTTCGGTTAGTTAATCCATTTTTATTTCATTTTCTTATTATTTTCTTCATTTCTATCCTTTTTCCACTAAAATATTTTTTTTTTAGAAACTAGTGTAAATAATTAAGATGGGAGCAAAAGAAGTGTTTCGGAGCTAAAGCAGGGACAATTTTCAATACTATCCTTTGACAAAAAATTGAAATAAAATGAATCAAGACTTGTACCTTTGCTAACACTGATCTTGGTGACGAAATGTAAGACAAAATATTACTTGTTTTCTTTCAGTTGCGTGCATTGTTTTCCTTTAACTGCTGGAAATGCAAATATATTTTAATTTGTAAGGTGCGTTGTATCTGCCTATTTAATTTTCGACATTTGTTTTGTGAACCTCCATTTAAATAACCCACGAGCCGCCACTGTCTGGATGCTCTCTCGTAATTCGGGGACATTTGAAGAGAACTGAATGTCAACGTGAGATATTTTTTTTTCATATGTTTCTACTTAGTCTTTCATTCCTTATATAGTAATAATCTGCTGTACTCGTCTTTTTAAAAAGCTGCATATTTAAATAGAAACTGCTTTAAAGTCTGCGTTTCTGGTTCTCCTTCCCAAGAGAATCTTCAAGTTAAGGTAAGAAATATTGTACTTTTGCAGTTTTCTATATTGCTGAATGCTAATTATGATTTTTTGAAATAAAAATGCGTGTTTAAAATTTTTCAGTGCTTAAGGTTGTTCTTTTAATTATATTTTTACAAGTAATAATGCAAGAAATACAAGTTTTGAGCATCTTCTCGGGAAAAAAAAAAAGTTGATATCAGTAACTGGAAAAGAATTCAAAATGTCTTAGAAAATAAATGCCATCATACGTACATCCATTATTAGCTGGTGTGCATAATCTATCGAAGTGCAAATCACAATACGAGATACAAGGTAAAGCAAGTATAAATTAGTTTTGACCTGACATAAATATTAAATATAGTTAATTCGACTGCTGAAGAAGGATAAAACATTTTTGTATCACTGACATATGCCCACCCCCCAATGGTAGGGACTAAAGCCCGCCTGAATGTGGAGAGTTAAAAGGGAATTTTTTTTTAAAAATAGAAAATTGTCAGTTAATGAATTAAAATGTTTTATTCTTAAAACTTGTCCTCAGATTATTTCTATCACTTTTTTCACATAACGAATTACGTTGATAATGGGCTTCTATGGGTAAATGGTATGGCGTTCTATGGACAAATGGTACAGAAGGTTTTGATGTTAAAAGAAAGTAGCTGTAATCGGCAAACAAGCCAAAATGCAATCAAGGAAGGGGGTGGGGGATTTAACGTATTTTAAATAATTGTATTTTTTAATCACTTTTTTTTATTTAAAAATTTTTTTAATTTTCAGATATTACAGTTTTCTGAAGAACTTTTATGGGTTTACCCTTTCCCTTTTTAGGGGGAGGTGGAGGGGGGGCGCAAAATCTTCAGTTGTCCCCGGGCGCTGGTAACCCTAGCTACGCCTCTGGTCATTATGCAAAGAAAAAATATAAACCAGATTCAAACCTTCAAAATTTTAATCCAAACATTTTAATACATTGGGAAAAAGTGACACCAATAAAGATGGCACACGTAGTAATGAATAACAAGATATATACCAAAAAATAAAAATTAATCAATTCTAAAAATAACTTTAAATACAGCCCCAAACAACTAGCGATAGAACTCTTGTCTTCTTGAAACACTATGAAAGCATACATAAACAAAATGTTGAAGAGAAAGCACCATGAATCAAGATAAATGGTAGTAAACTATCTTGACAATGTGGCTAAAACACAGAATGATCTGAGCTTAGCTAGACATTGAGAGATTTTATAAACATTTAACATTACAAAATAGGTGACTGAAAACTACAATTAAAAACTAATTGTCCAACAGGGATTAGTTAACTGATTTTTATTTTTGATTTGAGCTAATTTACTTTCCAGAAGATAACAGGGATACAATAGCTAATTGTGAATCCACAAAGAACACAGTGTGATTATATTTTCTTGCAAGATAAATTACTGTTTGTTAACTGCCACTTACTATTATGCTTTGAAATTTGCAGCATTGACGCTAACTGCATATGTGTCCCTTTTGTTTCTAACAAAACTAATACTAACAACATACGATTAGCAATACTCATGAAAACAAAAGTTTGTTGAAGAATGCATTAAAATACAGTTTATACATAGGGTCAGGTGGGGGAAAATGGTGGTATGGGGAAAATGGGGGTATATTTAAAAACACCCTTCTTCACCATAAAAATTTAGATGTTTCAATTTTTTTTTTCTATGGAGATATATTTTAACAACAAAACAAGTACTTCTAATAAAGTTTTGGGATATTTCAATAATATTAATGAGTGCAAAACTTCTTTTTGCTCTAAACATACTGCCTGTTAACAAGTGAGATTGAAAAACTTTCTTCTAGATTCCTTATGATAAATCATTTATATTTGTATACATATTAGTAAAGACTTCAAAAGAACTGGATTATAAAAAAAAAAAAAAAAAAAAATTCAGAATGAAATTGTAATTTCTATTTTTAAAAAATTTTTCTTTTAAGGTGGGGTAAAATGGGGGTTTGGTTACACATAGCAAAGTTCTATATGATACTGATGTTTCTATTTCTCTTTTAGTTAAATATTCCTTAAAACAGCAGTTATAATCAATGAAATTGACATTTTAATTAACTATTTATAGTAGAAATTCATTTTCTGGAACCAGTAACACAGCCAAAAAATTTTTTGAGGTGACTGAGAACTCAAAAAACTAGAATGCAATATTGCTTCAATCATCAATCAATTGCTTCAAAAATCAATATAACATATATATATTTTTTTTTTTGGGGGGGGGGGGGATTTGAACCCCTTTACGTAAAGTACTACAAGTGTTTGCATATAAAAATGAATTGAGAAACTGAAAGAAAAATAAATTCATAAATTTGAAATCTGTGCAGATGGAGAAACATACATGAGAGAAAATATTACATTTATCTTAGTTCCTTGACTGAACCTCAAAATTTTCAAGGGGGAACTTTAAAATTTATCCACAAATATGTAATCTTTTTCATATCTTCCATTTACTTATTTCGGGGGTGGCTACTAGAGATGAGTTCAGGCTCACTTTTTGAAGCCCGAGCCCACCTGAGCCTGAAGTTTCAGGCATACAATAAATTTTGCCATTTGTGCAAATTAAAGACAAATGTAGTTGCAAACTCTCATGCACTTTCTAATTCTTTATATCCATGTTTATCAAATAATGTCCGATTTCATGACTAACTAAGCAATATAAGCTAACTGAGCAATATAAATAAAATTCAATTACTTCATTAATAGAATGCAATAAATTATTTGTTTTGGTATGATAAAAATGCCGTAAAACGAGAGTTTCGGGAAGGTGATTTGGTTCTTGTTTATACCTCATTTAAGAAACCCCATTCTGAAACATCCAAAGAGCTTCACGCAACTTCTAGGCGCCCATGCCGCTTTTTTTTTTTTTTTCAATAAGTACTGAATCACTTTTTAAAATCTATTTCAAGGAGTATGTTCAACAAAGGAGAAAATTTTCACAGCCCGAGCCCAAACGCAATTGCGAATTACAGAGACCGAGCATGGGCTCGGTCTGAGCCCGTCTCATCTTTAGTGGCTACAGACCCATCAGCCATCCCTTGCCTACACCCCTGTGAGGAACCAAGTAACATTTGCCATATACTGAGTGAACCTGAATTTGATAATTGTGGACATTATTTCTTCAGATAAATATTTTGGGAAATAATCCTTTTCTGTGCATCCTCTTCGTGAAGTATATTAAGAAAACATTCAATTGTGAATGCCTTTTCTTTCATTTATAGCATTAACATGATTTTTCTTAAAAATACACATTTACTTTTGTACTACCCCCATATGGGCGACAATGGAGATATCAATACTTGCCTAACTAAAAATGAAACCATAGAAAAGTATTTTAATAACATTAAAAAATAATGCTACAAATACAATCTATATAAGTCTACTATGTATGTATTGTACATCAATAATTTAATTAACATAAATTTAGCAGCTTGATTTTAGGACATTTTTAAAAAAATACACGATTTTCCCCCACCTGACCTTAGTGACTAGAATATTGATAAGAAACAATTTTTGAAATTTAGTGACTTACATCAAAATTTCAGGTTCATAAAAAGAGATAATAAAAGTAAACCTTTTTAACAAATATCTCAAGTTTTAAGAAGGAATAAGACTTGAAGATGTGAAAATATCCGATATGTTGACTAAAAATGGGTTTAATATGTATATAGGTAGATCCCAAATACAGATTCATTCATCTATCAGAGTTTTTATGTATCAATAAGAATATATAAGAAAATTTCATTTGTACATAAAATGTTGTTAAATGTTTGAATTAATATGAGTTAGTGCCAATAAGTTTCAAGCAATGGTCAAACAGACTAAAGTACAATAGCGTTAGCTAAAAAATTGTAACTATTACAACCCAAACTTTTGGCTTTGTAATAATAAAGAAAAAATGCACTGAAGAGACAACTAAAGTAAAAAAGTAGAAGAGGAAGGTTATTAGGATTAGGTCAAATTAGTGTAGATATACAAAGAAATTTTTAATTCCAAATTTTACTGTGCAATCTCAGTTTATGTCACTGATGGCTAACATTATTTTTAAGTGAAAACTTTCTAAAAAGCAAAATTTTTTATATTTAGTTGAATTTTTATAGTATCACCTGCTCATTATTTATTTGTAAGATATGTAAGAAAAGGGGACAATTTACCAATTATTTTGGTTACTTTTTAAAACAGTGATTCTTTACTTGCTAATAAAAACTCAGAAAATATGGACATTTATATATTTAAAAAAATTAGTACATTAACAAGTGTCTCCATAGATAGTCGCTCTTCAAGTAGTCTTCTCATTTCTTTTTCACACTCATGAATATTAATTGCAGCTTCCTACAATAAAAAAGAAATTTGTATTTCAGTAACTATTTAGATTAGAATGAGATTGAAAATCAAAGAAAATATTAGGACTGACCTATTAATAAATTAACTTGTGAAATATTGGTTTAATTTTAATATCATCATACTGGATTCAACATTTTAATTTCAATGATGCATCATAGTTCGTGACCAGAGTAAAAATATTGTTATGTCTGTAAACAATTTTAAACATGTGCTTAAAATTATTTTCTGCTTTGTTCTGTAGACTCATAAAAAAGCATTTCTTTGATTTTAGACAATGAGGCAATCAGCAATTTCTACAGGCTCATGGTGTTAGAAGCCATCCCATTGCTTTCATCAGTATACTGCAATTTTGAATGGCAGAGAGAATAATTTAGAGAGACTAATGTAGGTTTTGTTCGTGAGGTGGGCTTCTGTAATCAGCATGTTGAGAGTATAATATTTTTTCAGATGAAGAAAAATGAAGGCAATTTTATAAAATACTCCTTGAATAAAATCTTTACAAACAAAAGTTAACCCTAAAATGTATGATTATTCTAAAGTGGGCTGAAAATAAAATTGTCATTTAGGCTTACCTATGCTAGGAAAGATGTTTTAAAAAAAATTCAGAAAGTAGTTTTCCAGAAAAATCTTTTAAAAAGCTCAAATTAAAAAATTAGAAAGTCTATAGCTCTCATATAACAAAAAAAAAGTAATATAGCTTAATTCCACTTTATTTAGTTCTAACACTACTATTTTTTAAATAATTTTGTATTTATTTTCATTTAGTGATAAAAATTAGAAACAATCAAAAGTTCGGGACAAAATTTGTTTAGTCAACTGGATGTACACGTTATGAACTCATGCTTGTTTGATCAAGAAATAGTGTTGCCATACGTTTTTAAAACTAAAAATCACTTCCATAATGATCTTATATTTATCTTAAATGCATATTTTAGACAAAAACTATAAAATTTTCTTTTTATTAGAGTAAAATGAGAGTGTAGCCGATTGGCTACAGTATGCACTGTTCTGTAAATGTAGGTTTGATTTTGCTATTCAAATTAACCATTTCTTTATTCATTAAATATAAATGTTCATTATTTATTTATTCCCTAATTGATTTTTTTTTAAAGATGAAGTTTTCATACAATTCATATAGTATCTGAATTTGGTGTATTATAATTTTAAAACTGTTAAATATAACATAATCACACACTTTCTTGTAACCCCAGCAATCACACGTTTATCTGTTAATCCTAGTAGCTTACTTACAGGTTTCCTACATATTATTAAAATGTGTGTTTACCATAGGTTACCTCCAGATCCAACATAAAAATTATATGCATTTCATTGGATAATTCTGGATCCCATCAAAACCTATGAGTGACTGTTAAGTCCTATTTATATTTTCATTTCCTTTTCCATTGTTTTGTGAGTGTCATGTGCTGTATTTACTTGTTAATAAATTCCTTACTCGATTCATAGATGTATCTCTTTACAAAAACTAATAAAAATATTAAGTAAATGACTTTTCACAGATGTAGGTTATGAAATACTGATATGAAAATTAAGGTACTTTCAGAATTGCAAAGAGCAATAAGTAATCAGTTCTTTATTTTCATTTATTTATTAATTTTTACGGGCTCTAGCTTTTTATTTTTCACCAATATACTTGCAATAAGCTGCAGAAGTATTCTTTCCCTCTTCAGACTGAATAAGACACATAATATCTTATTCAAGGGTATATTTTAATCGTGTTTTGAAAATATACCATCAAATCAAACTATGAAGCAAAATACAGTGGCCGCTGCTTAATTGAGTCACTGGTTGATTGGAAACAGCCGCTTTATCAAATAAAATCACGGAAAACGGAACGGGATCATTCTCTTCAAAGCCTCAACTAAAGCCACTATTTTTTCTAATCAGCCGCTTTATTGGATCAAAGATCATTTAAATGAACGTGATCTAACTAAGCAGCAGCCACTGTATTTGTACTTTTCTGATGACAAAGGGTAATTTGATTGTTAGGAATAGTGTTAGAAGAAGTATTAAGAGATGATACACAGAATCAAAACAATAACTGGGTCATTCTACAGAAAATGCAGGTTTTCAGTTAAAATTTACAAAAAAAAAATTCTTCATTTAAAAAAAATTAATTTATATTGCTCTTTTTATACTTATTATTTCCATATAGTTGGTCACATTCTTTTTGATTCTTTATTAACATTTTTTTGTAATTGAAATTTTGAACAGGAACAGAGAATACAAACTAGTAACAAAGAATACACTTTTATGAAAGAAATAATAAATGCACGATATCTTATTGGAGCAGTCAATACTGAATGTAAAATAAGTTTTGATTTTTGTTTAAAACTGTTGTTTTAATAGATATTTACAGGAAAAAGACAACTTTTAAGATACAATCTTAAAAATAAAGTGATTTGTTAAATTATTTTTTAAATAATATTTAAAAGCTTTTTACTTAAATAAACCTGTATTTTTTATTTAAGACAAAATTTAGATTAACTAAAAATTATATATTAGTCAAATAATTGGTTTTTTAAAAAGTTGTATTCTCCATTACACTTATATTGTAACGGAGGATACAAATTGATATGTTTTGTTTTTTGTATCATGTTGATTTAAAGTTAACCCATCATTTTAATTTAGATTTTACTAAAAAAGTGCTTTATAATTAACTAAGAAAAATAGTTTTAGTAAATAAACAATTTTTACTTTTTAAAATCAAGAACGGAGGATACAAAGTTAATGTCCTATTTGACTTCAGAAAGAAAAATATTCAAAATCTTACAAATTAAGCTGTTTAACTTCCCTGTGAAGAACAGATATTGAAAACAATTACTTGTGATTCTAATCCTCTATAATGAAGTGACAGAACTGCCATTTATAAGAAATTCTTGCATCTAATAGCATTTTGAACAGAGGATACAAGAAAGACTGTGACAGTAATTCAAGGGATAATTAAAGCTGAAATTTTTATTTCTTTTGCAACATAATTCATTTAAACTGTAAAACATCTAGTTGTATGAAATTACTCTATGAAAATACTGGTATGAAATTACTCTATTGAATCGATATCCCTTTTTGTATTTAACAAGTAAGTGAACAAGTAAATGGAGGAAAATATGTTGTGACATGTAACAGAGGTATACAAGTATCCTTCCGTTCATTGTAAAAAGCAAATAAAAAAATAAAAACATCATCAGTTTTTATTGATTATATTCAAAAATCTGTCATAATATTTTAAAATACAGTACAGGACCAATTAACCGAAATCCAGAAAACTGGAAAACCAGAAAAAATAAAGATCGGCCGGGAATAGTTTTTCTTCTATCCAATAGATGGCGCCACCAAATTTTCAACCAGAAAAACTTAATAAGAATAGACCTCTAGAATTGTATTGTAAGTAGAACCTCTCAAATCCGGACTTCCAAAATCCGGAATTTCTATAATCCGGACAAAATTCGGCCTTCCAAATAATAATAAACTGGTATTAACCAAAAAAAAAAAAATGCTTTTTTGTATCTCCTCAAAATGCAAATAGATGACAGCACCAAACATAATGAAGACTTCAAGACATTTTATGCTTTTTTTTTTTTTTTTTTCACAGTTTTTATTTTTTTTACTCAAAGACGGTTTTATATTCACTGCATCAAATCCCAAAGATGTATGTGCACTTTTGAGGCAGGTGGATACGATATTTTCGTCCGCCACCCCTTTGTACTGGCAGTTCCTTTTGCATTATGTAATCTGTTTCGGGGTGGGTTTGCTTGCCAATTCAATTCTGGTGAATTAAAGTTTGCAATTTCATTATAATACTAAAACCAGAAACATTATTCTTGTTAATGGAATAGTGTCAGACAGGTTCTAACATTTAAAAAAAAAAAGCATAATTATATTAAAAAAAACAGTCTTTTAGTGGTGGCATGTCCAGCAGACAATCACTTCAAAACAAAACAAAGGAATCTATCAAGGCAAAAGCAGATGAAAAGATCATATCCACTTGCGTCAAAAGCGCATACACATTTGCAGAATCCGAAGCAGGCCAGAACGTTTGCTGTTAAAATGAAAGAGCGAAAAATGTAAAGGAGAGGAGGGGGTGAGAGTTAAATAAACACTTGGGCCGGAAGCAAGTTGGTTACGTAATATGACTATATGAGCAGACATCGAGTTGTTTGTTTTAGGCTTTGAATGCTGTGTGTTTTATTTTTTCTGATATTTGGTGCATTTGGGTTTATTTTAAGAGTGATCAGCGTTTCTTGAATATGCCAATTAATTGTATGTTTTACTGTAATAATAAATTATAAAAGGGTATTTGTTCAGTATTAAACGATACACATCAGGAGCGTATTTAAGAAGGGGGCAGAGGCGGGCCGCGCCCCCTCCGAAAATATAAAGCAATTATTATAAAACATGTATTTTAAAACATTTATATAACTCAACTATCATTGAAATACCGGATCGTCCCCCCCCCCTCAAATGGAAACTATACATGCTACTGATATGTATAGATGATGGTGCTTTTGCAGCACTTTTTATAGTTGATATTACTGAGTTTCTATAATCCGGAAATTTCTGTAATCCGGAATGGGTAAAGTCCCAGCAATTCCGGATTTGAGAAGTTCTACTTAATCATAAGCGGCACCACGTGCAAATTATGATTCAAATGATACAGTTCAGTTCGTAGGCCATAATATAAATTCTTAGTTTGGGTAAATTTCAGATTAGATTAAAGTTTTACAGTCCAATTTATTGTTTTAGTGTAAAGTAATCATGATTTATATTATAAAATAAATTAAATATCGAAACTGCAAGCAGAAAACTAATTTGAAACAGTTAAAAGTACATGAAATGTTTAATAAAAAAATTAGTTCTGCTTAATTCAGTTATTATTATTTTTTTTAAAGTAATCTTTAGATATCTTTTTTCCGGGGGGGGGGGGGGGTGCATGTTGATAGAGAAAAATTTTGTCATTTTTTTATTGTTATATGATTGAAAACTACTAAATAATACAGAGGTAAGTGTTTTTTTTTTCTTTAATTTAAATGTAATTTTAAGGTACATTTATCTGCCATGTTATGTTTTTGTTATAGATTGCTCCCGATATAACGTAGGTTGTATACAAAACTTTTAAATATGAAAACTGCCAATAGATGGCGCTACCGGTCAATTCCAGAAAACCGGAAAATTCAGTTATCCGGAAAGGGTTGGGTAAAACTGATTCCGGATAATTGGTCCTGTACTGTAATTATTTCTAAAACTACCAACCACAAACTGCAAATAGTGCATTTTTTGTAGAATGACCCAGCTAATTTTATTTAGGGTTGGGTTACTAGATATTTTTTTATACTTACTTGCATTAGTTTTGATTTCATGTTATCTTCAGCATTAATTTTATACAAAGCATTAAAGAATCTTTCGCCGCGTTAACACAGCTGGAAAATTTCTAAGTAACAGTAAAAATCGAGATAAGCGGAGTGACAATTTTTTCTTCGAGATAGTGAGAAAAAAATTTATGGAATTACATTACGTCAATTTGGGACTTTAAAAAGACTTCGAGATATCAAGAGTTGACTGTGTTTATTTTCTGAAGCACAATTTGCTTGTGAATTACTTATTCAGTCAGCTAACATTTTAAAATTACTGATATTTTGTTAAATTATTTTAGTTAAACTTTAAACAGCTTTCCTAAATAAGAATTGTCCCAAATAAGCAGGATCTACTATATATTACCATTGTTGTCTTAGCACTGGTCTTCAATCTTTTTTCCATCTGTTTTACTCTCTTTTCTGCTTCTTTCTCCAATTCTATCAAAGTTGATGTCAAAACATCATTCTGCTCTTCCACTTGCTGTAAATATGACTGCAGAATAAATATTTTTTCCTGTTGGAAATACAAGCATTTTTTGTAAATACATTTTAAATCATGTTACTCATTTTTTATAGAATAAGAAACAAGCAGAGTAAAACCTTGATTATAAAACAGTGTGTCCACCACTATCAGAAGGGAAGAATAATAGAATTAGCAGCCTCACAAATATAAAAAAATTGTCGAAATAGTTAAATTAATATTTCTTTTTACTTGCTCATTCTATTTTTTTTTAATCCTTACATAACCAATCACACTTCTCATGCATCATACATTAATTAAATTAATTCAAGTAATATTTTAAAATAAAGTGATATTAAGTTTTAAAAAAATGAATCGAGTATTTTTTTTTTAAATCTTGTGTAGGGTTGGGCAGGGTAAAATTAATAGCCTGGATAAAATTAACAGTCTACAGAAAACAGACAACAAATTTCAAATGCATAGGTTTGTTGACATTTTTTGTTACATTATAAGCAATATTTTTTACTAACTTATTTCATTCAGTGACATTCTTTTATTATGTAATGGCAACACTGAGAGTTTCATGTTTGACTCTCTCTATTGGACATTAAAATTTACTTCACTGTAGCACTTGTGTGATTCAAAGTTCTAGATATATTGATGATACAAATGCTACTATCATTCTTAAGGAATATATTTCTGCATCAAGTTAAGTTGTATTCATATTATTTCTTATTCTGGAATAGTTTAAATAAAGTGGGCCAAAACAATCATGGTGCTAGGCCTGCATTTTGATATTTAGCTTATGACTGAAACTTAGCTTACAATTTTAATACACAGACCTCACCCTAAATTGAAATCCTGGCTACACTACTGTTTTGTAATGGAAAAAGTCCAATACAATTTCTTTTAAAAAGTTGAAAGCAGATTTCAAAATGGCATGACGGTAATACTTCAGATAATAATAATCTGCAGGCTGTTAAGTACTGTGGTAAAAATTCTATTAAAATTTTTTGGACAGATTTTGTATGCAGAAAAGGAGCTACTATTTACAGTTAAATACTTTGCAAAATCTTAATTTGGAAATAAATATGCATTTCCAGAAAAGATGATGTCAATTAATTTATTTTATTTGAAGGAAAACAGGGTATTTTTCTTAACATATTCCAAAATCTCCACAAGGTCTGATCTTAAGCTATGTTAATTTTGGATCTTTACTGCATCAGTTCTAAGCCCCAGGGGTTCGTGAGGCATATAAGGGGTTTTGTAAAACTGCAGGGAGAAAAGCACTGGGAACCACTGTTTTACTTTATTAATTAAATAAAGCAATAGATTTTGTATTATTCTCATAACACATTTAGTCTTTAAATATAAATTAAGCCATACTTCATTTTTGCTGTTCAAATCAATATGATTTTTGTTGTCTACATCATTGAGCCTCTGCTGATGTACATTTCTACATAATTGTAATAATGTATGTACTTCAGATTCTCCATCTTCATTCAGTGAGTTCTTTATGTCAACAGCATTTTTTCCTTCTGAAGTTATCTCCTGTACACTAGATGAACTAGAAAGGGATTCAGACTTGTTGAAATGTATTTCAGTATTTTCGTGATTTTGCAAATCCATTATAATATAGTGTTTTTTATAGCAATCCTAGAAAAGAAAAAAAAATATTTATGTTAATTGCTACCAAGGCTTTGTCCAGACTTCTCAGACAGAGTCCTGTTTTTACTCATAATTTTGAAATAAGTAATAAAAATGTACTCATAATTTTGTGAATCTGAAACTAGCATTCAATCACGTTCTTCTAGCCAGGGTCCTGTTTTCATGAATTTGTGAAAAATATACAATTTTACAAACTTAAATTTAGTATTAAATTAAAGTTCCATTTTAAGATATTTTATATAAAGTAGGGATGTATCGAATATTCGGCCACTATTCAGTATTTGGCCTATTCGGCTGTTTTGCTGAATATTCAGTAGGGCAAATATTCGGTAAGCCGAATACTGAACAGATATTCGGCCAAATAGTTGTGACCGAATATTGCTACATATTCAGCTGAATTATTTCAGAACAAGGAGAAAAAAAAAAAATTTTAATATGTATTTTTAAATGCATTTACAAATAAAATTGCTTAGTAGTTATACTTCAGTATGTTAATTTCATATTATAAAATATCCTAATTGAATTTTTAGCTGAATGAAACACAAATCTAATTTTTTCTTTTTTTTTTTTTTTTAGTAATATTACAGAAATGCAGACTTTTCTACTTGGTGGCAGTACTTGACTTTGTTTTTTACCTCCTTTATGGGGTGGGGTAGGAGGAATCGTTTCAGATTATCCTCAGTTACAAACATAATTTTGAAAAGCTGCTACATATGTTTGCCCAGAGGCTGTAAAGCCCAAAGAATGATGTACAGTTACCTAATTAATCATATTTACCATAGCATATTTATTAAATTATGAATATCTCAAAATATAATTATGCTGCTATTAGTGTTTAACTTTGTAAAAGATATTTCTTCATGACCAAGATTATTTAGTTTTACGGACAATATACACTTGTGTGCTTTTAAGTACCTACAAATAATATAAAATGAATTTTAATTAGTCTTTATTTAGTATTTAATTACAAATTTGAAAAGCGATATTTTATTTACAATTAAAATAAAATTTTAAAAAATTTAATATTCAGCCTAAACTATGTGCCAGATATTCGGTATTCGACCTAAGCTATTGGCTGAATATTCGGTATTCGGCCAAATCACTATTCGTTGCATCTCTAATAGAAATACCCATAAAAAGTATAGTTTGAAAAAACTAAAAAACATGCTTTAGTGATAAATTGAACAGCATTTTTTCCTTCTGAAGTTATCTCCTGTACACTAGATGAACTAGAAAGGACTATGAAAGGAAATTGAACTAACTAAAAAGTGAAAACTAATTCTTAATATAGAAATAAATTAATGAACGAAAAATAGTATTATTATGAAAAAAGCGTGGGGTGCTTTGTGCTATAGTTTTTGTATCATTTTTGTACTAATCATACTGATCAAAGATTCTCAAGAACTGACATATGGAGCACCCTCTGCTTTTTTCAAAATAATACTATTTTTCGTTCATTAATTTTATTTCTATATTAAGAATTATTTTTCACTTTTTAGTTAGTTCAATTTATCACTAAAGCATGTTTTTTAGTTTTTTCAAACTATATTTATTTTTAACTTTTTAGTTCGATTTGCTATAAAAGTGTGTTTTTTAGTTTTTTAAACTGTATTTATTTATTTAAAATTTATATATTTTTAAATTTTCGATATCTCTCATAAGACACTAAGGAACACTAAGTTGGAAAGTACAAACTGTGAGAATTTATTTTCACTGTCCACCAGTAGCGTAGCCAGGATTTTATTTCGGGGTGGGCGGGGTATCAAGTTTAAAGCTAAAGTTCAATTATAAACTAAATATCAAATTGTAAGCTAAGTAAAGGGTTCCATTTCGGGGGCGGGGGCAGCAGCCCCCCTCACCCCTCCCTCTGGCTACGCCCCTGCTGTGCACCAAAGTATTAATTAACCTGCAGGTAAATGCTACCTTCCTCACTAAAAAGGCAAAATAGGTCTCTAATCAACAAACAAGTTTCATAACCACTACAGCAAACACAAACATCCATGTAAAAATTTTTAGATTTGCCATCTGGATTTCAAAAACATAACTATCCAAACATACCATTGAATACAGTTACCAACATCGAGAGAGGTTCTAATCCATTGTGTTGAGTGCCGAAATGGTATGCATGCGTAGACCGCGCACTTGCTCCATCTCTCTCGCTCTCATGCAAAGGATCTCTAAAAAAATTACTAATCCTGATGATCCTAATCAGGATAATGGGATAAACTTATCAAATTATTGTATTGTCATCGATCCTTGATATGTCTACAAAGTTTAAATTAAATCTGACTGTTTAAAGTGGGTCAAAATTGAGTTCCAAGGAGTCGGTTACAAACATACAAGCATACATATAGGTGAAGCTAATAAAAGCGTTTTAAAATCAGGATAATGGTATAAACTTATCAAATTATTGTATTGTCATCGATCCTTGATATATCTACAAAGTTTTATTTAAATTTGACCATTTAAAGTGGGTCAAAATCGAGTTCAAAGGGGTGAGTTACGAACATACAAACATACAAAAATTAAGTACCAGTTAATCTATCTTATTTTACATTTTTTTTATAAAACAATTACATGCATAACATCTTAAACATTTTATAGTTAATTATAAATTTTATAGAACTTGTAATGTGTGTGTAACAGCTTAATTGAAATCGCTTACGAAATTGAACATTAGATTTGTGAAGGGGCCGTTAACCAATGGAAGAATTTTGTGAAAAGCTTGTGTTTAAAATGAAAAATATTGTGAAAGTTTCATATTTAAGATAAAATATTTTGTGAAAGGTCCGTTTTTATTATAAAATATTTTATGAAGGGTTGGTTAATGGACCCAAATTTCTTCTAAACAGACCCCTGGCTGCAGTGATAAAATTACAATACAGAGGAGTAAAAATAATCAGTTGAATGTATAACTTTTCAATACAAAATTCTGAACACAAGTTCAAGAATAGAGGTCCCAGCAAAATACTTAGGTACTAAATAACAGAAGTTAATATAAAGAAATATTTAATTTATTTGAGTTCTGAAAATCAACCTAAAGTATTTTTTTCTTTAGTTATCCATATGATAACAGTACCAGTGTTACTAGAAAAACTTATTCATTATAACCCAACATTAAAAACCATACACAAAATTTAATGCCTTTGGCAGTAAACTCAAATATGGGGAATAATATCGTAAGCAGGGGCAGGTTTAGTTGGCGACAAATTGCCAACGTCTAAACTTGGCGACTTTGTTTTCTCGCCAAACATAACATAAATATATGTAGTTATATAAGAAAATATAAACCCAAAACTACAATACACTTATCTAAACACCTTATTAAAACATTTGTAGACATATTTAAATGCAATAACAAAGATAATGAACATAAGCAAAGCACTAGCTCTGGGCACGTTAAAAAATAAATAAAGTACAACCTTCAAAAGAGGCAATACTAAAATATGTTTCTGCAGAAAAATTTCCCTTAAAATGTTAAAACCACAGTTTAAAATTAATAGAAAAACACTCAAACAAACCGACTACCCCCCCCCATCCCGAGATTCATTCAGTTTTAATATATTCAAAATACACAAAATTTACACTAGTAAAACCAGAATAAAATCAAACCTCACCATAAACAACCCAAAAATCCTTATATATTGATTCATATTAAACCTAAGTATTGTACCCGCTTTCTGCAAATCCGTGTAAGTAAACCCATATATTGAATAAAATTATCCATCTTTCTTAAAACACTAAAAATCGATATTTTTCATCACAAATCATTACTCAGCAATTCTCACAAAATTAAAATAACCCAGCATGCACTACACTACAATGGAAAACAATAATACTAAATCTCAACCGTACACCAATTCAGTAAATCATTCAATAAATATTTAAATAAACAAAAGCACATATCTCAAATCTTTTATTTAATTTCTTATTTAATGGCCTTGATGCATCAAAAAGCACCGAAATAAGCAGAATTTAACCCTACCCAGGATACGTTAAATATTCTGCTCAACAAACATTTTCAAATTTTCACCACAAGTCATATAAAAAACATCTTAACATAATGCAAATTCATTACAGCGTTAGACAACTTATCCACATTTAATATAAATAAATGAAGTTTCACTTATTAAACACCACTATTAAATAACTGTACACTGTTAATTTCACCATGGAATCACAACAAACAAGCATGTTCAACGTGAACACACGGGTCATTTCAAGTTCGGCTAACAGTTAAATTTTTTCAACAAATCACATAATTCCTTAATACTTACTGTATTCCCAGTCAATTTCTTTGACCAATCACATAATTTCTAATGACATCATGAAACAACACAACTCTGCAAAAGGGTTGCTAAATAACTCATCTCGATTGTCAACGCATGACATACTTATCATGAGCAACATACTTATCATGAGCTTTGGCGACATATCTGGCTTGGCAGCCTGCCCCCACTTACGGTATTATTCCCCAAATATGTCTTTGAGCAGGGACAGAGCCAAACTAAGTCATATGCAATTGCATGCATGTGATTTTCAGAGGAGTGCTGAGATGAGAAAAAATGTAAATATATATATGCTAAAAAATTAAATTTTTGTGTAATTTTGTGCAAATTAGCCATTTGAATATGGTAATAATTCTTCAAATCAGTTAAAATAAAGTTAGTAAAAGAATGGAGTACTAAAAGGCCTTTTAAAAAGTAAAACTTATGATAAGGTTACTAAATACTTAACTATTTACTATTCATAACTACTAATTTCTTTTAGTTTTTTAACCCCTTTAAAATACCACCTTCAGGTATTGAGTTCTGACAAATTTCATTCACACAGCACCCACATTTTTTGTGTGAGTGGGGGGTTGTGTTGTTGTGGGATTAAGGCCAATTATCTGCACGAGGGATCTAAGCCTATAGGCGGGGTGCCCTCGGTGGGGGGGTCTTTTTAAGGGGTCCTAACCTGTATTTATGGTAAGTTTCGAAGAAAACCACAGAAAACTCCGAACGGTTAGGTCGACGGACACGCGATGGGACCCGAACCGGGGACCTTCACACTTTGCCCGTCTACCATTTCCAGTGACATAACCACTGTGCCATGGTGAGGCGTGTGAGTGAGGGGGCAGGCTGTCTATACCCATTTTCACTGTAAGGGAGGAAGAACTCATTAGGTCAGTCCTGAGCAGGCATGTACCAATTCAATAAATTTAGTGAGGGGGGGAGGGGCTCAGTATATTAACAGCAATTCTGGGAAGTGAAAATGATGACATTTTACATTCATCTGTGATAATTCTCTTCACTTCCCTATGGCTATGGGAGGGGCTGCAGCCACCCTTTTCCTTTGCCACTGTCTTTGCGCATAAATATCTTTTATCCCATAAAAACAACAAAAATCACAAGCGTTCAAATTTCAGAAAAACATTAATACTAAAAAACATATTTTCGTAATATTAAAAATAGAGATATATTATTAATCTGATAAATAGATATACTTACAAATTAATTATCATTTAAAAATAGTTTTAATTTAGAAATATCACGCGAAAAATGGTCTCACCAGAAAAACATTGGAAAAAACTAATTTCCATCGATTTTTAAAGATTCAAATGATTTGGTAATAGCATGCATGGCAAAGCTTGCCGCGATCGGCTTTTTAAAACGAAGCGAAAAAGTTAAATACACATGGTAATGTTTAAAAGCATTGCATTAATGGTTATAAACAGTAATATATTTCAATCTAGTAAACGATCCTACATAATTCACAACAGTCAGCCTTTAAACAAAGCATGCAGACGCTTGAACAAAAACATGCGATTTTCAATTCATTCCGCGATTCCGCTTAGGATGATGTTTAATGTTTACGTAGATCAAGACTGCGTTTATACAGACACTTTCGGTTTGCCATAATTTAGATCCTGGTAAACAGTCGAATCCGTTGAAGCAGATCCTTTAAAAAAAAATCGCAAAACATAACCATCCAATGCTGTGCTAAGCTTATTCATAAACTATAAAAGGAGTATATGGGTTTAAGCTTCCCGGACACGACACGAACTACCCATTCGCCTTCTGCGTGACAAACAGTTCTCTTAACAAATTTGATTTCAATGCTGAAACCAGATTTTTAACACCAAAACAGGTTAGATTCAAGTTGAAGTGTGGTTTTAGGGGACACGTCCCCGATTCTGAGAACAAAACTGGGGACATTTATAATTAATGCAATAATTAACAGTAATTTAATTAAAAAACAATGCAATAATTAAAAATTGTCCCCAATTCCTGTTTTACATTTTGGGGACAATTTGAAAAACGCCCTGAAAATGGGGACTGTCACCGGAAAATGCGGACGTTTGGTCACCTTATTTTAATGGATTAAATTTACTAAGAAAACCTTCGACTTTTAGGCTGGGATGCAGACACTATTGACCGTCATTAACTCACCGAACGTAACGGTAAATAAACTGACCACTGATAAAATTTTATTTACAAATTCAGAGCAATCAATAGCCGTATTTTTCGGGCCAAGGCCATACCCAGGGTGGGGGACCAGACCCTGTTGTCCCCACATCCCACACCAATCGAAATTTAAAATTTTGTTAACAAAACAATAATAATGAAGCTTTTTGTGAAAAATTTAGTCTTTTCCACCTTTTTCTGGGTACGGCCCTGTTTCGGTCATTATACCAGGAAATGGAGCGTTTGGTTTGTTCATTTTAGCTGTTTATGGAACAAGGAAGAAAAATTTGGTACACTAATGGATTATGATGTACATTCTAAACAGTATTTATAAAGACGAAGTAGAATGTGCTTGGCGAAATTTATAAAAACAGTTTTAGTATTGTTTACATCATGGACTTAGATTGGAAAGGACCTACATCGGCAATGGGATTCCTTCCCTGCAAACGGACCATGAGGATGGGCATGGGATGGATTGATTAGAAGATTTTCTGTTCCTGCCATCTAGCGGCAATAGTTGTCAAAAAAACTTTTTCCATAAATTAGGAGGCGATGTATCAATTTTATTAATTATTTATTTCTCTTTCGAAATTGATAAAATATAATAACGCTTTTAAAAATAAATAATCAAAGTTATGTATGCATATTTAAATAGTTTTTGTGGTAATCCTCAAGGTTTTTGTAGCTATTTAAACTGCATTTATAAGATTAATAAATATTTTTTTTTCTTTTAGTGCTTCTTTACACCTCACCACCAACTTTCTTGTGACACTACGTAATATAGGGAAAATATTCTCAAAGTACTCAAGCCGCAAACAAATTAACAACATTATATTTTTGTTACTTGTGCTATAATCATGAAATATAAGAAAACAAAACTTCTCATTTTTTTTATAACCTCTTCTTTAAATAATATAACAGGAATAGTGAAATTATAAAAATAATTAAATAAAACTATCAACTTCTCCTAGTGTCACAAAAAAGTTGGTTATGAGGTGTAATGAAGCACTAAAAGAAAAAAAATATTTATTAATCTTAAAAATGCAGTTTAAATAGCTACAAAAACCATGAGGATTGCCACAAAAACTATTTAAATATGCATACATAACTTTGACTATTTATTTTTAAAAGCTTTATTATATTTTTTCAATTTCGAAATATAAATAATTAATAAAATCGATACATCGATTCCTAATTTATGGAAAGTTTTCTTGACTTATTGTTTGCAACTATTGCCGCTAGATGGCAGCATCAGATAATCTTTTCATCAATCCATCCCCATCCTCAACTGAATCTGGGCTACTTTGATAGCATGGCGTTTGTTCCCCTTACCTGCACACACAACTCCATGGTTTACATTTACAATATACCCAACTTCACACAGTTTCTTTTTTTTAATCCATAAATTTCTCACTTGTTTTAAATTAAGCTGACTAGATTTGGCCTGATCTTTTTAAAATTGTGATCAGTTTAGTTAATTAAAAAATTAAGCTTTATGAAATGACGAAAATTTTCTGCAATTTTATACACCTTTGCCACCTGTTACCTGCCAAAGCCACGAGCATCCAAACTTTATAGTGGCCGATTGTTCCTACCTCTATTGGGGGGTATGCGCAGAGAAAGTTTCAGCTTTTATACTATGACGAAGGTCTGGCGGCCGCTAGCTCTTGCTCTATAAGTCATGTTACAAGAAATTTTCAAATGTTTTTCTTTGTTTAACAACTTTCAAACTCAAGAAAAATTTCAAAGTGTTCTTAAGTTCATTGTTTGTAAAAGTTCATAATTCAGATTGCGCGGAAACATTCTGAATTTTTTTTCAAGCTTTGGTAAATTTGTATTTACCAATGCTTTTTAAACTGTTCAAAAGCAACGTAGCATGCATTGTTTAAATAATAAAGTAAAATAACAACCCTAATTAGTCATGTCAAATCCATGAAAAAATTTAGAATAAATTGTCTAAACGCATTGTTATACTATAGATTGATATAATAAGTGTGAAAAGAAATCTTGACTCTCTAAAAAATTAGTTTTTGAGTAAATAAATTCCTCAAAAAAATTAAAAAATGAGTCTTCTGTTTTATTTGAAAGCAAGTACATTTATTTTAGTTCTTCTATCTTTTTTCCCCGTGCATTATAATCTGTACTTAAAATAAAAAGACGCCTTTTTAAAGTTAAGAAGAAAATTCATAAAATAATAAAAAAATATTACTAATTCTCTTAACTAATGGTTGAAATGACGCTTATAATGTTCCGATATACTCTTATTTTACTGAAATTCATTATGAGTTTAGACGAAGAAATAAAATTTTCAATCTCCTTGGGAAAAGAGGAAAAAAAAAAAAAAAAGAAGAAGAAGAGGTTATCCAGCCCCGACCTTCCAGTCAGTTCGAGGTGAAAGCTAGGTGAACCTGATACTGAGCCGACTGAATCCCGCAACGTTCTTCAATTCCTGGCAGGGCCGGCCCAAGGGGGGTGCGAATGTAGGCGATCGCCTAAGGCCCCGCTCCTGGGCCATTTTTTTGCTATCTCATAAGACATGATAGAGAAGAGGCCCCGCTCTTGCGCTTCGCCTGGGGCCCCGCACGCCCCTCGGGCCGGCTCTGCTCGTGGGAAGTAGAAGACAGAGAAACCGCGACGGATCATCAACGAATAACAACGATCATAAGCTGGGACAAACCCGAAAGAGCTCGGTCGACCCGAGTAAGATTAAGAGACCCAAATCTCCCCAAAATGCTAACAAGTTTAGAAGAAAAGATCAAAGAGCTCGACGAAAGTTGGGCGAACAGTAGGGACCTAGAGAACTGCATAGAAGATCTGACAAAAATTATCCAAACAGCATGCTCAAAGAGTATGCGATCAAAAGGCAAACCGTTGCATTGGAAAACGGTGCCCTGGTGGTCGGACAGCCTGACCATCATGAGGAAAAAGGTCACAGCGGCCCGAATAAGGTACCAAAGATGCCATTGGGACCCCGAAATAAAGAAGAGGCAGAAGATCATCCACAGAAAAATGCAATCAATGTACAAACACGCCATAAGAAAGGCAAAGTGGCTATACTGGAAAGGGTACCTTGAAGAGATAAATCAAAACAACCCCTTCGGCACCCACTTTAACTGGACAAAGGGAAAATGCACGCAAAAACTCCGTCTAAGTCAGATACAGAAAGCAGATGGTTCTCTCACAGAGTCCTACGATGAAACGATCTCCGAACTCCTAAGTTACCATTTCCCACAAGACTCGAAGAAGGGGAGAACGACTTCCAAAAAGAAGTGAGAAGCAATGCCCCGGAACTTTCAGAAGATAATCCGCCATTCACCACAAAGGAAATAGATGCAGTCTTCGGTGCCCTAAACAAGAAGAAGGCTCCAGGACTAGACGGTCTCCCTTTGGAGATTATAAATATAGCGTATAAAATAAACAAACCCCTATTCAAGGGAATCTTTAACAAGTGCTTGGCAGAAGGCAAGTTTCCAGACAACTGGAAGAAGGCAAGCTTGGTCCTATTCAATAAAGAAGGAAAAAAGACATCGGACCCCTCGGCATATCGCCCAATCTGCTTATTGCCCGCATGGAGCAAAGTACTGGATAGGTTCCAGACACAAAGATTATTCTATCACTTAACATCGAAGAGATACCTGGATAATCGGCAATATGGCTTCACCCCGGGTAAAAGTACTGAAGGCGCAGTATGGGCAATCTACGATCGGGTCAAACAGAACAAGAACAAGGACTATGGAACATTTATCATCTCTCTAGACGTCAAGAGCGCCTTCAACAATGTCTGGTGGCCCAGCTATAAGCTATCTCCTGGGAGCCTCGAAATATCCGAGAAACCTCTCCAAGCTGGTACAGAGCTTCCTCGACAATAGAAAGGTAGTCTACCAAACAGACTGCCAAAGAACGGAGCACGCTTAAAACAAGGGATGCCCAAAAGGATCCAACTCGGGTCCTCTCTACTGGAACTTGATAGCGGATGCAGCACTGAAACAGATCCCGCCCACAGAAGATGTCCTACTGCAAGCCTATGCAGACGATTTCGTCATTGTCATAGGAGCTCCAAGCGCCTTAGCAGCAAAGAGGAAGGCGGAGTAAATCCTTCAGAAACTAGAAAAATGGAGCAACGATTTCAAGTTAGCATTCAGCCCAGAAAAGAGCTACCAAATGTGGATCTCCAAGGATAGAGCTAACCGAAGAAGAAGAGGGGCAAAAACGCCTCCTTATATACGTTTCATGGGGAAGCCCATCAAGAATGTTAAGGAAATGAAATACCTAGGTGTCTACCTAGACACCAATCTCAGTGGGATGGAGCATCTGAACCATCTGCAACAAACGATAACACGGTTCGTGTATAGACTTCACAACCTAAGCAGAACTGGCTGGGGCCTTACGGGAGACGTGCTAAAACAGCTTTACAAGAGAGAACTAGAGAGGATAGCCACCTACGCCTGCGGGGTATGGTGGGACGGCGGAACAAAGAAAATGAGAGACAAGCTAAATTCAATCCAAAGACTGCAACTAACAGTCATAACGAAGTGCTTTACAACAACAAGCATCGTGGCGATGCAGGAACAGTCCCTCTGGATCTGATGGTGGAGAAAGAAGTGGCTCTCACCCACCTAAAGAAGTTCAACGTCTCGCTGAAAGTCAACCAAGCGTGCAACCATCAGACATAGAACAAGAGCTGGATAAAGGCCGTCATCACCCTGCAAAGAGCCCCTACATAGTCTGGACTAAAGAAGCCCCATCTAACAAAGGAATAGAAGTCTTCACAGACGGATCGAAAATTAATAACAGAATTGGCGCAGGAAAAGTCATCTACAGTGACGGACAAGAAATAAGAACAAAGGATATAAGACTGTCCAACGAAGCAAGCGTATATCAAGCAGAACTAACAGCGATCCTCGAGGGGATCAGACTGTGCAAGACAGAACAAGGAGGTGTCAAGCTATATACGGACAGTCTATCATCTGTAAAACCCCTGGAACGTATCAACCAAGTCCACCCAACAGTAGCGGCAATACACGATGGACTCTCAAAAAGCCCAAACATCCAGTTCCACGGTTAGAGCCCACATGGGCACAACAGGAAACGAAAGGGCAGACGAGGTGGCAAAAGAGGCTACCAAGAAGACCGAAGTGGAGGTAGAAATACAGAGATCGTATGAAACAGTCAAACATCAACTTAAGAAGGAAATGCTTAGACTATGTCAGGAAAGATGGAACACGGACCATCGTGGCAGAAGCGTCTTCAACATACTGCCAAAAGTGAACGTGGACTTGGAGCGAACCAAGGCTCAACTGGGTCGTAACTGGACACGGCCCCTTCCCGGCATATTATACAAGATTCAAGCTGAAACGAACCCAGAACTGCAGATACTGCAATGCGACAGAACCGACAAATGAAGAACATCTACGCACCGAATGTGAAGGACTACGAGAGAAAAGAGAGGAGATCTGTCCAAACCTAACACGAACCTCACTGAAGAATTACCTGGTGACAGGCGAAGGAAGAAAGACTCTCATAAGGCTTCTAACCAAGATCGGACAAATTGACTAAAGACTCCCATCTTCTGTACTCTGTTCATTGTACAGGGTGGCCATAATTAAATTGCAAGTGTTCAAGGGGTGCTGGAGAGAAAATTAACAGGAATATTTCAGTGAAACTTGGTATCTACACGTTTCGGAACATGCGCAAGTCAAATATGCAATTAAAAAAATCGCCATTTTCACCCGATAGATGGCGCTATATCGTGTTTCAATGCTAATGGACGGCATATATGCAAACTTTAAGCCCATCGAACAGTGTAAAAACAAGACCACATTGAGCAATGGTCAATCATGACTCTGAATAAGAAGGAACATGCATTGTTAGTGACGATATTCTATCAGAATGGTAGCAATTATTCAGCTACTCTGAAAGAATACCGGCGTATGAAACGATTAAGAAGAGGTCCAATGAGTGTCAATGAGAATAAATAATGCTTTAATCGTTTTCCAAAGCGCCTTTATGAATTGTTTAATTTGTGATCTTAATTTACGTTAATTTTTGATTACATGTTACTATAAAAATTTAATTACTAAAGCGAATTGTATGGAATTTTGATAAACTGTAAATGATGTTTTATATTGTTTATATGCCTCTTAGAATGTCACTATGCTCTGTCTATCGGTTTTGGAAGTTGTGTATGCCACCGGTGAGCTTTGAAATACGGTACAGCGCCATCTATCGGGTGAAAATGACGATTTTTTTGGCATATTTGACTTGCGCATGTTCTGAAACGTGTAGATACCAAATTTCCCTGGAATATTCTCGGTAGTTTTCTCTCCAGCACCCCTTGAACACTTGCAGTTTAATTATGGCCACCCTGTATATAGTGTATATATCATTGTAACTGTAATCTTATATGTAACTTTCCTTTTAGTTTCTTGTAATTTCTTTATCATGCATTGTATTCATATGTAAGGATTGGCTCTAATCCTAGATGTATTGTTTATCAATAAAGACCGACAGGTCATGAGACGGAAGTCAGGCAACCCGACTGTCAAGGGATGAAATTCTACGTACGGCGCTCAGAGGGTGGCTGAGTATGGTGACAAGGACGATTTGACGCTTGCGTGTCAGGTTAGCTAGTCGAGTAGGTTGTGTCGGCCCTCGTTCGCCCCACCTACTTCGCTGGACCAGTCATCACTGAACATGGGACCCCTTGATAACATTTGCTACAGGCCCGCGCTTTCTTAACCTGGCACTGCCTATTGCCCAGCCTTCAATTGTCGAGGTGTAGCGCACGCGGAGGAGCTGCCACACCATCCCCTCCCAAAAGGATCAGTCGGAGTTTGATGAACGATGCTCTAAGCGTTTTGGAATTTTGCTACTCGTTGTGGAATTTGAGAAGTTGCTGCCACGCTTTGTGGACTTTGAAAGAACGAGAGATGGATGGAATCGGTGCTGGCACCATTTGTCGCTGAAGACGAGAAGGAGAAATGTGTGTTCAATTGTCCGGGTCATCAATGAAGAGCGTGTGGCGGAAGTTGGTTTTGATCCCACGAATTCCGCGTGGTAGATTGAAGCATCATCCGACCCATCAAAAGGTACCCACTTTTCCCGGCCTTTAACTGGCGAGGTGTAGCATGCGCGGAAGCGATCTTTTCTATAGATTAACAACGTATTTGCAACGGGATATGTGCGCCTTGGGCACTTAGGAGCTCATCGGGGCTACACAGGTTTTAAACTACATCGGGGAAGCACGTGCTCCTAAGTAAAACGTGACCGAGATTTTTTGAAGGAAGACATGTAATATATTTACAAGTAAAAATAGCGAAATTTCTTCGTATTTTGAAACACTTTTAAGGGAGAAGGAGAGCTTTGGATGCGGTCCTATTGATTCCTATATTAAAATCTGTTTAACACAATTTTTTCTTACTAATAACTCCGATTTTTATTCTGTTTTTGTGTATACATAGGAAAAGTATAAAGATTCAGATGACACATTCTTGAATGTGTCAAACATATATACTATTTAATACTTCGATAAAATATATTTGGCAAAGAGCTGCCATCTAGTGGACCAATTTCGTATTTTGTTGAAATATTAAATGTTAATAATTTTTAATATATTTAAGAATGTGTGATCTGAATCTTTGATACTTTTTCTACCTATACACAAAAACAGAATCGAAATGAGTAAAATGTAAAAAAAAAAAAAAAAAAAAAAAAAATATGGTAAACAGATTTTAACATGGGAGTCAATGCTATTGTCCAAAACTCTTCGTCTCCCTTAAAATGAATGTTTTTCTAAACAAAATTGAAGAGCATGCCCCCCCCCCTTCCAACATTACACTTATGCGTACCTTACTTAACTTTCTTTCAAAACCTTTTGATTTAGAGTATTTGTTTATAAATTTAGGAGAAACTACATTTCTAACTGGCTTTAAAAACAAAGGGAAAAAATTCTATATTCGACGAGCTTTTTATTTTTTTTCCAATTGTGTGTTTACTTATTTTTCGGGAACGGCTTAATTGATTTGAATAATTAAAACAGTCTTCTTTTCAAGTAGATTCCGAGATAGTTCAAAATATTTTTCCAGGACGTGAAACATACCGTTTTTCAGAAAACCGAAAAAAAAATTGTTTATAAACTTGTCATCGATGTACGCTTTTCGCGGATTTTGTGTTATTTCTGGTAATATAGTTCACTTTTTAGTATCTTTATTGTTATTTGTTGAAATCTATTGACTTTTTAAAATTTTTATATTTCTTGTCTGTTCTTGAATTTGACATTTGCCCTCCTTCTCCCGCAAACGCAAATTTTTGATCAGGCTCAGGCTAAGCTTACACTAGGCGTATGATTGATTGACTGAAGTTTGAGGTTTAAGGAAGTACTGGCGTTTTGAGTTTATCACCACTGTGCAGATATTAAACTCTATTTTATAGTCTATATTTAAAAGCATCTCGTAGCTTGACAGCTGTCCCGCAGTGCACTAGTCACTAAACTCTGTTCCCGTACGAATACAGAAAATGCCGCATCACCCAGATTGGCCAGTGCTTGGAAGGGTGAACTCCTCTCTCGGCTGGACTGCTATGGAACCATGTACGTTTAATGGAAGCTTGTGCACGTAAAATCCGTCGTGGCTCCAATGTCTTCCATGTTCAAATGATACCCCTGGGGGTGCCGATTTCAGGTGGTTGGTCCCTCATCTAGACTTGGTTTAAAATTGGGGTATCCCGAGCGAAATCGGCTTCCTTCCACTGGGGCTCATTAAAATGGAAGCAGTTACTTCCGCCCACCGTCGTCCTATATGGAGGATCTGGCGACCGCGGAGTGGTTGCCACTGCTAAAGGGGATTAGAAAAACAACAGCTTGACAGATAGACCAATTATAATTCTACAGCTGTTTCTGAAATAAAGAGCTGTAATGATATTGATCTTATTTATTTATATGCAGAGGCAGGCTAACGTTAACTGAGGCCCGTGGCCGTCTTCGAGTTTGGGAGCCCCTTTTTTAAGATTATATTTTTAAACCGAAAATCACATTTTAAAGCTAATATCGATTACTGAAAATAAATCTGGGAAAATCTATTATATATAAACTTCTTTTTACATTGCTACTGTGGCGGCACGAGATCACCTCAGCGCACAAAACACCCGGCAATTGAAGGCTGATCAAATGGGTACATTTTGGCTCGGTTGGATTGAGCCGCATTCTACCACTCAGAGTTCTCGGGTTCTAAACCGGCTCCCACCGCACGCTCTCTCAACATTGATGACCCGGACTACGAACACGCATTCTCCTTCTCGCCTACAGCGACAGATGGCACCAGCACCGACCTCTTCCATCTCTCGCTCGGCTCTTCCAAAGTCCGCAACGAGCGGGAGCGATCTCACAAAAGTCCACAACGAGTGCCAGCGACCTCACAAAGCCCGCAATGAGCGGCAGCAACCTCACAAAATCCACGACGAGTGGCAACATTCCACAACGCTTTTCGTCAAAAGCGGTTGCACCCCAGTCGGCGACAGCACCTGATTGGACAGAGCAGCAACCCCAAACTAGCCGGCGACACACGAGCTTGCCCGTGGAGGGACCATTAGTTTTGTGCAAGTGTAAACTTTCAACGTACAACTCCAAAAAAGTATTCGAGCAAGAGAGAAATTTTCTATTTTAGATTTGCGAATAATAATTGAGTTTTTGAAAAACGCACAACTTGACAGAAATATGGAAAGTCGTATTTATACATAGCCTAATTCATATTCTATGATAAATAATTTTTAATATACGAAACCAACATAGGAAATTTCTCTCTTGCTCGAATACTTTTTTTGGAGGGTGTACTTTTAACATGGAATTCCTGTGCACTTACTGTGAAAAGAGATTTAGTATTTCAATATTCACGATTTAGGTGTTAATCAGGGTTTTTTCATAAGAAATCTAAATCAGATTTTTTTTTAATTTAAATCGATTGTTTCAAATTTTTATTTTATGTGATACAAACATCAATCCAAATCAAACACTGTTGAACATTGTCAATAATAACTGGAAAGTAAATTAATTTCTTAGTTAAATTATGAATTATTAAAATAATTCTTAATAATTTCAAAAGATAAACAAGCAATAACAAAGTAATTTCAAACTGAAAATCAGAAAAAGAAACTTTTGTTTAATCTACATTAACATTTAGTTACATTTATAATATATCTTTGATAATTATGCTGCACTAAAATGATTGTAAATATTTCAAACTATATTATTTATAAAATATTCTTTTTATAATTCCAATTTTAATAAAATTATAAGAGGGGTAAATAATTTAAACATATTTTCAGAAATTAAACATTGCTCGGATGACACACACTCTCTCAAATTATCATGTACTTTTAAAGGGAAAAAATCTTAATTTTACATACTATGCTCATACGTAATTTATTTGATAATATTTATTAAAAAACAATTTTAAATTGATGTGCAACGTGATACAGATAACAAATAATTCGATTGAAAGCAAAAGCCGGTATGACAGGCATATGACCAGACAGCACATAAGCTTAAATCAAGTTTGACATTTCTTTGAATTTGACGTATTAATGCAAGCTTGACAGTTCAACTCATTCTAAGCTGGCAGCAAGCTTGCAGGAGTCAAGTTGAATTGTCAAGCTTAAATACAGTTGATTTAAGCTTGAAAATTGATACTCGCGTGATTTTTCCTTTTTAAAGGAGCGTTGATGGCGCCATCTGTGAAAGAGAATGGACATTAATTGTTTAGCGTCCTTTAAATTTGCTGAAAGTTCGTAAAAGATGTGTTTTATTTTTATTACCAGTGCCATATATATTACCGGCAAGACAAACGGGGCAACTGCCCAGGGCCTACAGATTTTAGGGCCCAAAAATCTTACATCTTACACTTTTGTAGTTTTAAAATAAAATTACAAAGGATAAAAAAAATCAGAAGTTAAATAATTTTTTTAATTATAAAATATGAACAATGAAAATAATTCAAATTTGCATTTGTATAAATTAATTTAAACTTATTTTTAATTCTTCGAAATGCTCTATATCGATATAGCATACCAATATGTAGGAAAATAACTAACCACATTTGTAAAGAGAATTTTTAGCGTTAAAAAATAGCAAAATTTTTCAATTATTTGTTATTTTAAGAAATATTTACAAAAATGACTAAAGTGTTTGTATTCCATACATGTTAGCAACTGTGATATAGCATTTCGAAGTAACGTTTAACTATCTGTTTCTTTCATTTCAGATTACTTAACACAAAATTTGTGTTAAGTAAACCCATTCTATATTTCCAAATATGGAAATTCTTCAAAATAAAATACAATTATACTACGAAATTGATTTCAAAATCAGTCGTTTGTCTCGATTTTGGCCAGCAGTATTGCTTCATGAGTGTTGCGTTACTGAAAGTTTTAAAATGTTTCTTTATTTTAATTTTAATTTTAATTTAATTTATTTTGATGCATTATTTTAATTTTGATGCATCCCATGGAAAAATAAAAGAAACAAATAACACATCGCCCACTTATCAATTTGGCGAGAAAACAGCGTGGTAAGTCACTTGAAACTTTAGTCATAGCTGCGCAAGGCTGCGGTGGCGGAATGGATAGCGTGCTCGACTGCGAAGCCAAAGGGCCCAGGTTCTATCCCAGCGACGAACACTCCATGGAAACAGATTAAATTAAATTGAAATTTCAGCGTAGAGGGGAAAAATGCGCGGAAAAATAAATTATGTGGGGCGGGCGCCCCATGTATTTAAAATTTTTTTTTGGGAAAATTTTTTAAGCTTGAAATGTCAAGCTTAATGCAAGCTGGGCAAGTGTAAACAAGAACACTTGATTCAAGCTTGCATCAAGCTTACACGATTGGAATTTTCAAGCTTAATTCCAGCTTATTGACTTGATAAATCAAGCTTGCTGCAAGTTTGATGCAAGTTTGCTGTGCTGTCTGGGTGTGTACGTATGTACTTTTTATTAAAAAATAAATTAAGGAACAGTCGCCAGACTTTATATTTTGCCAAATTTGGAAAACAGTCACAGATATTCTTATCCAATTACGTTGTCTTTTCGTCTGTCGCCGACTATGGTATAGTCGCTTGTCGTTCGTCCGACTAACTCTCTAGCTGCCGTATTGACGAAGTACTTGACACCCATGTTAACCCATGTCTACTTAACGCCTGAAGGGGTTAACATGGGTGTCAAGTTCTTGGTGAATACGGCCATAGAAGGGGGTAATGTGGCAGCACGAGATTACCTCCACACATACAGCACCGGGCAATTGAAGGCCGGTCAAATGGGTACCTTTTGGCTCGGTTGGCTTGCGCCGTATTCTACCACCTAAAGTTCTCGGGTTCTAAACCGGCTCCCGCCGCACGCTCTTCCTACACTACATTGTACTCCTCATCATAAAAAACGTTTAGATTTTGGTAAAATCAAAAATAGCCCGCTTTGACTAGTGCGTGGCGAATTAGTTCACGTGAAACTGTAACTTATTTTATTTTATTCTTGCTGCTACTGGCTAGTCCAAAGCATATAGGAATAATGATAATATAACTCAATATATACAGGATGATTCGCTACCAGACTGATAAACTTGCAGGGGGTGTAGGGAGTACAGAGACGGTTCAGAATCACATAGCAATGAGGGGTTGGAAACGTCGTCTTCATATACCTGTTAATAATCACTTTGGAAGATATGTTGAAGGTGTGCGTCTAATTTCTTAATCAAGTTCCATAAACAATGGTCTTTTCTCAGACAATTTTATAAATGGAATGAAAGAAACAATTCTGAAATCACAATTTTTATCAAGTGCAATCGGTGAAAGAGGGATTAGTTTTTGAAAAACCATGGTAGGAAAATTTACTATCACTTGAGCACTTCCTCTAAAGTGATTATTAACAGGTACATGAAGACAAGGTTTCCGATCTCGCATTGCTGTGTGATTCTGAACCGTCTCTGTACCCCCTACACACCCTGCAAGTTTGTCAGTCTGGTAGCGAATCACCCTGCATAAAACTTTTAATTCTTCCACTGAATTTTAAATGGAAATTTTAGTCAACGGAAATAGTTCATAATCAGTTGAAAGACATTTTTATTCAACAGAAACCTGATTTTAGAGGAAAAATATTTCGGTACCTTTCGATTGCGTGTAGGGGATGTTTTACGTTTCACTGAAGCAGCAAAACCAGCACAGTTTAAGCGGGGACTTCGCTATTAGTAACGGGCCTGCGCGTGTATTTCGATGAGTCATCCAAAGAGGCCTACGGATGCTCGCGTCTTCCCGTATACATCAAGCAATTTTTAAGCTTTCCTATGCTTTGAAACGTTATTAAATATAGTTTTAAGTAGTGATTGTGTTACTAATTCAAGTACGAACTCATTAACAGTTTCTTTACTATGATACACGCGGACATTAAAGTAAATAGATGCATGTAATTTGAAGGAAAAACAAAGTAGTGCTCACTCTCATGATTCATTATTTTAGCTTGAATTTTAATATACATGAGAAAATTAATCTGACTTTTAGTATACATTAAAGTAAACGAATACACAAATGATACAGACATTTTTATGCATTTCTTTATACTGAATGTTTAAGTTTCACATTTTCAAAGCAGTTACAACCATTATTACTTTTAAAATAAATTTAACTAGTAGTTATTAAATTTTCATTTATTAAATATTGTTCGGTTAATATATTAACAAAATATATGACGAGGAGCTGAAATAGAATTTAAAATATTTGATATTTACAATTCAGGTATACAAAATTTAAGTACTGATATACTATTTAATTTTAATCTTACCAAGGTGTAGGTAGAAGAATGTTTGCTATAATTATAAGTACAACCTGTGCACTGCATGTCCTTGGTATTTACATGAAAAATAATGTAAATTAATTTAACGAGAAACATTTAGAATGAATTACAAAATAAAGGGTGTCCCATAAATAGTAGTACGAACTTAAAGGGGAGATAAAATATATCAAAAGGATTAAGAATAACGTAACAGTGTATGATAAAACACGTTTGTTAACTGTTTTTATTTTGGTTAGTTCAAATGAGTTTATTTATCGAAAATTTTACCATTCGAAATGAAAATGATTTATAATTTTCAGTGTTAGTTCCATATATTTTTTCTTCTCCAAAGAAAAATAATAAATTTTAGAAAACCATACTAGGAAATACCACTAATATTCCAACACCTCTTTTTTTAAGTTATTATTAACTGGAGATTGAAAACAAATGTTTTCGTCCCTGAATTGCTGTATATTAGGGTTGCAGCTTTAAAAAAAAAAAAAAAAAACCTGCTCCACGGACTTTGAATACAAATTAAGATAAACTAACAGCTCTAGGACTTGAAAAATTTCAAGATCCCTTTTCACAAGTTGCGCTAAACACTGTAGTAAACTAAAAACACACGATCCCTGAATTAATTACTTTTTATTATAGCCATTATCTAAATGGAACTTTGAATTTGAGTACAATGAACGCTTATACAAAATATTAACTTCAATTAAAGTTTCTACATAAACATGTGCAAAAATTAATAACATATTTTACAGTACTTCTGCACTTGAAACCAATATCACACATTTAGTGCATTTATAATAAATGATAAATGACATTTTCAACTGAAAGATTTAAGCAGATAAGAATGTCCAACTAGTATTACAACGCACGCTTATTTACTAGAATAATAAACTACCCAAGTTAAACAATTTCAGATTAAAATAATTTATAAATAACACATGAATATTAATTCACAAAACATGCTTTATATCCTATAAATTTGTAGGATTTCTAAATACAAGTGTACACTTACCTTTACATTCAGAACTTAAAGTTCGAATTCTATGATTGAATTCGTTGATTTATTTCCATAAAAAAAGCGCAATCTTCAAAAAATTATTACCTACATCTAAAACACCTTGTCATTAAATCATTATGACAAAACTATAACAAAATTGTTTTTTAATTATAAAATAAATTAACGTTTATAATCCCAAATCGCATACAATCGAAGAGCGCAAATGTAAATATTAGGCCTCAATGTTTCACTCATTTCTTCCGGTGGCAACGAACAAGCAGGCCCGGTTGCTAATAACGACGGCCCCGGTTTAAGCTGGAAACCTTAGAATACAAATCCATCAATCAGTCTACAATACTAACAGGATTTCTTCTTTTCTTTTCGTTATCTTAAAGTACTATTGTAGCCAATGCACCAATAAACGTTACAGATATTTCGACTTATTTAATTGTGCCACATGCTGATTGTCATTAAATGTTTTAGGACAGTTTTGCGCTTTGCGGTAATCAGGAGCTGTTTACATACTGTAGGTTTTATGTATGGCAGAATACATAAAAATATATTCGTATGAAAAGGGGGTCTATGAAAAATGTTTGCCAATTGTTCTTATGTTGACATAGTTGCCTTTGTATATTAAATATAATATTTTCAAGTTTTTACTGATCATTATAGCTTGAAATAGCTGTTATAGGCAAAAGGAACTACATTATTTTTGTTGAGGAATTAGTAAAAAATAAAATTGATTTATAATCGCAATATTACAGTTGATGTTACAAAATTTTTATGTGCAACATGAGTTAACGAAGACAGGTTTGACCTAAAGAGGTTTTTAGCTTAGCTCTGGGCCCCTTTAACACAAGTTTTATGTTTACTATTTTGCTGGGAGGTGGAGACACTCCCCCGTTGGTTTCGAATTTTGGGGTTTCGGTATAATCTTGAACGTTAACATTCTTCCAATAAATAAATAAATAAATAAATAAAAATTGAAACTGCACTTTAAAATTTTCAATGAATTTGGGTCTTTTCCCCCTACAGGCCGGGGCTCGGGGTGGATCGCCCCCTTAGTCCGCTGCTGTTCATAAGAGCCGTTTCAAGAACTTTCCACAATAGAATTAATTGTCAAGAGAGGCCGATGATCGGAATCAGAGGAGAACGAACAACAGCCTATCTCCGGCTTTTCCCTGAAACACCCTGGGATATATTTTATTTCCTATATCAAGGAAAAGAGAAACGAGACGAGACGAGATTCCTAGCCTGGGAAAAGTTGGAATAATTTTAAGCTTTGCCAGTAAAAAATAATTAGTACTTATACTGACAGGAAATCAACCCTTTCAGACCCTACGGCTTGAATTTGAAGACACAAAAATGGTCCTAACTTGTGCACATATTGAAAAAAAAATTATGATCAAAATTTAATAATTTAATTAAAAAATAATAATTTTCTTAAAACCATGATTTTTTTGTTTCATTTTTTAACTATAAGTTTAATCTCTGTTCTCAAAAGAGAACTATTTAATTCAAAGACAAATTATTTAATCAGGTCTGAATGGGTTACTGAGCCGCACATTATTCCGAACGAGCAAAAAAAAAGTGCCTACGAGATGGAGTTGTAGTAGAGCAGACGAATTTTTCCCTCTTTGAGGTGACAGAAAAAAAAACTTTTCCCTACGACATGTAGCGCAGTGGCAACTGAATTTCCTGTCTCTACCCACTGATTTTCGCACTGCTCGTTTGCGTTTCTCTCGTTTGTTATTTGAATCAGTTGCAGTGCAGGTGTTTAGTGTTTTGCAGGTTGCGAAAGTACGTTGTGATAGATGCTTTTTAAAGTCTCTTTACTTTCTCGTCTGCTGGATTTAAAGCTCAAATTTGTTTTTATTATACTTTGAAGATCGGAATTCCATATTATATGTGAAAGAAATCTTGATATTTTGTTCCCGTGCAATTAGTGGAATATACACGTGAATTGCACTATATAATTATCGCATGTGTGTTGCATTTGTGTACATACTTCATTTAAATATACTGTGTTGATGTTAAAATATTATTTTCTCGTCTTGTGACCCGGAGAGTCTTGATAATGTTATCTTAAGGTAAGTACTTTTTTTTTTCTTATGTCATTATAATAGACAATTTTGTCTGTTTTGAGAAAAATAAAAATGCGAAATATATGTTTATAAAATAATTTTGAAATTAGATCTCTCTAATTGGTGGGATTGATTCAATTAGAGAATAATCATTAAAAGATTAGTAAATGCGTATAATTTTTTTTTTTTATTTTTTTTTTTAGATTTCATAATTTGATAATTGTCTGACTAATCGATTTTCACCACTACGCATAGTAAATGTTAAAAGCATTTATGAGATCATAGCATTCTCAGAATATTTATGATATTTAAAGTGCTGTATAGACAAACGGACGTCAAACATTTTTTAACTTTGGTGGGAAATTATAAATATCCTACAAGGAGAAAATGAAATAGTTGTGCATTTAAATTGTTGTAGTGAATGCAGCCCATTTTTCAAGATTTAAAAGGAAAAAAAAATAACTATGCCTGCTAACAGGCATAAAAACAAAGTGTATTATGAACTTCAGTATATTCCCATCATAATGTGATTTTCTGTAATATGTAATCACAGCTCAGTTTTTAGATCGGTTATTAAAAATAAATTTTTCGTGTTGTTGAAATTGACACTACCCATCAAGATGTGCCCAGATTATCAACAAAAATATATAGCTTACTGAAAACTTTTAAGAGTTTTATTTATGTCTAACCATGCCTGTACTAAGAAAAAAAAAAAAAAAAATTAGAGATGCTCCAAACTGTAGAAAAGACAGCATTTTACAGAAAACAGTACTGTCAATTTTTAAAACTAAGATTGAAATTTTGGGGGGATGTGTGTCTGGCTCCCCTAGACCACCTCTCAGGGTACAGCCTTGTGTGTAACTCAAGAGCTTTAATTTCTTGTACAGTGCTGTTGTATATTGTATGAAAGTTTCGTCTCTAAGGTTTAGATTGCTAGTTGTGAAAAACAAAGGAGTTTTCCTCATTATGTGACAGTTTGCTCAAAGTAATTTTAGTGGAGTATAAATATATCATATGCAAAAGAGCATCCATAATTTTTCCTGTTACTACTAGGTCATTCCATAAAATTTAATTAATTGATTTTTACTTGACTTTTTCCTTGTAAAATATTTATTTTCCAGCAAAGTTAAAAAATGCTGACTCCTGTTTGTTTATCTACAGTTTTACTTGGATAAAATATAGTGAATTTTATACACATTTAATATTTACTATAGGGCAATTCCACGGTGTCGGACGTAAAAATTGCATAAAATTTTGTTATAAAAACTAAAATTTCTAAGCATTGAAATACTTAAAATAAATCAAAATATTTAAATACTTAACTATGTTTGTAGACTTATGAAATATAAAAATAATTTCTGCAAAAATTTGTAACTTTAAAAAAAAATATTAATAAATCATGGTGTTGGATGTAAGAGGCTAAAACTGAAAAATGAGACTTGCAAAACTAAAATCTAAAATTCAGGTGAATGGTTTGATCTGCAAAATTCTAAGTACTTTTATGCTAAAATACATTGATGAAAGATAAATAACGTATGGTTTATTTAAATTGAATTAAGGTGCAAATTGATTTTGAAATTGGTGTCTGACGTAAAAGCTTGGTGTCAGATGTAAAACGTACAAAAAATTAATTATTTAAAATTAATTTGGATTGCACATTTTTAATAGTAAATGAAGTCTTGATTTGCAGGGAAAATATTTTATAAAATAACCCAACCAATTTTATACAGGTACAACTTTAAAGCATTTTAGTTTCCGGACGTAAATTTATCAAAGTGCCTGAGGTAAAAAAGCTCCTCAGGACAAAAATATATCATAAAAGTTCGATTTTGTTAAACTATGCTCTTCTAAAGTGTTATGACAACCATTTGAATTCATTTAAACATGAAATATATTGTAATTATATATCAAAATACCAGTTTCAAAATGATATTTAAAAAAATGAGCCAGCAGCATCACTATAATGTCTTTATTTAAAAGCCTATAATTCCTCCAGACTTAAATTTTAGTGACAATTTTTATTATTTTCATATACTTTAATTCATAACCTTTAAAATGGTACCTCATTTGTGAAAAAAAATTGATTTTAAAAATTTAGTCACCAGTTCCCTATTTCTGTGGAATTGCCCTATAGCATGTTCGCTATTAAATATGTGTTTCTACTGTGCTTCTGCAGTTGTATACAAAGAATTTCTTCCCTGATATTTAAAAGGCAATTGTAGTTTGAAGTGGATTTTAATGTTCTAATTTCAAACAAAGCAAAATCAACACATTGTTATATTATCAATTCTAAGATCATTACTTACCATAAGGACAGTTGCATAGCCTATAGTAGACACTGAATTCCAGTACATTATAATAAAGGCAGGGATTTTTTGAGGTACAATTAAACGATGTTACTTTATCTTAACTCTTTCAGATCTGATTAAATAACTTCTCTTTGAATTAAATAATTTTGTTTTGATTAAATTCAGGGATTGATGCAGGATGCAGACAAAAATTGGGTCCATTATGCAATCTCTTCAAAAAATTACAATCGATTGAAATGACCCTTCCACAAAAATACGATTTAATGAAACAGCTCTTCATTAGCATTTTACCCGATATTTTAATCTGTTTTGTCAATTATTTTAATGAAAAAGGGACGTAAGTTTCTGAATGGACATAAGTTTGTGAATTTTCATAAAAATTGGTATGAAAATTCACAAAAATAAGTGTCGAAATACATAAAAGACCCTGGGAAAAACTTCTGGATCGACCCCTGAAATTTGTAATTATAAAATTAAATAAAAATTCTGATCATTAAATTTTCAAGTAGAAATATTTTTTCTTCATGAGTACAAATTAGGATGTCTGTCCACAAGGTCTGAAGTTCTCACTTTCTTACTCTCTCTTTTAGTTTAGACAGTGAGAACATTCAAGGGAAGTTCTTAAACAAACACCAGGGCACTATCCAAAAGAAAATTTCTGAGGGTTACTAGTGGTAAAAAATGAAAAGGTATAGTTTTTCACGAATACTTTATCATTTTGTCAAATGACATCAGAATTTTGGAAGGGGTCCATACCCCCTGGACTCCAAATTTGAGTGATTTTTCACAATTTCCGACATTTAAACTTTTATTATTATGCACAACTATGCATTGACATTTCGTACCAGTGGGCCACAAATTTTCACATTGGGTCAGATTCATATTCAATATTGCTCTTACATTGGTACAAGCTTATGAGCAGAAAAGAATTTATGTGTGTGGGGGAAGGCACATTTTTTTCTTTCGTAAATGCAGTGTAAAGTGAACAAAGCACACATTTTATTTAAGAGCACATCTACTTTCCTGCATTACAGGGGCGTAGCCAAGGGGGTGTTAGGGAGTCATAAACCCCCCCCCCCACATGAGGAATTTTTTGCCTACAAAATGTATATTATTTACTGCATTATCACACACATGTATACATATGAGTTGTAGTAGTCGTAACCCCCCCCCCTTGAAAAATTTCTGGCTACGCCCCTGCTGCATTGGTAATGTACAAACTTTGTACAAGGTTTTTAAAAATCCTTACGGTTAATAGAACAAATACTTAAACAAGTCAGTCTATCATGTGATACAAAAAAATTAAAGATTATCAAAATTAGTAAAATAAATTGGAATTTTATTTAAAGCCTTGTTTGCATGCAATAATTAACCAAGCAAAGATTTTCTAAGTTACTGAACATGAAAATTTATTAGATCTCATTTAGAAGCCCAGCTTACAATTTAACTCGTATACATCAAAAAGTAGGTATAGAATTTGGAATCATTGAATTTAAAACAGAAAATTACTGGAATGATTGGAAAAGAGGCATGAAAATTTTGTATTGCATCCAGCTGTTGGGTGGACAGCGACAGCACCCATCCAAATTACTAAAATGTATTTGTTCTTTCACTTTCACTTCTAGCTTATTGTTAGCTCATTCATGAAAAGTTAAAAGAAGTTTTTCAAAAAGCTCTATTTTTTTAATCCTTAAAAGACATAAATAAAACGATATAATCCCTATAAATAGAATATGCAAGTTTTAACAGGCATAAATATAAATCAAAATACTTTTTTAAACTGACAGAATTCTCCGAAAGTAGGAAAAAGTTCCAATAAAATTTTAAATAATTTTAATTTAAAAAAAAAACTTTATTTATGTACTTAAAAGTTTCTTTAAGAGAGCACTAATCCCTCTCCTTTAAAATTTGATTGGAATACGATCATGATAAAAGGTATTTAAAATTGGCTAAATATTTTATTCTAACCTATAAGTTTTTAAATCAGCTGATTAAAATAACGTATTTTATTACAAGTACTTGAAGAATGCAATTCAAAAAGTAAATTCTAGAATTATTTCACCTCACGCGCACTGCCACTGATGCGGGTCCCTTCCCTAAACGCTCTAAAACAAGAGGCTCCCATTAATAGAGTGAACGGGACGAAGGAAATGGATGGATCGTTTGTTTACATTTTCCACCGAGCCGTCGTTCTGGATGAAATCAGCGGTTCAGGGAAAGATTCTTTCATCGTAAGTTGGCCAGGTGTCCAATTGTTGCATCGTTCATCTTCAGTGTACACTTTGGCAGAAACAGAAAGGAAAGGCAGTCTATACTTACAGGCCCAGCGAGAGGGGGGGGGGGGGAGCCGGGCCACTGCCCCGGGGCCCGTCGAACTAGAGGGGGGCCCGTGAATTTTTCAAAATGCACTACGCATTTCCTTTCTACATCTTTACTTTTAGAAGATTACTATAAAAAATCACAGCCCAACGCAGTGCCGATCCTAGCTATTTTTCTAAGTGGTGCAAAATACAAAAATGCGCCTCCTCCCTCACACATGCAGCTAGAAAAATCAATTAAAGCCTCTGGATTTATTGAACATACTAACAGAATATAAACTGAACGATCTATTTCCAAATGGTTACATTGCCCTTAGAGTATTTTTTAACCATTCCAGCAACGGTAGCTTCTGCTGAACGATCCTTCAGCAAATTGAAACTCATAAAAAATTTCTTAAGATCAACCATGTCTCAAGAACGACTTGTAGACTTAGCAAAACTAAGCATCGAATGTGACATTGCCAGAACTATTAATTTTGATGATGTTATACGAAATTTTGCAAATGAAAAGGCACGAAAAGCCATTATTAAAATTAAATAACAAATATGCCAATTCTACCATTTATATATATTTTTAACCTTCAAGCATGAATAAAAAATCGCTAAATATGAAAATTTCCTTACTCATTCTTTTCTTTTAGCATTCTATATAAAAATCACTAAAAGAAAAAAAAAAAATTAATTTTCGAATTTGTGTGTTTAACTATAGCAAAATATGAACTGATGCATTTACAGATAAATAACACACTGTTGGTGATGATGATTTGCAACACATGCTAGACAGCGAGGGTGGTAAGGCAAAGGAAGATTTTGGAATCTGGTTATAAAAATACCGTAATGATACTTCAATTTTTTTTATAATACATTATTACAGATTGTAAATACTATTATTAAAATTATAATTTAGGTAAGAATAAAAATGACCCCTACAATACTGACCCCTACAATATTGACCCCTACAATATTTTTAATATATAATTAAATTTTAATTTATATTAACCCCCTACTATACAACCCCCTACAATATTGACCCCTACAATATTTTTAATAACTACTTTTAAAGTAAAATTGGTCAGAATTTAAAATATATTTCTTGAGGCAAAAACATGTTGGGGAGGGGGGGGGGGACATTTCTGTCCCACCCTATAAAATTTCTCTGAGAGGCCCTGTATACTTATCACTGGATGAATCCTCCAACATGGATTCATAATATGTACGCTTAGTAAATATCTAATAATTATGAGAAATATGTTATAGAAGACTGGTTAAACTGACTAATCCTTCAGAGAGAAAATTTGAAAGCGTGCAAAACCGTTCATTAAAAACACCGAGAAGAAAAATAACTGTATGAGTATGCATTTGCCAACGAAGTCTGGAATAATGGTTGCTTAATAATTCTCAGCTATAGGTGTAGCACTGGGAATCATGTGCCTCCACCCACTCCGCAACTTTAAAATTTAAGAGAAACTTTCATTTTTTGCTCTTGAATTCGGTATGTGCCTCCGCAAAATTTTCGGTCACGCTACGGCTATGTTCGCAACTACGTTTTTATAAAATGTAACTACCGATATTTGAGGATAGATGTAATCTACCAGAGATAGCAGATAACTAAAAAATTTTGAACCCCGAACCTCATTCGCGTCTGCTTAAAAAAAAAAAAAAAAAAAAAAAAAAAATCCTTGACGGGGGCACGTTTCAGGTCAACTCGGCTAGCACGAATAAAAAGGAACAGACTAAATGGAAAAGGTATTTTAATAGGTTACATTTATGAGAAAGGTCCGATTTCATTGGCAATAATTATGTCGAAGGGACTTTCTAATTGATCTTTTTTTTTTTTTTTTTAGTGAAGGGGCTCTTGTAATCGCTCCTATTTTTTTAAAGGGGCCATTTCAATCTATTCTCACTGACTTTTGAAGCTCCCCAATAAAAGTGTTGTAAAACACTATCAGAATTCTTGTTCACTCTCAAGACATCGCTTTTTAAAAAATAAAAGGGAAATTTTAATTTAAAATATGCACATTTTCTTCAGGTGTTTTAATTAATCGTGATGCATACTTGCCAGGGTTGGCAAGTTTTTGACAATTGATGGTTTTATCCGGTTTAAACCTGGTTTTAACTGTCATGTCTAAAACCCCTTTTTGACATAGTTTTTGAAAATAAGTGTCAGAAACCTAAAAATCTGTCCTAAAATAGTGTTAAACTATTTTTTTTGCAATAAAATTGCATATTACAAATTTCCCCATTTTTTACTTTAGCACTTGCGTAAACTTTTGGACAATTTTAGTACAAACTTTTGGACAATTACAAACTACATATTTTGTTCAAAATTTCCAACCAGAATTTTGGCTCAACAAACTGCTTAAAGTACAAAATAATAATTATAAGCAAGTACTGTAACTATGCAAATATATCTGAATAAAGATAAATCAAAAAACTAAGTGTCATAAATTTACTGTGCTTGTTTTGAATAAATGCACTTCCTGATTATCGCCACACATGCAGAAGCAGGCCAAAAAATTGAGTTTAGAGCTATGTATAGAGGGACAAAATTGAGCCAGCTATATGTAGGGGCACAAAGTTTTAAAAGTGCCCTGGGCACAAAAATGTTTTTCTCTGGCCCTGAATAAATGAATTTAACATAATAAAATGAAAAGTATTAGAAAATGTTGAGTGTATTGATAATAACCAGACGTTATTTTGACTGCAAATTATAATTAATTTACTTACCAGGGAATATTTATATTGTAATATGATGCAGAATAGTATTAGTAACGAATTATATTTATACAGAAACAGGCCCGGACTGGGAGGGAGGGGGCCCACCCGTCTCAAGAGAAGGGGGGGCCCGGGTTATCGTGCAACCGATAAATAATAGGATGTGTTAACTTTTGGGGTATGGGGGAAGGTATGGTGTTATTATTAATTAATTAGGATTGATAATTAATGTATTAATAAAATATTGATCTATTAATTAATATGCGTCATTCATACTAATGAATCCATTGTTCATTCGGGAACCCTCCCTCAAAAAATTTTGAGAATTTCATTTATAATGAAGTGTTTTGAAGCCTTCTGGGGCGCAATTGCAGCTGCAAAATTTTTTTTATGTGTCAAACTTCATTAAAGTGTTATCAGTATAGCACTTTTTAAAAAATGTTCTTTCTTTTTTTCTGTTTGGGGGTCCGCCCTCAGCAAGGAGGGCCCGCCGAGGGCGGGGGCCCACCCGTCTGCAGACAGTCGGACGTCCTGGCTAGTCCGGGCCTGTACAGAAAAAGAAATATTTAGTCTCATCAATAATGTTTAGGCAACCTATGGTTAAGTAATGGAATACTGACTCAGCTAGCAAAGCTCCCGTTAAAAAAAAAATAAAAAAAAATCATGGCATAAAGGTATTGAACTAATTATTTATATTCATAAATATCAAACAAGCTGATCTAAGGAAGAAAAAATATATAAAGTACTTTCAAATACATATTTATATACCATTTTCAATATTTAATCTAAGCATGACAAATAATTGGAGTGGTGGTGTGTAATTTTAATTTAATTAATTTTGTAATTTGATACTTGAAATAAAATGTCATGTCAATAACTAGTTTTTGACGTCAAAAACCCAACCCTGATACTTGCCAACTTTTGAAATTCCCAAGGTGTATAATAGCCCACGAACGACATTTTTCATGATTTTTGCCAAACAACCCGGACATCTTTTTTAAACGTTTTTGCCCAAATATTTGTGAAAAGACGCTTAATTTTTACTAAGCTGCATTCTAGCATTTTCAATGCTTCATCAAATAAACTTATGAGACACCTTTCAAGTTTTAATAATTTACATATTTTAAGTGAAATAAAATATTAAAAAATTATGCTAATATAACATACGCATTTAACTGACACTTAAGGCACATTTCTAAAAAGAAAAAAAAATTAAAGTTTAATTTAATAATTTTCATAAAAGAAGAACATTCATACTAAGCAATCAATTTATATAATTTTAAACAGATCAGGTAAGAAAAAAAAACTTGTTGTAACATATGAGACAGTATTTTGAATGACACCCAAACCTTTTTTTTTTAAAGCATAAACATGCGAGGTTTATTTTTTATTTGCTTTCATAAGCATCCCCCCTCCACCCAGGGAATGCAATCCCGCACTGTTTTTCGTCTTACGGGATTTTGGGATTGAGATTTATTGATCCCGTGGGATTGACATTTCATTTAGCTAGGACTTCATTTCAACAGAGAAAAGTAAAAAAAAAGTAAGATTTTAAGCACTATAAAGCTTAACTTTAATAATAATAATTAATCTTATGAGATAATTTATACGATAACTTATAGAAATTTGAAAATTATAATCATGATTTTCCGAATGATATACTAAGTTATGTCTTGATATATATATATTAGTATTAGTTATGTTAGTTGCTAAAAATCAGGAATTTACAGAAAAATACAATTTATAAATACATTCACATACTTACCTTATTTTCTTAGTTGCTGAAAGAAGAACGTACCAAATCGAACAAATCCAATGAATCATTTCCTAGTCTAGATCTAATTTTAGTAAAATAATTAAAAGTGTGAATTACATAAAAAATTTAAAAACTTTTTATAATTAATTCATGACTGTTCGCTAAGGGATAAATTAGCATGAAATATTTAAATTTATTTGGGATTGGGAAGTTTGTGAAAAATTTAGATTACGATGTTTAGATTTAGATGCTTGATTCAGACTTCCATTGGAAACTAATTAAAAAATAAATAAAACTTTAAATTAAAATTTGTAATTATTGATTCGCTTATTGTTAGATAAGCGACTTGAATATTCAAAAATTTTCGGTCTATTGATTAGGAAAGCGGTGTGAAATTGTAATAAAAAATAATTGATTTCTCAGTATCAATCCCGCGGGACTAGTCCCGCAAATATTTGCACGGGATCCCACGGAATCGGGATTGCCACGGCATCGGGATTTGAAATTTTGTGCACCTGCATAGGTGACTCAAATGTTGTGCCCATATATATATATATATTAGAGATGAGACGGGCTCGGGCTCTGTAATTAACGATTGCGTTCGGGCTCGGGCTCGTGAAAAATTTCTCCTTTGTTGAACATACTCCTTGAAACAGATTTTAAAAAGTGATTCATGGGATAAATAGACGTACTTATTTCAAAAAATAGCGGCACGGGGAACTAGAAGGTGTGTGAAGCTCCAAAAATGATTGTATCCTATTAATGAAGTAGTTAATTTTATTTGTCTTTAGCTGAAATTTCGGGCTCGGGCTCCAACTTTAAATAATATTGCTCGGGCTCGGGCGGGCTCGGATTAAAAGTCTTCGGGCTCGGGCTTCAAAAAATGAGCCCGAACTCATCTCTAATATATATATATATATATATATATATATATATAGGTCTAAACTGAATTTTTAGCCTATTTCTGCATGTGTGTCCAGGTACGTGCCGCAAGTGACCTTACGATCATCAGTGCCTGGCTACTGCACAAAAAATAATTTATGGGTGATTCTCACAAAGCGGGACAAAAACAGTCCCTGCTAGTTTTCTAGAGCGTTTTTAGCTATTTTTGCAAGTGTTACAAGTTTTTCCATGAAGAACGAGTTTTTATAAAAAACAATTTATTGGGTATGATTTTATTTTACCCTTTTAGAGCCGTAAAAGTCCCGCAGTGGTCTGGGCGCTGAACTCCTTTCCCATAAGAACACGGCAAGTGAAGCAGCATCCGGCTTGGCCAGTGCTTGGGAGGGTCATCTCCCTCTCGGCTCGTCCGCTGTGGAACCGTGTACGCTAATGGCAGCGGTTGCACATAAAATCCGTCGTGGCTCCATAGTCCTCCAAGTTGTTAAACGATACCTCTGGGGGTGCCGATTTCAGGTGGTGGTGGGTCCCTCATCTGGAATCGGTTCAAAATTAGGGACCAACAAGTAGAAGCCCAACCCCCTCGGGGACACTGGCACCCCTCTTTCCATGGTCTATCTATGGACACGACAACAACAACAACAGAGCCGTAGAAAGCATTTCTGTCACACCAGGGCCACAGAAAATGCTAAAGTACCGAATGCCAAATACATTTTTTTTTTTTTTTTCATTAGACATCAAATATAAAATTTTGGATCAAAAGATGTAAAAATATATATATTTTTCCATTAAAAGTGTGTGACAGAAATGATACAAAATCACCAATCTTATCTTGTCCCGTTTTGTGTGAAAATCACTCTTATATTATAACAAGAGTTTTATTTTAAATTAAAATTCTTAGTGATGAAAATGACGTTGTGGACCGATGCTTATGTGTTGTTTACCTCTATGTTAAGTCATCTATATTATATTATTAAGGACTAGATCTGGAAACGTCTGAATTAGTTGTACTGCGGGAACGTTCATCACGAAACCAAAGGGAGGAGGGGGGGAGGTGTGTTCCAAGTAATCGAAATCCGACAAGATTCCGTAAATGACGACAATTTTGCAAGTGTTTTGTTCTTCAACTTGCCGCAGTATCGACTGAATTCCCGGAAATACCCCTCGATCTCCAGATGATTAGCTATATCACATATCAAGTTTGATAATAGTAGCGACGATTCCTGTTGTGTTTTCTTGCACTGTGTAAATGGAATTTTTGGTGTACATAATCTAATATATTACAGTGTTTGCTCAGTAATCCGAATTGCGAAGAAAAACAAAAGATAGTTTGAAGGGAAATATTGTTTGAAGGAAGGAGGGGTTCATATGAGAAATCAAGACTTGCGGAGACACTGCCAGTTTCTCACGTGCACACATGTTTTAACCCTTTAACGCGCGGTGTCCTCGTCGTAGAATAGATTTGATTTCTATAAAAATAGTTGCAGGTGTCATAGCTCCACGAGAATCCTTTACTTTTTAGCACGTCATTTTCCATTAAAAAATTGGTCACGATTATGTTTAACAGCACTGACATCTGCTGGAAAATGGAAGAACACGAGAACAGCTAGATAGATTGCCCAATGCTGAAAAAAGGGCAGCCGTTGCCATCGCTCGACTGAACGACCAGCAAGATGGCGGACGATCGAAACTTTCATCGCGTGCCACAGATCGAGAGACCCTTTTTTGACGCAGCTGGCTGTGCTTCGAAACATTCATCGCGTGCCACAGATCTAGAGACCCTTTTTTTTTTGACGCAAAAAAGGGTCTCTACATCTGTGGCACGCGATGAATGCTTCGATCGTCCGCCCTCTTGCTGGTCGTTAAGTCGAGCGATGGCAACGGCTGCCCTTTTTTCAGCATTGGGAAAGGGTTGCGCCTCAAAGGGTTAAATTACCGGTTAAATTTCGCGAGCTCTCCTCGCTTTGAAAACTGAAATATTAGATAGCAATGAGAAGAAAACAGCTATTTCACAATCGACTGATCATTCGTATGTTTTGGTGTTGATTATTTTCTTATTTTCTCCATTTAAATAATCAATCCATTCACTGTTAACAACCGTGACGGCAAACACTTATCCTACAGTGTATGAAGGAAGAAGCAGAGAAGAGAATGTTGAATAAACAACATAGAAGGAAATAAACCAAGCGGTTTTTTTTTAAAAGAAAAATAAACAGTACTTGCAAGGTGGTCTTACTGAGGAGCCTCCTTCCTACAAGTGAAGGAAAAAGTGAAATTTCTTAAAAAAAAAGAGAATTTTTACTGCTAGATGAATTAAACTATATAATTTTAAAAGTTGCCTTCAAATCACTCCGAAAGAAGCGTAATATATAGACATTGGAACACAACTATAGCACCATTGAAGAGAGCAAATCATTTAGGACGATGTAACTGAGTGGCGTTTTAAGCCAGCTTCTGGCCTATGGGTGAGTGATGAATGAGCATGCGCTCCCATATGAGTACTTTAACCCTTTGAGGCGCAACCCTTTCCCAATGCTGAAAAAAGGGCAGCCGTTGTCATCGCTCGACTTAACTACCAGCAAGATGGCGGACGATCGAAACGTTCATCGCGTGACACAGATCTAGAGACCCTTTTTTGACGCAGCTGGCTGTGCCTGGCCGCAGCCAGCTGTCGTCAAAAAAGGGTCTCTAGATCTGTGTCAAGCGATGAACGTTTCGATCGTCCGCCATCTTGCTGGTAGTTAAGTCGAGCGATGGCAACGGCTGCCCTTTTTTCAGCATTGGGTAATTTATCCGGCTGCTCTCACATTCTTCCATTTTTCGGCAGATGTGAGTGCTGTTAAAAAGAATCGTGACCATTTTCTTACGGGAAATGACGTGCTAAAAAGTAAAGGATTCTCGTGGAGCTATGTCACCGCAATTATTTTTATAGAAATCCAATCTATTCTTCGTGACTGGCAACTGTCAGAACGTCAGAGTTTGGTGTTCCCAGAGCGGGAACACTGCGCGTTAAAGGGTTAAGGAGAGGCGGCCTCATCTGGGGCTTTCCATTTTAGTACTGAAATAATGCAAATGAGTTCAGGATGCTATATAAAGGCTCACTATACGACGGCCAGGAAGGGGCTAAGTCTCCACTTGCTCCCACATGGGCATCCATATTTATTAAACGGTACAGAATAGGGATGCACCGAATATTCGGTATACTGCCTATTCGGCAGACAAACCGAATATTCGGTTCGGCCGAATACTTAAATATTCGGCAACCGAATAGTAAACAAATTTAAGTATTCACCAATCGGTAAACAAATACATATTTTTTATATCATGAATGAAAGCTATAGCATAGTACTAAATTGATTCAAGTTGTTACTTACTAATATCACATGTGAATAAGCGTTAGAAACCCTTAGAAAGTCCTCCTACCAAGGGACCCCCATCCTCGGCAGATAGCCCTAACATAGCATTTCACAATCGCACAAAAAACTAATGTCACAGTGAAATTAGTTTTAATGCAAGAGAAAGCATTGGGACGTTAAATTTAAATTTTGTTGCTTTTAATTTTTTCTTAAATCTTATGACACATTACATTAACCTTGCTATTACTAACTGATTTAAATATGAAACAGTAACAAGGAAAAAAAACTCATAACATTAAGTGTTCATAAATATGTAAAGTCAATTAACTGCTAAACATTTAATAAAATAGGCAGGTAAAAAAATTACTAGCATTTCACTAATATTTAAAAAAGTTAATAATATATAAAGGAAACACACTTGGATATTAAATTTTGCAGCATTTTAATTTTTGAAGTTTTACACCGTATGAAATATTGTTTAAGAAAAGACTAATTAATTAATCATTGCAATCAAAGTTTAATAACGGTTAATAAGTTTATAAATTTTAACCAAGTATTCGGCATTCGGCCGAATATTCGGTTAGAATTTTAACCGAATATTCGGTATTCGTTATTCGGCAAAATATGGTATTCGGTGCATCCCTAGTACAGAATGCTTTGACATTACCCTATTACTCATTGGTTCTGTATCCTATTCCTCAGGTAGAATGTGCAAGCCCACCGTTACTAAATAAAAACTGTTCTGGTGATACGGTTTAAAGCTCCCGTGAACGTTCGAAGATGCCCCATTGTCTTGAATTGCTGTTGCTCGTTGGAGCATGAAAAAGAAGCATGCAATTTTTGTAATGTAAACTATGTGCTTGAAATACACAAGGAATGCTTTTTAATAAATAGGTGCACATAAAGTCTGGCTAAAAAGTTTTAAGACAGATTGAATATTAACTGTATGAATAGCGCTTTTTGTTCAGTGAAAAAAAAAAAAAAAATAAAATGAAAGGAACCGTGTTGTGAGAAACATTTTGATTCTGGTCAATCCTATCAATATGAATTGAGTTGTCGAGGAGAAATTTTTTTGTGTTTGAATTTTATATGTTTGTGATAGAATTGTATAACAAACACTAATGTTTTAACATTGCTTTAAAAGTAACAAGACAAAAGACGTTTCAGCTGAGGACTTCCAGCAAGCTAGGAAAATGCTTGCAAATCCCGCGAACCGATGTTATAACTTTAGAGGAGACACGTGTAGAATAATTGGTTGCGGGAAAAAGAATAAACAAAAGAAAATACTGCAGTCATGGTTGTTCTTGTTAGCTCAGTCCTAAAACTTTTTAGCCAAATTGTATCCCTCTTTTACTCAGTGTGTTTCTTTATGCAGTGAAATCTCGAATAAAAATTTTTTGTTTATTAAGGTTTTTACGTTTATTATGTCATTTTTAACCGGTTGTAAATAATTTCCTATAGGGTCAGTTAGGGGGTAACTAGGAACGGATTCTTGATTTTCACTTGCAAAGGGCATTTTTTACTAGAAAAATAAAACTGTTTGGAAAAGCAAAAATACTGTGCTATAGCTAATTAACATTACAAAACTTTTTTTTATACCCCTTTGCTGATACAGGTTGAAAAAAAAAAATCAAACCTTCCTAAAAATTCTCTATAGCCCAATGGTCAGGGTAATAGAGAACAGCTCTTCCTAGAATTTGACTTGAGAATACAGTGGGGGAGTTGGAAAAAGAAATACCTTTTTCAGCTAACATTTTGCTTTTCATTAGAGCTTCCTGAAACAAATACTCTTGAAAAAAAAAAAAAAAAACACGCCAGTATTGGTAAGCATATATTTTCGTAACAGTAAAATTAACAGAAAATCATATTTAAACCTCTTAAAAGAAAATAACACGGTATTATGTAATTTGACATAGAAAAAGTTCACAAAAATGTTACTTTTCAAGACAAGACTAAAATAATCAGTATGGGTACAAAGTTTCACTGAAATTAGTCCTATTTAAAATGAATATTTTGTAGTGACAAAAAAGAGAATCTGGTACAAAATAGTAATACAATGAAGCATGGAATAATGCAAACCTACTCCTTAAGAAACGAAAACTTCATATCAGCTAAAAACTGATAATAAGACTTATTGAGCCTACAAATTTTTCAGCTACACTTAAAGGTAGCTAGGTGGATCATTTTTTAACAAATTTTTAGGCATAAAGGAAGTACACAAATAATGCTAAGTTTGACCAAGCCTATTGGATATCTGTTTTCATAATGAAACGAAACATTCACTACCCCAAAACAGGCTTTCTCAATTATCCCATATTCTAAAAAAATGAATGGGTAATTGTGAACATCCAAATTCTTAGGATTGTTTAGGATAAAAAAATATAGTGTAAATGCGTTTTCTTATGCAATTTCTGCTACCGAAAGTTGTATCAAAATTGAGTTGCTCAGTCAAGAGTTATATTGATTTGAACTAGTTATTCACCAAACTGAAAGCGTAAAATAATTTTTATCATCTTTTTCTGATATTTATATGTGTATAAAATTTCATAACAAGTGTTATCGTGCACTATCAAGTCTCTACAAAAGCCTTAGGGAGAAGTCTGTAAATTGTTTGGTTATGTATATAAGAAAATCCGTTCCCCAGTTACCGCAACAAATAATATCGTTGATAACGTTATTTTACGCGTTTAACAATTTTTTAGGAGGAAGAGCTTTATGGCTGTAGATCACGCAGCTTCTGAAACGTTAAAAATAAATAAAAATATAAAAGTAAATTTGCCAGTGATTGGAAAAAAAAAAAATTAAAAATGTTTCTTCACAAGCTGTACTATGCACAATTGCAAACAGTAAACGTATAACAATTATGGAATATCCAGAACTAAAATTTATACATGTATAAATATTAGTAGTATAAATATTACATGCTGTATTTTCTGTTATTTTTTCCTTAATGAGGGACACCCCGGCGCAGTTTTCAAAGCAATTTCTCTACTTAAGATTTCTTTCTTTTTTTAGTTTTAAGTTACATAAGGCATTAATAGAGGTTCATTGGCTATAAGAGTGCACAGTACCAACATTCTTATTCATTTTGCACATTTTTGAGTTTTGGAGATAATTCTCCAAAACTCAATTTGGAGAAAATATTTCTCCAAATAATAATTCTCCAAATGATAATTCTCCAAAACTCAAACCCAACTTTAATCACAAGTTAATTTTTAAAACTTGTGAAGTATTAGAGGTTAAGTTTATATATTTCAAGAAATGCTGAAATCTGATACAACTCAAAAACTGTGACGTAATAAGAAAAATGTAACCGCACTTGCGATGTAAGGACGATATGTAGTATCTCCACGAGAAAATTGAAGCCTCTGATAGTGAATTAGTTTACCTCTTGTGAAAGTGTAACCTGTCAAAGCTGTTCGTGAATCGCAGCGGTACGACAGTCTCTGATCGTAAATTAAAATAAACGAATTGCGCAAGAATTCGGATGTTTTACTACGCTCTTTAATAAAATGCAAACCTTTGTCAGTTACGGATCTTTCTGAAAAACTCACTCAAACGTAGAATTTTTCAATTCAAAAACCCTAGATGGCTGAAGTGTGAAGGTCCCGCTTTCGGGCCTATTGCGCTGCTGACTGTCTAGCGGCCTAGAGTTTTGGTCGGTTTCCTCCAGATGTAATTGGAATTCGCGTTAGAAGACCTTAAAAAGTCCCCAGCCAGATGCCTCTCGTGTAGGCTTGCCGTCGCACTAAATCTAAAACTTGAAGCGCGACCCATATTTGCAAAGTCTTGCATTTTTAAAGTACTCCAGTTTATCACTTGTTACAGCTTGTTCAGAGACATTCTAAGCAGGGGTCGATGCAGACGAAAATTGGGTCGGTTTTACGACCACTGTCACAAAATTACAATCGATTAAAACGGCCCCTTCACAAAAATGCTATCGATTAAAATGGCCCTTCATTGGCATTTTACCCTACATCATATATTATGCTTTATGAATTATTTAACAAAAAAAGTGACTTTTATTAAAAATTGGTTTGAAAATTTACAAAAATAAGTGTTGAAATTCACAAAAATTAGCAATTTTTACAAAACTGCAAAAAATTCCTGGATCGACCCCTGCTCTAAGAAAATTAAGTCTGATGCGATTAGTTCATTTTAGAATGTGGTTTTACATCGCACGAATGTTTCGTTCAATATATATATTTTTTTTCGTGAATGATAAAGTGATCAATTGAATATTTTTTTCAACTCCATTAATTTATGTTTTCCCATCATTTAACACATTGGACTCAATTCTAAAAATATCTGGAATTTTGAGAACCCTAGTTGCCAATTATTCGACTTTTTAAAAAAGAAAACATGATTTATCCCAAAACTTAATTCTACTTCCTCTTTCGGCACACTATACCGTCAATCTGTTACATTGTGCTCCACGGTTACAATGAAATCAAAAGCTTTTATTAAATGTCATGGACGAAAGCCGAGCAAAAGGGCAGCTCCTCTGGAAATAAAGTGCCATTTAAGAGAAAACGCCACTGTTAAGATATGTTCAGATGCTTGACAAGATCAGAAGTTTCTGTTTTATTTGGAATAGTATTTTATTTCCTTTTTTGGAATAATCTTCATTTTTTAATCTTAATTCTTCCAGCAGTAATTGATTCGTTTTGGCAGGAACTGTCTTAAGCAAATTCATTTCTTCATGTTATTTACTTCTTTTGAACGCAGCCGTCCCGTTTGTATTGAAACAGTGTACATTAGGGTGGTGTCCCCAGTTATGGCCACCTTAAGCATTTTTTAAGATTCAAGAATTTTTTTCAGTACTAAAAAACTATTGAAAGATTTTGAAAATAATACACAGCATACATTGAAGAGTGTAAAATAATTCTACACTATCAAAGTTATTTTTGTAGACAAACTTCATTTTATATAATTTATTAAAATTTTTTAAAACATTTTCCCCTGTTATGGCCACATCTATTCCCCAGTTATGGCCACTTCAAAAAATTTGTAAATAAAGTGAAAAAAGTAAAATAATTTATGAAAAACACATAAAATATAATATTTCCTTTCGAATTGAATTTAATGAAACAATCTTATACAAATTTAGATGTTTTTGGCACTTTATTTTTCTTTATGTAAAATTATCAATTTACATAAAACTGAATGATCAACATGTATAAAATTGAATGATTAACATATATGAAATTAGATTTTTTCAAAGACATCAAGAGTGCCAGGAAACATAGTCTGCAGAACACGTCCTTTTTGAATGAGTTGTGGCTCCGGTAATTTTCCGATAACATCCACTATGTTGATTGTTGATACGTCATTTTCGATATAAGTGAAACACGTTTTTTCCAAATTCACACTTTTTAAACACGTTATCTCAAATTTTTCAGAAGAAAGAACTTTTAAAATTGTTGCAACATAACGATATATAGTAGGTAGCATGTAATAATGAGACATTTTAATTACACATAGTTTTTATATGGAGTATAATAATACATACAATATATTAGGTAAAATTTATGAAGAGCATGTTGTAAGAACTGAACGTTAGGAAAAAAAAAAATATTTTTATAGTTTCTTTTAAATTTTATTTTATTTTAAAGCTGCATTTGGCATATCTTCATCTACAGTGTAACAATACTTAAAACAACTTTAATATGTTTTTTTTTTTTTTTTTTTTTTTTTTTTAACCTATAGGCTTCTGTTTAAAACCAAATTTTTTTAAACTGATTTTTTTTTTTTTTTACAAATCTTCTCATTTTATTTATAATGTCTAAAATAAATAAACAATACAATTACTAAATATATTTTTATATATTTACTAAATATCAAGTTTTTATCAAACATAATTTAAATATTATGTCAGTACTGTTCTTACTAAATAGCTACTATTAAATTTTAACCCCAATATTGGCTTTTAAATATTAATACCATTATAAAAGCATGAATCTACTTGTTACAAATAAATAAATCATATAAACAAGTAGTGGCCATAACTGGTATAACATATAACCCAGTTATGGCCACTTCAATGGCCATAACTGGAGAAACTGTTCTGAAATAGACACCAGTTATGACCACCCTGTTTAATTCTAAAATTTAAAATTTTTCATTTATTATAATTGAAAATAGTGAAAGAAAATAGTTTTAACTTAACCTATAAATATTGAAAAAACATCCAGATATTCCTAGATTCTGTGGGTTGAAGCTGATACAAATAGATGTTGCTTAAGCAAAATGCTAAGAACTTCTTTTCACACTGCATATCAACACAAAAAAAAATTAAGATGCCTTCTTGTTCTGTGTTATTGCCAGCTAATCACAGCCTACTTACAGTGTAATGTTTGTAGCCTGTTATAACCTACAATTTGATTGGCTAACTTGTGTCAAAGCTTAGAAAAATAATAAAATTTGTGAAAGTGGCCATAACTGGGGAAACTACCCTACTTGATATTTTCAACTTGTACTATTGCGTAGTTTCAGATTGAATGCTAATAATTTTCGGGAAAAAAAATTACACAAAATATTTCAGCCATAGAAAATTATTGTATAATTTTTTTCTAACTAAGATGCCCTGTCTCAGAACCTGGGAAAGAATGGGAATGACTCTGGTTTAAAACCAGGTGCATCCAATAAACATACAGATCTCTCAAGTTAATTGTAGAACAGACGAAATATAGAATAGCACATGTGAAAGCGATGTTATTCTAAAGGCTTACTTTAGTCTGGGAGAGGGACCTAATAAAGAAAAAAATAATTTAATTTCTACAAAATAGGGCATGGTGAGGGTAAAACAGGTAGGTTTTTCTTTTTGATCATAAATATAAAACAAAATATTATTTTTTAAATTCTTTTTTAGCCTTTTTTTTCACGCATAAGACTTAGTTGGCAAAATCTATGCACTTTAAAAAGTTTATTAATTGCATTTGGAAACATAATATTAGTTTTTATGAGAGATGTAACGAATTGTGATTTGGCCGTATACTGAATATTCGGCCAGTAGCTCAGGCCGAATACCGAATATTCGGTGGCCGAATATTAAATTTTTTAAAATTTCATTTTAATTGTAAATAAAATATCGCTTTTCAATTTTGCTAACTAAATACTGAAGACTAATTAAAATTCATTATTAGTAGGTACTTAAAAACACACAACAGTACATTATCTGTTAAACTAAAAAATCTTTGTCATGAAAAAATATCTTTTACAAAGTTAAGTACTAATAACAGCATAATTATATTTTGAGATATTCATAATTTAATAAACATGCTATGGTAAATGTGATTAATCTGGTAACTATACAAAATCACAGCGTCTGAGCAAAACATATTTAGCAGCTTTTCGGAATTATGTTTGTAATTGAGGATCTGAACAAATTCCTCCTATCTCCACCCAATGAAGAAATTAGAAAATCAAGTCAGTGTCACCAGGTAGAAAAGTCTGCATTTCTATAATATAATTAAATACTTTAGATTATGTTTCATACAGCTTAAAATTCAATGACTTAGGATATTTTATTATATGAGATTAACATATTGAAGTACAGTAGAGTCTCGCTTATCCGACATAAAGGGGCCGGCATAATGTCGGATAATAGGGAGGAGTCAAGAAAAAGCTTCTTAAACGTTAAGCTACATTGTATGTTGGAACATAATGCATATTTTATATTACACATTACTATCTTGTAACATAATCATGCTCTACAAATATAAGAAAACAATGGAAAAAATGAATTGTGAAAACGAACCTACAATTACAGAATAATATATTGTCTGAATTTACGAGTGCCATATGTTACACTTTAAGTTCAGTCCTGTGAGGATTTAAAGAAATTACTAATGGTAGTCTGTTTTCCTGATGCAGTGGCGTAGCCAAAGGGGGATAGGGGGATCATAACCCCCATGAGGAATATTTTGCCGTACAAAAATGTATATTCTTCCCTCCCTTACCACACACACGTATACATATATGTGAGTTGCAGTAGTCGTAAACGCCACATGAAAAATTTCTGGTTACGCCACTGTCCTAATGAGTGTCCGACTCATGACTGAGGAATAAACCACCGCTCTGAAATATCCAGTCCAGACTTTCACGTACCCGCTAGAGATGAGTTCTGGCTCTTTTTTTAAAGCCTGAGCCCGAGGACTTTTAATTCGAGCCCGCCCGACCCCGAGCGATATGATTTAAGTCGGAGCCCTAGCCCGAAATTTCAGCTAATACGAGATAAATAAAAGTCAGTTCATCGATAGAATATCATAAATTTTACCGTTTGTGCAAATTAAACACAAATATAATAGCAAACTCCTAATGCACTTTCCAATTCTGTATATTCAAGTTTATCAAATAATAATAATTAGTTTATTTCCCCCCATGAATCACTTTTTAAAATCTGTTGACAAGGAGTCTATTCAATAAAGGAGAAATTTCTAACGAGCTATTCTCATCTCTAGTACCTACAAGTGCCCCTGCTCCCTTTCCTAAATGCTTTTATTTCGCTTGTAACATTGACTCATTCTTTAAAAATGTTTTTTTCAAGCTGCGTGTTCAATAAATTAGAAGTTTTTTCGTAAGCCCGTCTCAGCTCCAATATACACATAAATTCCATTCCGGAGAGGGGTTTGGGGAGGCGATAGAGAAGGCAGAAAATTACGCAGATCATTCTATTGAAGTATATTTATAACCGATTTCTTTTTTAAATAATCCAGGTTCCCGTGTAAGCCAGTGGAGCAGAACGTCAATATTCTGCCGTTATGGAAAATGTTTTACTTCGTGTGGATGTCACAAACAATGCGCGAAATCGCGGTCAACAATCTCGGGTGCTTTTTGGAAAATGGGAAGTCGTTCGGATCCAGCGAGACGGAAAGAAGGTTTTTTCTTAGACATTTCTCCCTATGAGAAAGAGACTGTGGCCTATATTTTACGGACGCAAACACGGAATATAAAAATCGCGTTTGGAGAAGCCCTTCATTAAAAATCTATTCTCGTTTTTGAACCCGAGAAGGTCTTGTGGTCTCGAAGGTCGCCTTTTTCGGTGGTCGATACAGACATCGATCAGTGCAGTGGAGTGAAAATGTTCCCTATTCCGGGAGAAAGTGGACTGGAATTCTCGACTCCCGGCTTAACCTTTTGTACGGGCGCGCTCCTTTAGCCCTTTGAGGCGCAACCCTTTCCCAATGCTGGAAAAAGGGCAGCCGTTGCCATCGCTCGACTTAACTACCAGCAAGATGGCGGACGATCGAAACGTTCATCGCGTGTGCGCGAGCACAGCCAGCTGTCGTCAAAATCGCCAAGGATCTCTAGAGCTGTCGTCAACGCGGATGAACGTGTCGATCGTCCGCCATCTTGCTGGTAGTTAAGTCGAGCGATGGCAACGGCTGCCCTTTTTCCAGCATTGGGCAATCTATTTTAGCTGTTCTTGCATTCTTCCATTTTTCAGCAGATGTCAGTGCTGTTAAAAAGAATCGTGACCCTTTTTTTACGGGAAAGGACGTGCTAAAAAGTAAAGGATTCTCGTGGAGCTCTGTCACCCGCAACTAGTTTTATAGAAATCCAATCTATTCTTCGTGACTGGCAACAGTCAAAACATCAGTGTCCTCACAGTGAGGACACCGCGCGTTAAAGGGTTAAAATTCATTTCAAAATCAAACTTTATGTGTATGGACTCGATTTTTTGAAATAGAAACCCGTCTTTCAACGATGAACCCCCTTCTGTTTCGCTTCCATGACAAAGCCGGGCTGGAGAGTTCAAAAGTTACGCGCCAAAAAGACTGGAGTCTTTTAATTCGTTTGGATGGAATTTTTTTGACACCAAAATCTCCAAAACTTAGAAAGGAATGGTACATTGTACATACACTTATTTTCATACAATATTTTTAAAATAAAAAATAGGTACTTTTTTGACCGTCTTGTTGAAAATAATACGTGAGAAATGTACGTAAAATCGTAAGAATGACTTACATGACAATTTTTCTGGTAGCGTACATTTTAGTTTTGAATCGTATAAAAGACTAGGTAGAAGTGTCCAATGGGAACTTAAAAGCGATGTTATTTATAATTTTTTCTCCCCGTTCTGCATTAAAAGAAGAGTATGAGAAACGGAAGAAAAAAAGATACCGAAACCTGAATCCGGGTTGTATGAGACTATATAATTACCTCAAACACAGAGGCTCCAAAATCGAATCTATGCGTTATCTTCGTTTTTATTGTGGCAGAAGCAGTCTGTTTAGATCTGTCGCATTGCAGATCTATCGCTAATTTTACACACACACACATGTTATATATATATATATATATATATATATATATATATATATATAATGTGCGTGCGTGCGCGCGCGCGCGCGTGTGTGTAATAAAAAACCCCAGGAAAAAAAAATATATATAACAGCAGAAACAGAGGGCCAGGCAGTATGAAGATCGAAAAGTCGTGAACCATAAATTATACAAAAATTAATGGAATGGAAATTATAAGCTCTGCGACTCTCATCAGGGGCATACGTAGAAGATTATAATTAAAGAAAACAAAATAGTAGGATTTCGGTAGTGTGGCATATTTAAAAAAAAAAAAAAAATTCTCGCCACACATTTAGGCCCTATCCTACTATAGAACAAGAGTGAATATCTCTTTTGATATGTCACACAACCGAAACCCTACTATTTTGTTTATTTTTAATTATAATCCACTGGTTATGGCTTCTGACGATGGTGCCAATGGTTATAATTTCCGTTCCATTCTATTATTACATTGTTTATTGTACTTTTTTTTGGGCTCAGCTTCTTTTTTTTTTTTTTTCATTTGTGGCTTGTAATTCTTGCATCTGCTGTTATATTTTTTCATGCGGGGTATGTCATATTTGCAGTATATATTGTGTTTTACTTATTAGTTATATATATAATCTGATAATTGAAGGCTTTGCTGCAAAATGTAGGTAACTCCAACTATTCAAATTTGTGAGAAACAGAAAAACGTTTGGGGATTCAACACAAACTAACGAGACAAGCAGCTTTATCTCGTTTGAGTAACACCAGAACTGACGACTCGAACTATACCCAGCTTTTGGTAGAAACAATTTTTTTTTAAAACTTAGATAGTACATGCCCCTCCAAACTCCCACAGAATGAGCTTACCTTCTTTTAGTAGCAACCCCCCGCATTTTTACTTTAGAATTAAACTGAACTAACCTGCACAGTTTATCAACCTTGCACTGCGTTTATTATTTATTTATTTATTTTAAATCACTACCCTGCTATCAACTTTGAAGATAAAAAAAAACCCAGTTTTTTATAAGATTAAAGGGGTTTTAACCTAAAAAATAAACAAATTTCTCCTCCTGTCCAGGAGCTCTTTACAATTTCTCAGAACCTTTCTTAAATAAGGGTTTGGATTTTATTTAAAATTTATTTTTATTATTATTTCTGATTTTGCTTTTGTACCCGAAAACCAGTCTACGACATTACATACTGCGCAGGTTACGTATATCTCCCCGCAATCCGAGTTTTAAATTTAGAATTCCCCACAACTTTAAATTCTACGTTTATATCCGTAATTATTGTGGAAGCTACAATTATTTATTTAATTTATTTTTTTAAAAACTTTTTCAGGCTTTGTGGGGAAATACCACAATAGTTTCGTGATGTTGAAAATACAGAAACCTCAGCTAGGAACGTTTTTTTTGTTGGACTCTGGCTCCTAGTCTCTTCACTGACACAACGAAATCTACCCTCCCTTTTCAGTAACCCCCCCCCCCCCACCACCACCACACGATTCCCCTACTTCTTTTCAATGCTAGATCCGGCTTATTCTTTTTTATGCTGGAGTATTTTTTGTGTTCCTTTGAATACAAATGCCGTCTCAGAATCTGATTTTCGCATACTTCAACTCATTTCAGTTTGTGGTGGTTAGATCTACCGGGACGAGGCCATAATTGTCGAGCTTTTATGTACCTTTTTAAAAATATTCGAATACGAGCAAAATTTCTTGTTTTTTGATGTCATTACCCAAGAATTTTCCTTAAAAAGTCCGTCGTTCAGTATGAAATGCCGCCGTTTAAATTTTTTTTAGTTGCACGATTTTAAAAATCAAATTAGTTATTCACGAGATTAGTAATTCAAGTTGCATCGCCGATGAATAATAGTCAAGTTTAATAGTAATATAAGTTATTTTACGGATTTATGCAAAATTACACGATAAGCGTAATCAGGAGTCGATCCAGGAATTTTTTCCAGGGTCCCATTTTTGTGAAATTGCTATACTTTTTTGTGAATTTCAACACTTATTTTTGTAAAATTTTCATGCTAATTTTTAATAAAAGTCACTTTTTTTGGTTAAAATAATAATAAAACCGGTTGAAATGTAGGGTAAAATGTTAATGGCGGGCCGTTTTAATCTATTGCACTTTTGTGAAGGGGCCGTTTTCATCGATTATAGTTTTGTAAAGGGGCCGCAAAACACTCCCAGTTTTCATCTGCATCGACCCCTGGTAGTGTAAAAATGTATTTTTAAATCTATTGAGGAAAAGCTTTTATTTCCTTCGTTATTTCCATATGATCTGTTAAGTTTGGACGAGAGGATGTATTTTAAGCATTTATTACTTTTCCTACCTTTTTTTGAGTGGGCTATATCGTATTAAATTTAATTAGAATTTAGTAAGTATAAAAAAAAATATGAATATGAATGGTTTTGACTTCACTGTATCGGAAATATCCCATGTAAAGCTGATGATGCATCACGATTTAAAAAGTGCAACATCGTCCAGGAGCCCTAGTTCGAGGTACATTGCTCTTATCTTGTTCAAAGCTATTTCGCAGTGCCTTATGAAATTGGTGAAGCACCCGTATTAATCCAATTACTACAAAATTTCGCTTGCAGTTTCTTTTATACTAAAAGTATGCAAATAGGAGGTTTCTGGATACCTGTAAAGTCAACGAAATTAAGGACAGGTCTAAGGGGGGGGGGTTTGTACTTATTATAATATATTGAATTCCATGCAATATGGATGTCTTCCATATATCCAATATCTGATATCATACCTGCTCTTGAAGATCTGGCTTCCATCACTCTGTATTTCACTGTTAAGTGAAATAAATAGAAAAGTCAATTTTTAATGCGAATTTTACTTTATAAAACTTTACTATACTGTTCGCATTCCGACAGCTTTAGATAATACCTATAGTCTCGAAAGCTTTAGAATAAGTGTGCGTTGTAAATTTGTTTTAAAAGAAAAGTTTTTAACTTTGAAATTTTATATTAAAACGTAAATTTAAAATGTTAAACGCATCATTTGCACATAAAACGTCATTAATTGAAAAAAAATATTTTAAATATTGAGTTGGCCTGTTAATCAAAGCTTTATTTTTTAAGTCAAAATTTTGGATGAAAAATAATATGTTTTGGCAGTCTGTTTTATGGTATTCGACCGACAATTGTGTGCTCCACAAAATAGTCAGGTTTTTCTTTTGTGTGTGTGTGCTGATATAATTTTTGTTCTTTCCAGGTTATTAAGGATGTAGTTCGAAAAAATAAAATCTCCCTCACGTTTTAAGTACACAAATCAGAATAAGCTAATTGCACCAGGGGCTCGAAAAAATTCAGGATGATTCTTTTGAAGCTGCATTACACACTGCAATAAATGAAACAACGGTGCCTTTTATAAAATGTTCGGAAAAATTCTTCAACATGGAATTGCATGGCAAAAAAGTTTCGAAAAGTGGCATATCCTGCTAAATTTTCGATTTTTAAGAATTTTTTCCTAAAAGTATCGCTATTGATACAGGTTTATCGTTTATTACAGTGCATAATACAGCTTGTAAAGAGACATTCTAAAAATTTTGAAGTGCTTTACATAATTAGTTTATTTATATTTATGTACCAAAATTACATGGTTTTTTCGAAGTACACCGTTAAAAGGTAATGTCAAGTCGAAAAAAAGGGTCGAAATCAATTTTGAGCGTCCTAAAAAGATTCGCTTCTTCGCCATATAGTACTTCACAAATCTAGCAGCTTCTGTGGTTTTGGTATCTTAATTAAGCGCAAAAAGCAGGTGTCGAAAAAGCTCTTTTTTGGTCGACTTAAGGCTGGTCTTCGAAGAAAAAACTCTGTTTTTAGTCTTTGTACACAAATTGAAATAGCGTCATGGTCCCCAAAATTTCCAGATGGTTCTTCATAAGCTGCTTTACACACTGCGATAAGCGAAAAAGCAGTGCCTTTAGTGAAATTTTCAGAAAAAATTCTTAAACATGGATCTGAGCTGCAGGAGGATTTTTCGAAGAGTGACACGTTTTGGGAAAATTTCCGATTTTTAAGATTTTTTTTCTAAAAGTTTTGAAACTGATACAGATGGATCGTTTATTTCAGTATGTAGTATAGCTTGTAAAGAGACAGTTTCAAAATTTTGAAGTGCCTGACATAATTAGTTTATTTGTACTTATGTACCAAAATCGCATAATTTTTTTCGAACTACACCGTTAAGGGTGCAGTTCGAAGAAACGAAATCTTCAGGGTCTAAGTACACAAATTAAAATAAACTAATTGCGCCATAGGCTCGAAAAAACTCAAGATTATTCTTTCTGAGGTCTTCTGGGGTAATAAATGAAACGAAGGTGCCTATTATATAACTTTCGCAAAAAATTCTTCAAAATTTTTCGAAGAGTCACACATCCTGCTAAAATTTCGATTTTTGAGAATTTTTTCTGAAAGTTTAGCAACCGATACAGATTTATCGTTTATTACGATGTATGGTACAGCTTGTAAAGAGACATTCTAAAAATTTTAAAGTGCATGACTTAATTAGTTTATTTGTACTTCAGTACCAAAACCACATGATTTTTTCGAACTACACCGTTAACGCTCCATTTTAGTGATTTGAAGAGAACAAAATGTATATCAGCACACATATAAACACGGGTTAAAAAAAAAAAAAACCTAAGCTAAACACACTGTTTTGTAGAGAACACAATTCTCTATCAAATAACATAAAACGCATTGCTAAGACATTTTTTCACGAAAACTTCACTTCAAAGCCAGAACTCATGGGCCAAACCAGCAATTTTGTCATCTATCCCATTCAGTCTGTCACTAGCAATTTGCTTACACAGATTTAAACTATTTTCCACGGTAGTTCAATGTGTTGTAAAACTGTACATATAACTCATTGGTTTATTTATAAAAAAAACGTTTATTTATATCTTCACATCAGGGGCGTAGCCAGAAAAATTTCATGGGGGGGGTTACGACTACTACAACTCATATATATGTATAGGTGCGTGTGATAATGTAGTGAAGTATATACATTTTGTATGGCAAAAAATTCCTCATGGGGGGGTTATGACACCCCTAACCCCCCCCTTCGCTACGCCCCTGCTTCACATTTGTTAAAACTTGCAAACTGTTGCTCATTTAAGCCATTTCTTATATTCGGCGTTTTAAATGGAAAATTCGTTGCGATAACATATAAAATACAGTTAAAAAAAAACCCTATCTAATCTGGTGAAAAACATAAACATTGAATGAAAGTTAATATTTTACTCGCAGCATTTCAGTAGGTGGTGAAACAACGGATGTATGCCCCCCCCCCCCCCCCTAATTTGATAAACTTGAAGGCTGCTTTCAATATAGATTTTATAACCAAGCGAAATGATATGTCGTTTTAGTACGTTTTACGATCTTCACATTCGGATACAACAGGCGGTTCTTTTTCAGAGTATTAGAATTAGGTGTGGCAAAATCAAGGCTAGTGAAATATTTTTCTGTATACGTCGTCTTACGTCACGCATTGAGTATTTTCAGTTTCGTTTCTTTATTTTGAGGCATTGTAATGCAAGTGACGCCAAGAGTGAGTATGACATATAGTAAAGGAGGATTGTGGCTTTAGTGTGTGTGTGTGTGCGCGCGCGTGAAGTCAGTTACGTCACTTGTTTTTTCACGCAATCTATTTCGTAAAGCAGTGGTGTCTTCCGAATGCTTGCGGATTTCTCACCTGTGCGTGCGCGCGTGCGTATTTGCTCATTCGTTGCATGGGTCATTCTTTATAGATGTTACACTTTCAACATGTGTTAAAAATAATGAGTTTTTTTAGGAACTTTTAATTTGTTTTGCATAGAAACCGGAAAAGTATTTCATTTAGCAAAAATGGACGAAACTCGTACATTTTTCGCATTGTGATTACAAAATTAATTTTTGTCTTGAAAATGATAAACATCCACTCTGTTAGATATTAAATTCAAGAAATTCGAAATTAAAATAAAACATTTCAATGTTTGTACATATTTGGCTAGAATCTGTCAGCCCAATTGTAGCTTGACGTATCTTGCCCAAGTGTAGCCTGAATATTTTTGTGTGTGTTGGGGGGGGGGGGGGATGATCAGGTTCGAGAACATATAAGTGATATACAAATTTTAGAAGAATTTTCAGCCGACTTTAGAGATAACAATAAAGACATTAAAAAGTGAATTACACTACCAGAAACTTCGTTAAAAACATGCATCGATGGCAATATAATAAACATTCTTTCTTCCGTTTTTCTGAAAAACAGCATGGTTCACGGCTTAAAAAAATATTTATGCAGACCCCAGGGCCGTAGTCAGGGGGAGGGATTCGGGATATATCTCCCCTCAAAATTTTCGGATTAGTTAGCATGAGCTTATGTCTTTCAGAAATTACGTTTTGCTCACTATTTATTTCATATTCCCCCTGAAATATTTCCCTGGTTGCGCCTCTGGATCCCCCAGAATATATCTGAATAGAATACGATTAAATTCTTCAAATCGATTAAGCCGTTCCTGAGAAATCGGTGAACGTACATTTGGAAGAAAAAGGAAAAGCAATGATTATAGAATCTTTACTTTTTTTCCACCCAGTTAAAAAAGGTATTTTCTCTTAAATTTGAGAACAAATATTTTAAATCGAAAGATTTTTGAAACAGAGTTAAGAGAATTTCGCGAGGGGCGTAGCCTGAGGGGGATGTAGCCCCCCCCGAAATGGGACCCTTTACTTAGTTTACCATTTGATATTTAGCTTACAACTGAACTGTAGCTTACAATTTGATGCCCAGCCCCGCCGAAATAAAATCCTGGCTACGCTACTGTTCGCGTGAACGTAGTTTTTTTGGGGGGGGGGCACGCGAAGTTTCTTACAAAACCTGAAGGAACTTCGTTATTTTCATCCTTAAATATATTATTGCCGTGAGGACTTTCGGAACTACATATTTAGCGTGCACGTACACCGTGATCTTTAGCGAGAGCCGGCATTGGCTGATACAGAGGGTGCAGGGTACAAGTGCAAGTTCCCCTCCGAGACGAATTAAGTTTAGACTATGAAAGACTGACTTTTTTTTGTAAATTGAACTGAAATTATAGGAGAAAAAAGAAGGAGAGAGGGGAGTAACCTTTCCCCCCCACCCCCTTAAACTCGGGTCCCAGAGGTCGGCCGGGGCACTTGCCTCAGATGTGTTAGTCGGGATTCGAACCGTATTCTGTTTGAGATAATTACCTTCTTTAAAACTTCAAACGATTACTGTCCTTAAATTTTAATATATTGCAGGTATTTTGTTTGTTGTAAAAGAACTATCAATTCTAAGTACACCATTTTCAGCAGAAAATATGACGCTCAGTAACATATTTAAATTTTATTGCAATTGCGTAATTATATATAAGGGGTTCATAGTAGACCAAGTTCGTATTTAAAAAAAAAATGGAGATAGTTCGTGTCGGAGTAACCTAGAAACATGTTCTATTTACTGCCATAGCGAATCAAGTGATCCATACGTTTTCTCTCCCAGAGATGGCATTTATTACTTGGCATTATAATGCCACTGTACTATAATGTACAACTTTGTTGTTATTGTGGAAGTAAGGCCAATTATCTATTCGAGTGATTTAGGCCTGTGGGTGTGGTCCCTCCGTGGGGATCTTTCTAAGAGGTTCTAACCTGTATTTAAGCTAAGTTTCAGAGAAAACCACGGAAAACTCCGAACGGTTAGGTGGGCGGACGCGACTGGTTTTGAACCAGGGACCTTCCGTCTCCTAGTTCAGTGCGCGATGCACTATGCCACTGGTGGGGCACGTCAAGCTTTCATTTTTTAAATTTAGTTTAGATGGACTTAATTCATTATATAGTTGTGACCTCCTCATAAAGCATAGGCTAATGAGCGGATGTCGAAACAATAAACACTTTCAAACTTGGTTAGAAAAGGGGCGGGGGGGGGAGCGTTCAAAATAAATCTGACTAAGAAAAATACTGGAAATAATAATGGCAATACTCTAAAATATGAAGGGCAGTGAAATACTAGTATTTTTACAATAATTACTTTCTTGAATTTTTATGCTGTATTTCCTAGTCCGAAGCAATATATTTATAAAATTATGCATAGTTTTGGCAAAATTCTTTGTTTTTTATTTATTTATATTTTTTTGTTAACTTTCTAACACAAATAAGCGAATTCAACTACGCGAGCAAAATCTCAAGCACTATTTATTTATTTATTTATTTTAATTTTTTGTCCGTTAGATAACTTTTAAATATAATAAATGTTTTTATTTAGGTCATTTTTATTGAACTACTTTTCAAGGTCTTGCAAGAAAAAAGTAAAAGTAGGAAAATTCCGCATAACAGTAAAAAATTCTTTTAGCTCGTGATAACTTATCTGGGGTAATTTTTCCTTAAAACAAAGAAATCTTCAGCTTGAACCACCCCGAAGTCTGTAAACACCATCATTATATCTGGCTAACCGGTCTGCATTCGTTTCACGAAACCCTTTACTTGGTTTGTGGTGCGATTCCTTCGCCTTATTTGATTTGGGAAGTAAATTGCAAATACAATAAGATACGTTAGAGGCACCCATGGAGGCACCCGTCCGTCCAACGGGCTCCTTCATTGGGCTATTAAGGCCCATTTTATACTCGGTGCTGATTGTCTTTTTGCCTTGGATGATTCCACGTTCCATGCACGGTTGATTTTCTCAAGCTCGTGTCATCGACTCAAAGGCAATGATCGTTGCATTGTTGAGTGGAGCTCGTCTTTGTTTGGGGAAGTACTATGTTCACTCATCTTAAATAAGTGCTTTTTATTTTTCCGTTTCAAATGCATTTTTTAACTCTTGCTCTACATTGTGTTTTTGACGCCTTGTGATTTAAACTTGTTAGGGAGATTTAGGATTCGCAAAGAAGATTATTATTTTTTTTTTCTTCGTCATTTCGCATTGGCGCATAGGGATTGTAAGTAAATGTTATGGCAGCTGAATGATTTAAAATCCGATGAATAACTTTTGGTACTTTTGCAAGGTTCGCATTAAAATGGGAAATCATGCGTCGGAAAAACTATAGTGAAATAAATAATTAGCCTGCAAAAATATTCATTTAATCTTTGAATTGGCCTTATAACTACAACTTTCTTTTTACATTTCAGGTAAAGAAAACCAATGCAAAAGGTCCACCAGAAACGATTGTTAATTACACAGAGCTGGATTGGACTACCGGGCTTTCCTCAGTGGGTCGCCAATGTCTGAGGGCCGTGAGAAAGTGATTATAGCAAGTAATAACCGAGTGATTATTTTATTTTTGATTAATTAACTTTTATAAAAAAGTATTTTTCTTTACCTGGCCTTTAAATGCCTTAGCTTAGTTTAACATTACGCTTACGCAATCTCTGAGGTTTAGTGCGGCATTCAAGGACCCAAGACGGAAAGCAACGACAGGCACTAAAAAGAAATATATGCCTTAGTGTGTTAAAAATATAATGGGTGTGATTTTTCTTTGAAAAATCTCGTTTCAACGAAAGTCGCGTTTAATTTTTTTCCCCAGGAATTCGCGAATCAAGATTTAATGACCGCCCCTCCCATATTTACTGTTTTCCACCGTAGACGAAGGCTATTATTATTTATTCTAGATGTATATGCATTTGTGAAATATTAAAGAATAAAGCGCTATCATTCGCCTTGTTTTGAAGAAAGGGGGTCCTATATCATTGGTTATTCTCATTTTCTCAAAATGTAATTATACAGCCATATTAAAACTCGACAGAAACACATCTATCATTGTACGTCCTTGAACACAAAATGAATGTAAGGTTTCAATTTAATTATTACCAAAACCACAAAAATGCAATTTCCTTATGCAGTTTAAATAAATATACTGAATTGACGAAAAGGTTGAACGTATGAATTAAATGGGTATGCGAGGTGTCCTAAAAACATTGGCCTTGTCTTTAATTCCTTAACTATTGATCGCAGACAAATACACTGACCTCCAAAAGTTAAGGAACAACGTGTTTTTCGAAGCTCCCCATAAAAAAATGACACTACTAATAAAATTTACAGTTTATATAAATGATAAAAATGAACTTTATGCAAAGACAATAGCAACTACTTTATTTTTTTTATTTTTTATTTTTTTTTTTAAATACAGAAAAGAACAGGCATTTATGAGCGAGAGAAAAATAGGCAAATATCAGGCTTTCGTAATTATGCATGTAACTTTTGTTGATTTACAGCTTTTATTAGCAGATTTGTTGACAATAGGCAGTAGGGTCCGCAATGTCTGAGAGAAGCCGTTTGTCCGATTCGTTAAGGTGGCGGGCGGTCGGATGGAGGAAATGGAGTTGCCTGCCACATTCTGATCCTGCTAGGCGTCTTAATGTGTCTCGCAGTGTGGTAAGCGCCGTCTCTAGAATCAATATAAAACCGAAGCTTCTGTTTCCAGAAGACATGTTCCAGGCCGACTACGAGCTACAACACCTGCAAAAGGCTGTTTTATAGCTCTTTCGGCCCGAAGGAGAAGAAGCATTTCTGTGACGGAACTTGTTGCAGACCACTCTCTAGCACCAGAGAGAAGAATATCCGCTAGTACGTTGCGAAGGCGTCTTCACAATCCAGGTCTCTATGCAAGGCGACCAGTTGTGTCGTGTGTTCCCTCAATAGACGGCAGAGAAGGGCCCGCTTATCTTGGGCAAGAGAACACGTTTCCTGGACCAGATAGCGATGGGCCTCTGTACTCTTTACAGACGAATCGAGTTTCACACTGGAGAGCGATTCAGGACGTCTGCTTATCTGGAAGGAACAAAGCACCAGGTACCATCCATCCAACATCGTTGAAAGATACAGTTACCTAGGTGGTGGAATAATGGTTTGGGTAGGGATCTGACTTGGTGGTCACACTGACCTGCATGTGTTCCAGGGAGGAACTCTGACTGGCGTGAGATATCGGTATGAAATCCTTGATATATACACTGCTGGCCATCGTAAATGCAACACCCTGAAGGAAGCATGCAAATAATATGAAATTTACAACATGCATTAGCTGAGGTGAGATATGCAAATGATTAGAATTTCAGCGCAGACGCACATCAAGCGCGCCTGTGGCGCCACCTCAAAGCGCTATTTAAGGCTTGGAGATTTCGACGGTTTCAAGTACAGCAATTGTGTTTTTCTTGCTTTTTTTTCAAAAAAACGATAAATTATGCCTCGTAGGAAACAACGATCATCTTTTGATCAAGTATCCGAGTTTGACAGAGGAAGGATAGTGGCATACCGAGATTGTGGGTTATCTTTCAGGGAAATCGGTCGTCGTATTGGACGAAACCAAACAACTGTGATGCGGATATGTGATCGTTGGGTGCAGGAGGGTACGACGGACAGACGTGATCGACCGCATCGACCTCAGTGCACCACGTCACGTGATGACAGGCAGATTGTACGCATGGCAGTGACGGACCGCTCAGTCACATCACGAACCATATCACAGCAGATTCAGTCTGTAACGCATCATCCAGTGTCTGCGCGTACCATTCGACGTCGTTTACAGCAGAATGGTCTGTCCGCAAGACGTCCGTTGCTTTGTCTACCTCTGACGCGGAACCACAGACGTCTCCGCCGCCAATGGTGCGATGAAAGAAGGATGTGGACGACAGAATGGAATGAAATTCTCTTTACTGACGAGTCACGCTTCTGTATGCAACACCACGACGGTCGGATTCGAGTCTGGAGACACCGTGGAGAGAGGATGCTGAACAGCTGCATTATGCACCGTCACACTGGTCCTGCACCGGGTATTATGGTATGGGGCGGTATCGGATATCTCTCTCGCACTCCTCTAGTACGCATTGCCGGTACTTTAACCAGCCAGCGCTACATCTCCGAGGTGTTGGAGCCAGTTGTCCTTTCTTACCTTCAGGGCTTGCCAACAGCCATATTTCAGCAGGATAATGCACGGCCACACGTGGCACGCATTGTCCAAGGGTTCTTCGTCAATCACCAGATTGAATTGCTTCCCTGGCCGGCGCGCTCTCCGGATCTTTCGCCGATAGAAAACATGTGGTCCATGGTTGCTCAACGACTGACCCAGAGTTCATCCCCAGCTGTCACACCAGATCAACTTTGGCAACGTGTGGAAGCTGCTTGGTCTGCTGTACCCCAAGAACACATTCAAAGTCTCTTTGAATCAATGCCGAGGCGTGTGGCAGCTGTGATCTCCAACAACGGCGGCTACTCTGGGTACTGATTTTGGCAGGAACCACGCTTCATAGAATGCTGTAAATTTAATCATTTGTTACTTGGTCAACATGTTATCTACACAATAAATTTTGTTGTGATATCTCTTGTTTTTCTTGGTGTTGCAATTTGGGTGGCCAGCAGTGTATGTCCGCCCATATGTCGGTGCAATTGGCGGTGATTTCATTCTGATGGATGATAATGCACGACCTCACCGAGCTGTAGTTGTTGAGGAATAGCTAGAGGGTCTTGGTTTAGAGCAAATGGAATGGCCAGCTCAGACCTAAATCCGATAGAGCATCTTTGGGACTATCTTAGTAGACAGGTTGCTGATTTAAGTCCACCTCCAAGGTCTTTAGGAGAACTGGAACAAAGCTTACTCCGTGTATGGTCTTCGCTTCCCATTTCGCTACCCGACAACTTAATTTACAGCTTGGAAAGTCGATGCCCCCCAATGCATTCAAGCTAGGGGTGGACATATTCCTTATTAAAACTCATTTTTGTTATGTTTCTATGATTTTTTACCGCGCAAAATTGTGATATATTTTCCAAGAATAGACTTTTCCAGCGAGATTTTTTTTTTTTTTTTTTTTTGTAAATCATTCTTGCTTTTTTTTTTGTAAACTTCTATGTTGCAGTCAACTTACCTGTTTTGTGAACATGTCCAATTTGGTGTTCCTACATTCACTCATTTGCAAAAAAAAAAAAAAAAAAGAAAAAAAAAAAACGGTTGTTCCTAACTTTTGGAGGCCTTTGTAAAATAAATTACAAAATTACGTAAAAAAAAAATATGAAATTCATTAAAATATTGAGGGGATTAAATTTAAGTAACTACAAAGCTTTGAAGCACGTGAGCCGTACAGGTAATGAAAATGCGTTAATAAAATTTGAAAACGCCCTGTAACTGACTTTGAAGCTTCAAATTATGATTGAAGAATATATGCTTAGATGCTAGGATTAGTGTGTATTTGGAGTTTTTATTTTTCGGATCACTTTTCGTTTTTCTTCCCTGTTTCAATCAAGATAATGTGAGAACTCGGAAATAAACTTTTATCATTTAAGAAGTTCTTTTCTTTTATTACGTGTACCGTAAACTGTCAGTGTAGAGTACTAATTTATTGTCTCTGTTAGAGTTCCAGAAAATTTGGTACGTTAATCGAAACTTGTGCAGAGTGGCGAACCAGAATGCAATTGTTATACCCCACTGTACAGGCATTCTCAAGAAATCATGTTCTAAACGTAAAACATTTGAAAAGTAACATCGTCAGTTTAAAAAATGTTTTGAATAACGAATTTTTGAGCTATCTTGGAGAGATTAGATAAGGTGATTTAGCATAAACAGAAATTATCATGTTCAACTCAGTGTTTCTAAAAAAGTCAAACTGATGATGAACCAAATGATGGCCGTGAACTCTTTTACTTGGTGGACATTTAAAACTTTCGAGTCTAACTTGTTATGCGAAAAATTAAAAAAGCTTGCGAATTTTAAAAGAAAATGATGAGTGTACACATTTTTATAAATGTTGGCTATCCTATTTTTTATGATTGACTAACGTTAGGCTTCTCATCTCGTGCCTTTCTTGTATGCCAAGTCATTAGCAAAAGTCTTTGGTAAGTGGTGGCCATATTTGGATCTGGGACTTTCATTGAAGTGCGGCTAAAACTGTGTGCCTCGGAAACACTAGTCCGAGTCCCGACTAAACCGCGTTGCCATTATTCGAAATGCTGTGAATCAAAATGTTCCAAATGCTCAGGAGCATGATTTCTTTGAGACTGTCTGTATTTGGTCTTGCACGTTACTTCAATGATTACAAGCTACATTTCGTTAAAATTTCGCCCAAATCGTGGTTCGAAATCTGTGCCTTTCCTTGGAAGTTGCCAAAAATACTTAGGTTGACTGGTTGAGATTCATTAACATGAAATCGAAACGGATAATTATAAAAATTGAAGTTGAGACAAACTTAGGTATAATGCTGAGTCTTTATGCAAAATTTATGAACAAGACATTACTGCTCCCAATAAATCTAATTACATGATACTTGCTGCCGACCTGCTTATAATAGTGGATAAAGCACCGTACTACGGTTTCGGGTTCAACTCCCGGAGGTCGAGGTTCGATCCCCGACTGGGCGTGGATGTCATTGTGTCACTCTCTTCATAGGGGGCAACGTTGGTCCACCTACTAGGTGCCCCCATAATAAAGTGACCAACAACTCCGGCCTTAGTAGTGGCCTTAGTAATGGATGTTAGGGCTCACCATTTGAAGAAGGAAAAAAAAACAGATGATATTTGCTGCCATAACGAACGATGCGTAAATGCAGATAGGCGGACTTTATCCAAGTAAGTAAAGGTGTAAGTGTACAACGGTTTACGACTTCAAAAATGTTACTTTTCCCCACTTTTTTCTAATTTAGGAGCCAAATGCAGTTAACTTGATTCACTGAAATCTTTAGTCTAATATTGCGAATTCAAAAATGGAATTTTGAATTCGTTTTTTGAATAAGTATATGCAGCACAAGGTCAAACAAGCTGTATTGCTGTGAGGGCATTGAAGAAGTGATATCTGTTGTTTGTGAGAGCACCCCACTGTGGTCCGTTAATTGTAGTTTAAGCTTTGAAGTCGAGTTTTCAAAAGAGCTCAAATTCTTTTGTAATGCGCCACTTAGTTATGTTTAGCTGGAGTTAATTTTATAAATAGAATTCGCTTTTATTCTGTATTTTCTCATTTCACACATGACTGACAAAGTGTTTGATTTAATAGTTAAAATAAATAAATCAATAAAAGAAACAAGGACGCGCGTGACGCTTTCTCAGAACTTCTGAGAGCAAAATAGTCTAGCGCATGTTGTGAACTCTGAACTTGACTGCATACTCTGAGAGTCACTAGAGTGTGTAAAAAGGTTACGTTAGGAAAATAATTTACAAATAATTAGGAAGACGTATACGCCAATTCAAAACTTGGGAAAAGTTAAAGGTTTCTTCTCGTATTCAGTAGTGCCGGATTTGTGAGCTTTTATTTTTCTAAATAAATGCAATGACTCGTGTAGTAAAAGTTTCTGCATTTATTTTTAATATAAGCAGAATTATTTTCACGCAACGTAGATAAATTCGTCCCCCTCCCCCATTAATAAAAGTTTTAAAATATCGAATGACATACTGGCGTAATGTTACATTGTTGAGAAATTTATAAGTGACTGAAAAGTTATATCAGCTTTCATAGTAAAACGTCTCCGTCACCCCCATTAGCCATTTTAAAACTGCGTTTTCTTAACTGCTGTACTCTTAATATTTAGTATTATTAATTGACTCATCTACAGCTGTGTTCTTAAAACTTATTGTTATTAATTTACTTATTCACAGCCAGTGGCGCACACAAGGGGGGGGGTCCAGGGGGTCTGGACCCCCCCCCCATCGGATTTGATATTTATTTTTCGATTGATTATTATCCTATATCTATAGTAAATAAAATAATTCCAAAAAAAGGTATCAATAGTTTCAGTTCTAATAAATAAAAAAGAAATTTCTTTTTCTCGTTTTCCCCGACTTTCAAAAACGAACTGACAGCGAACATAAAACACCATATGGTTCTCAAAACTGAACAACTATTATTTTGCTTCCTATTGTATTCTGTAGTGTATTCTTAGGGAACTGGATGGGACGAGTTTTGATGAATTCCATCTAATGAAAACGAGCTCTTTCATCACTGATTTTTGACAATCTGGAACATCCCTAAAAGTTGGACCCCCCCCCCCCCCCACACACACACACACCCCAGCCAAAAATCCTGTGTGCGCCCCTGTTCACAGCTATGCCCAAGTAGACCCTACTTTCAAAATGTATTTTTTGGCTTATAAAAATCGATTTAGGTTTAGCTTCCGTCAGGTGCAAATTGAAATACCAGAACAACTTCTAACTACTAGCCGAGCACCACAGCAAGATTTTGCACGGATATTGTATTACGCAATGCATTGACAGGGTGTCCACCGGCAACTTTAAAGGAGGCTTTTGCTCCTAAATTCAAGAGAAGGCAAAAAATTAATCTTTTCGTCAAGTACTTTTGTGTTCTCTACTAAAATTAGATATAGATTAGAAAGACGATTGACTGTTTACATTGTCTTTTTTACGCCATGGGCAGGACCCTTAGATTCCATGAAGAATATACATTACCATAAAGATTTACATGCAGGTACAACGTAGATCTGGTTCAATACTAAGATATAGTATATTTCTGGAGCAGTATCCCTGACTTACGCCCCCTCAATCATATTGCTGTCTGTTTTACGTTATTCTTTTTGTGCTATTAAGAAATAATTCAGTATATTACTCTGAATATTACGACTATGATTTTCATATTTCTATAAGTTATTGTATTAATTATCAATTAAGATTATTATTAAGGTTAAACAACTTAAAACCTGACATTTTTATACTTTTTTCTGTTGGCAGTTTTAAATGAATTTTAAGCTAAATGAAATGTCGATCCCGCGGGATCCATTAATCTCAATCCCGAAATTCCGCGAAACGGGAAACACTGCGGGATTGGGTTCCCTAAAATTTGTCGGAAATAGGCGTAGAAATTCATTTTACATGCTTGTGCAAAATTTCACATTCATATGCTCTGCAGATATTTTACATTAATGTAATTGCTACTAGAGCCTGTTGTGTTAAACGGTCGTATTATCGGTTTATAAAATGACGTATAAAATTTTAACAGACCTTTTATAAATTAAAGACTTTTTAACCTTAAACCACTTGTCAACATGCGTTGTTTAAGATCAAATTTGATGTGATAATTCGATTGGATATGTTGCCATTGTTATTATAATCAACAGAGTGTTGTTCATTTGCAAGTAATCGTTTTCTACAGTTGTTAGCATTCAGTTTAATATGCCTTTCTTTTTAATGAATAGAGAAGCCTGTTAAATTTTGCCATTGTTCACGGGGTTTGAGAGGTGATGTGTTATTACAAGAGTTTGAAATATCCTATTAGAAAATCTCCCTGTAGGTGTTTGGTTTATCATTAGTATATCGATTGATCAAGGATTGCAATTAGTTTTATAAGGTAAATGTTTATCTTCTCTCTGTTGGATACGTAATTATTTGACTGGTTGTACAGGTAGCTAATTAACACAATTGAAATTGTCACACGTAAATCAGATTGTGGTTTTTGAAAAAAATGTGATTGTCGTCGGTCACAGTTCACTGACTGTCAGCACAACTAAATTATGGCTATAAAATTGTGCTTGATTATCGAGAACAACTGTGGCAGAAAGTCTCTGAGTATGTATAACGTAACGCATCTACGTTCCGAAGACACAATTCATGTAATAAGATTGCATTATTTTTTTTCTTCTGTTCGAAGTTTTATTTTATAACTGTGTCAGGAAATTTCTCGATTTAAGTGATGGAAAGCTATTAGTTTTTCCTAACGCCCGGCTATTTTTAGCAAAAACAGGTTGTCCACCGGCAACGAAAAATTCGACTTTTGCAACTAATTTAAAGATAAGGCTACTTGGGCGACTTTTTGTGGATAAAAAAATGCCATTTTCATACTGTTCAAGTTTTTGGCTACTTGTACATTACTCCTGGCGACTCATTTGAACTTGAGATTTCGTTTTTTGTCAACTCTTTTCCTTTTCAAAGTTGCGACTAGTCGTTCATCAAACATTCTAATCTATTTTTTCTTTTATTGTATTATATAAAAAAAATGAACTATATGCGCTGTTATATAGTACGCATGAAGTTTTTAATTTATCATTTTATTCATTCTTTCTTAAATGAAGCTACATGGTATATGTTTATTTCTTAACTACAAAATCATGCAAAAATGCTACCATTTTGGCAACTAAAATTAATTAAATGGCTACTAAACTGGCGACTTTTTTAAGTCAGCGAGGTTACTAATGATATATTTTTTTTTTTTGCCTGCTGACATTGGTGGACATCCTGCAAAAAGTAACATAAACAACACCTTGTTTTTAGGACGGATGATCTTTAAAACATGATATTTCGGATCTTAGTGCCGCCTGTACAATGAAGCATTAATGTAAAGTTTTCGCAGTGTTTCTATTAAAGTTCTCCATCCGTTAGGTATGTTAAGTTTCATACAGCAAAAATAATAATTTCACAAAATAAAGCGGTCTCCTGGAGTGTTTTTTTAAATTCATGTGCAAAACAACAACATCCAGACGAATTTTGTCAATAACGTTCGGATAATGACACACATAAATGTACGTGCACGGACGTCAAGGTGGAAAGTTATTTATGTCTATTTGAATGGATAATTTTGACTTGTATTGGATACTTCCATCTCGTCCAGCAGATACTGTTTTGGGATCGGCCTAAGGCTCTTACGCCTTGAGGTTGTAAAACGCCGTGATCGTTGTTTCAGGAACAGAACAAGATCTACCTCTACCAGTTAGTCTCGCAAATATTTTAGCACACGCTTGATAGCATCGAAGAAAAATAATTTCCTTAAACTGAAATCGGTACGAAAAAAAAAAGTGAAAATTAAAAATCTGATTGATTCTCGGCAAATGTGTCAAAATTTCCGCTCAGTAGCATCTCAAGGATATTTTTGTTAATTTATTTAGAAAACAGAACGGGGGAAAATGTGCGTCAACGTAATGTACATGTAATGTATATCGTAGATTTAAAGAGAGTAAATACTAGTCGATAATCCCCAAAATGCTTTCTTCCGACATTCACTATCTCCTACGAAAGCATTTTGAGTAAGTATGATTTCTTTACTCAATAGAGCGTTTCACTCTTACGTGGTAAGCACTTTGATTCTCGGATTAACCAAGAACTTGCGCTCTTACTTCATATGCAATGTAAAGATTGTTATATTTGTTTTAGAAGCTCGTTTTACTTTTAAAAAAGTGTATTACTTTTAAAAAATGTATGCTTATTAAAGTTCTGAACAATAAAAAGTGATAAATCAAGCTATAGCGCAATGACTTTCGGACCTTTGCTTTTGGTTTGAGTTGCAGTTTCTCAAAACAAGTTTTTTTGAGTAGAAATTTGTCAGATTTCATACAAGTATTCGAACTCCGAATACACGTAGCAGTTGGTCTCACTGGTAATACTTGAGGTTAGACAGGGTGTCCCAAAAGAGGGTAAAGAGCTTTAATTCTTTACCCATAAGAGATAACTGGAATACTAAATTGAAATATTGTTCAAAATAAGGTAGGAAAAAAGACTACGACAAGAAAAAGTTTCACTCGTTAATATTCAAAAAGTGCCACTTTTAAAATTTATATACGACCCCACCCCCACGTACAAAAAAATTCCCTATTGTTCAAACGTACTTCTACGAAATTTCGGTCTTTCGGTCTTTCATCATAGAATGTCTCAAATATTTTTTTTTTTTTTTTGGCTAGAGTTCAAAAAATTATTTTCTTTCGTAATTTATGTGCGGCCCTTGAAATGGGATCATCTGAAGTGTTTTTTTTTTCCTTTCGAGAGCCTTTGAAAAGTGATTTAAGTCAGCATACAGGGTGCCCCAAAACATTGACCCAGGCTTTTATTCCTTAAATATTGATCATAAACACATGCAATGATTTACAAAGTTATATAAAAAAAGGTACAGAATCTTGGGGTATCAATAAGAATTTTCAGGAGATTAAGTCTAAATAAATACAAAATTTAAATCTTTATACAATCTTCGTACAACAACAACAACAAAAAAACCCTGAGTAAAATTTGCCCCGTGCCTTAGCCCCACGGGGCAAATTTCAGCTTTTCATCATAAAAAATCATAAAATAATCAAAAATCATTTTCATCATAAAATAAAGTTGATAGGGTGAAATTTATGCATTACCCAATGTATCTGGTACATTTTACTAATTAGGAAATTTTTTTGTTAGCTGACAGTGTAAAAATTTAGGTTTTGCATTTATTTAGATTTAATCTCCGGAAAATTTTAATCGATACCATGAAATTCTGTACCTTTTTTTTCGTAACTTTGTAATTTATACAATAAAAGCCTAGGAAAGTATTCTTGGGACACTCTGTTTATTTATCTTCACATCTTCGACACATTTTAGGAGATAATTCTCAAATTTTCTGCATCGCCTCATTAGTGCATGGGGGCTTATTTTATTAATGGGTAATGTTTTTTTTAAATGAAATTGCACTCAAATTTAAAAAGTGCCATCTTTTTGATATTTAACGAAGATCTGTTATTTATTATGGAATGGTTAATGTCTCCTGGTTGTAGAAGCTTACCTTTAATCTTGAATAATAAAATAGTTGGCTAGCTGGCTATATAGATTTGTAACTTCCAAACAAGTTTTTTCGCTTTTTACTGGAGAACCAGACCACCCGAAGACACACTAGAGGTGTCAAAAAATCGACAAAATGTCAAAAATATCGTTTCACTAGCTTAAATTTCCGAATTTGAATTATTTTGAAAGATATTGGAATTTTTTTAGAAGAAAACAGTTGCCATGTTTGGGCGATTTTCGCCAGCGTAAAATGATTTATGCTTTTAAAACATAGCAGAAAAAGCTGCTAACGTGCAGAATCGCTTGCATTTGAAAAACATGAAGTTTGAATTACGCCAGTTTACGCCAAATTAAAAAAGTTTTGGAAGCATTTTTTGCTTTTGTTTCCCAATTAAGAACTATTCCCTTTAAGACTGTAGTACTGCTAGTATTGCAGAAAACTGTTAAATTCTTGGGTTCGTTGTTCTAAAGTCCAGTGCATGTAAAAAGTTCTAGTAAAAAGTCTACTTGTCAGGATAGAACACAAACTTTATTGCTTCTAGAATTTCGTCGAACAATCAGTTGTACGAAATTCACAGGCTCTACTGGCAGTAACTTGATTATAACAATCCGCTCAGTACAGAAGCTTTTACAGATGCTGTAGTTCTCTCACAAAATATAACACTTCCACCGGCAAAATTCAGTAGAAACTTACGACTGAAATCATAAACAGTTCCTTTGTAGTCAGCAATGAAGAATTCACGCACAGCATTCAAAAACAAACTTCTATAAACAAGCAAAATATCGCTTTACAGCGTAATGCAGCTAAGTCAACGTGCGTTCAATAACAACTGAACTGTTCGGGCTATGCTGCCTCCTATTTATAGGTTGTGTGGAACGCATTTAGACTGAAAACATAAAGCTAAAAACACTAGTATTCTAATGTAAATTTTTTTTTCTCTTTACGTTAACTACAAGTAACACAAATTTTGAAAGTAATAAGGAACAAAGATTCTCGTGAGGTATGGAACATATTTGAGCTACGGTTACGATGCAACATGTTCATTCGTAAAGTGATCCAAAGGATCCGTGACATAGGTGTCGCAGAAGCTAGAAGAAAATTCCAGAAAGAGCCATTTCTCGAAGGATATCGAAAAATCGCGAATTTTGATTACGTCATGGAAATATGGAGTAATACTAGGCTATTGCATAATGCTAATCCAGGGAAACAAACATTACAGGCTCCATTCGCCAAATGTTCGAAATGTCGCCAAGAATGGCGACTTTTTGGCGAAATATCGCCTTTTTTGTCACCAAAAATGAATCCCCAAAATGAAGTTAGTTAAGCTCAGCACTAATATTTCTCAAGATTTCCAGAAAACCCTATGCTAACCAATGGGGACACAGAAAACTCCATATCTCGTGTTCTAGTTAATCGATTCTGATGCAACAAAATGCAAAATTTAATTATTCGATGCGTAGAGTACGAATTTCAGAGTCATTTTAACCCCTGGAAGGCAAAACAAACCGAAAATTCGTAACACTATTGATAAACAGAAAGTTTTTTTTCTATTGAGTAAGGTAAAGAGAGTATGCCTGAGATACAAGTTGCTATGCCATAGGACGTTAAAGACTTCAGCTTAATACTACATACGTAATTATTTACCTTAGCATTTTACCAAAATATAGAACTTTAATTGGGGATATTTCGGATGGGAAGGAAACATTGAAGCTACTAGAAAAACATTTCAAACTTGAATTTTTATTTGCATACTTCTACAGGTGGCGCTGATGAGAGCTGTTGTTCGCAAATATCCCCTTTTCTCCAATTTATAATTATTTGCTTAGTTTATGTGATTCCAGTAAATCTCGTTTGCTTTGTATGTAGTTTTTGATTGATGTTTCTTTTATTCCTTATTTATTTTTACTTCATATATGTATAGGATATATTTATTATTGATCTAAACATTTAGGTCTACATTATAGCTTGGATTCCATATTTCGTAAGTTTGGCTGTATGTATAATTTTTCTTTCCAGGAATCTATTGTAAAGACAGATGAAAACTTTGGGGGTAATGTCGAAGAAAATAGAATAAACTAAGCAGAAGTAAGTGATTATAAAATTTGTTTGATTTTATCTTGTGAGCACGGATTTTTGTTTCTATTTTTACAACATTTATGGTTGTTAATGTTGGAGTAAAAGTAAACAATTATCAGAAATGTAAAACTCGTAATTAGGGATGTACGCGAGAAGAAAGACAAGTGTCTCGCGTCTCGCAAAATAGCCAAAAAGCTTTGTCTCGTCTCGCAAAATCCCTATACCGTAATGTTAAAAATGTTTGTGTCGTCTCGCAGAAAAAGCTATTAAACTCCGTCTCGTCTCGCATCCATCCCTACTCGTAATACAATGCTTCAAAGTAAATTTTGTTAAGATTTCAATTGTGGACTACTTTACTGATACATGACGCAAAAACTGACGTAAAAATCGGAATTTTCGTGTCATTGTGTCTCGTTACTGATATAAATCTGCCCGAAACGTGCATATTTTTTTTAACAGTCATTAAATTCTATTCCATTTAGTACTTAGTTTAAAAAAAAATGTTCTAGATTTAATTAATTGCTTTCTATAGATTGTTCCAAGGTCCTAAAACTTTTAAAAGTATTGGCTCCAAAATTTACCATAAACCGTCTTGTTATCTTTTGAAAGAATTTGTTTTGTTTCTTAATCTGTTCCGTTTTTTTCCCTAAAAGTAATTTACAGAAAACCAATTCGGGATCGTAAATTAGTGTATTAACACAAAATTTTTTACGTACGAGTTTACAAAATTGCTTTTAATAAATTTTTGCATACAAAGTCCTTTCAAACCCCTCTAATAATAAATGGGTAACACGTCTTTCTTTCCCTAAGTAAGCACAGACTTAATCATGAAATATAAAATTTTTTATTTATTTGTTTATTTTTTAGCAATCGAGGACTTATTTTCGAATGTATTTCAAACTTTGGAAAAGCCTTAACCTATAACTGTATTTCCAATAATAAATCTTGTTAAATCATTGTATTAAAAACGCCCCTCACAAAAAATTTTCATATAAAAAGCCAAATTAAAAAGTCTTTCAAAAATTATTGTGTATATTTTAATCCATCTTTGTTTGGGCTATCTGCCAAGGATTTGTGTGTGTGTGTGTGTGGGGAGGAGGTGCCTTGGTCTGAGGACTTTTCAAGGGGTTCTAACGCGTGTTCACGTAACATCTGGAGAAAATCAACCAAAACTGCAGATAGTCCCAGAAGCGGGAGCTTCACACTTTAGCCGTATAGGGTCGCTCTTCGCAGAATTTTGAATTGAAATTCTACGTTTGAGTGAGTCTTTTTTCAGAAAGTCTCGTAACTGTCATAGCATTTGCATTTTATTAAAGAGCATAGTAAAACATCTGAATTTCTCGAATTCTTGCGCAATTCGTTTATTTTAATTTACGATCAGAGACTGTCGTACCGCTGTGATTTACAAGCAGGTTTTGACAGGGTAAGCTTTCGTTAGGTGAAATAATGAGAAGAAAAATTCAGTTATCAGAAGCTTCCAATTTTCTGATGGCTTCACAGCTCATCGTCCTTGCATCGCTAAGTGGAGGTTGAATTTTTCTTTTACGTCATAGTTTTTGAATTGTATCAGATTTCAGCATTTCTTGAAAAATATAAACCAATAGAAATATCTAAAATATAATACTAATTTTTGTAAAATGTCACTTTTTTTTTTTTCTAAAAACGATATACCAAATAAATTAAAATATAGGATAAAAATGACAGTGAAAGGTTGATTTAATGGATTGTATTTTTGTGAAGGAGTCATTTTAATCGTTCCCCCCCCCCCCCTTTTTCTTTTGTGAAGGGGCCGCAAAATCGACCCAAATATCGTCTGGATCGATCCCCGTTTAATAAGACCTTTTTACTTTCCGAACATGTACATGGTAAGGAAAGTATTGTAATCATGAAAAAATTCGAAATCGAGATTTTGGTGTATTTACACATTTTGAGGTCTTCTGAATTCATTTACGTTATTTTTACGAGACGTGTGCGTGCGTGTGAGTGAGTGAGTGAGTGAACACGATAGCTCCTAAACGGGGCATTTGATTGAGCGCAAATTGGGTATATATATGTTATAAACCACCGTCGCAAGACCGGTATTGATTTTGGTCTGTATAGGACTTATAGTTTTTCTACAGGGATACGACAAAGATTTCTTTTACATGATGGCCTATGGGGGAAAATTCTTGAAAGTGCGCTAGCGTTTAAACGGTACATTCGATTGAGCTCAAATTGGATATACATGTTATAAACGACCATCGTAAGACCTGTATTGATTTTGATATGTATAGGACTTATAATTTTTCTACAGGGCTACGACAAATATTTCTTTTACATTATGGCCTATGGGGAGAAATTCTTGAAAGTGCGCTAGCGTTTAAACGGCGCATTCGATTGAGCTTCAGTCTGGTATATATGTTTGAATGATTCATCGATTAAAATTTATTTAAATGCTTGGTAATGATCTTAATCGTAAGTGTTCGGAAAGTTGAGTGGAGTCACTCCAGATTTTTTGTTATGTTAACGAAACAGCGGTTACAAGAACCCTAAGGAAAAGATTCCTTTTTGCGTACAGCATTGATTATTTTTCATTCGTATTTCAGTGCCCTTATCAGTGAACTAAAAATACTGTTTAGCCTGTTTTTATTTTTAAAAAAAGGCTAATAATGGCTAAATAAACTAATAAAGTATTTATCACTTATGCTTTATTTTATTAAAATAAGATTTTTCTAATTTATTTTTATTATAAGATGCGTTACCAGGTATTTCAATTTGTTTGAGCACCGAAACTTCGCGGAAATACGGGCTAGGATCCCATAGAAAGTGCACCACGGAGGGCAATTCCTCCCCCCCCCCCCCCGGCCCTAAATTCCTCGACAGATAATTGGCCATAACACCCTATTTCCATTTGTTTGAGCAGAGGGACATCTTTTTAACCCCTTGCCTGCGACATCCGAACTCAGTTCGGGCAAATATAACGTTTTCTCAAATGTATAAGGAGTTGAAGTATTGATATTAGCTTTATAATTCCAATAAAAAATGTTTTTTAATGACTTGTAGTTATATATACTTTTTATGTCATATATTAAAAAGAAAATCACTGTTTAGAGTGTCTCTGTGTACAAAGAGTTCAAACTAGAAAAATGAATTCTCATCTTTGAAAACTAATAAAAAACTGCATCTGTATAAATGACTGAGTAAACTATTCACTCAGTTTCTCGCCTTTAAAATTTTGAGCATGTGTCACCCATGACTTAAGGCAATTCTCAAATTACGAAAGTATGAATTAAGTAAAAAGTGAAAGAAAAATATTTCCAGTGTTTATCCACTGTCCTTTGGCTTCTTGCTTTAGTGCGCGCACGTCAAATTGAGTTCAAGCAGCTGTGATATCCTTTTTCTCTTTTTAGACGCTTTTGATATTCGAGTTCGAGATGATGAAAGTGATATTTAATTGAGTTTGTGTACAAGCCGTCTGTTGGAGGATTTTAATCATATTCTTTCGTACAGAAAAAAAAAAAAAAAAAAAAAATCAATAATTGAACCTCTTAATTGAAAACCCCGCAAGTCTGAAGAAAATAAGTATGCACCAAAAACCTATAATATGTGGATATAGACGCATGTTTATATGTAAAACCGTTCAATTAAGGTCACTTACTAACCCCCCCCCCCTCCGTTGAATTTCTTTAACCCTTTGAGGCGCAACCCTTTCCCAATGCTGAAAAAAGGGCAGCCGTTGCCATCGCTCGACTTAACGACCAGCAAGATGGCGAACGATCGAAACGTTCATCGCGTGCCACAGATCTAGAAACCCTTTTTTTGACGACAGCTGGCTGTGCCATTAAAAGGATATCTAGATCTGTGACACGCGATGAACGTTTCGATCGTTCGTCATCTTGCTGGTAGTTAAGTCGAGCGATGGCAACGGCTGTCCCTTTTCAGCATTGGGAAAGGGTTGCGCCTCAAAGGGTTAATTTGAAAAATAACCATTAATCAGTGTTTTGGGCTTCAGAAATTTGCACCTTGATTGATCGAGAGGCGTTAATTTCGTTTCTATATATTGGGCATGTAAAATACAACTTCCGTTTTCTATTTTCCCCAAAAAGTTTTAAAGTTTTCGTTTCACTCGCTGATGTAGAACAATTACTGTAAGGCTGTTGTGTGACAGCTTTGGTAATGCAATTTATTTCATTGTTGACGCTTTCGTACGCACGCTTCTGTGAAACGCCCTCATTACCTTAATAGGCATGCAAGAGTAATTGGTATATCTATCATTGTTTCAGGGGGGGGGGGGTAATCGCTGAATTAAGCGTGGTCCACCAGGATGTTGATATGGGATGTAAAAGCTGGAATTCTCTTACCGTGTGCAGCTGTAATTCGAATCTTTTTGAAAGGGAATTCCGATGAATTTTATTGATGAGTCAAGCTTTTTTTTTTATACAGCTGGATAAAGGAAATGTTTGACGGCACGGTATAATAACAAGTTTTCGTTTCTATGTAGAGTTCGTTAAATTTGACAGCTTAAAAATAATCTGCTTCTATGCTTTTTACGTATATGATTTATGGAATTTGTTAAATGTGATAGCTTAGAAGTAATCTTCTACTATGCTTTTTATTTATATGATTTATGGAGTTTGTTAAATTTAACAGCTTAAAAATTATCTTCTATATTTTTCATGCTTAAATAGTTTCTTCCGAAAAAGTTGGTTTCCTGTGTATGATTTTAAATAAAAGTATAGTTTCAAGATGATTTCAGCGTTGCATTTTTTTCGCACCGTGTAAATTATGTACTGGTTGAAGTCATGTAATGTAATACTTCTTAATATTTTGTTTTTGTCACGTGCCTTATTTACACCACCCAGTAAACTGATTTTGCTGACTTCAGCGTTAGAATGACGAGAAATCAATCATTCAAGATTAATACATAAAACCAACTGCGCATTGCCCTGCTGTATTAAGTTTTAGATTATATCTTGCCGAAAAAAAATTTATGAGCTGATGTTGACTAATCTTGTCTCTTGGCTGTTTTTTGCAACCACTAATGAGTGAAGTAAGTATGGATTTTAAAAATACTAGTCTTAATATGTGTGCATTCTTTAGAAGCTATATGGGACGCAGATTCTAAAAAATCGCCCATAAAGCTTATAAAAAATGAGAAATAAACTTACAAAATCCTTTCATTAGAAAGATAAATCTAACATTTTTTGCTAAGTCCCGTTATCCTAACATTAAAATAATAATCGAGGGGTGAAAACTTACGGAGGAATAATTTTTTAGTTCACCTATCGCCGCAGCAGTTTATTTTGTAAAAACGTAATTTGATTCAAATTTTTTACATTATCATCCCATTATTAATTATTCCTCATCCCATTAGATTTCTTTTTGTGGAGGGAGGGGGGTGTTGTATTTTAACGATGGTATTTTCGAGAAAAGTCTTGCAAGCATCGATGAATTAAAACAAACCATAGCTGAAGAAATCTCGCCAATAAGACTAACAATGTTGTGAAGTGTGTCCAAAAGCTTGATTCGACGTGTTTAGGTTTGCATTCAAAATGGTGGCGAACATTTTCAACAGTTGCTGTATGGAATAATAATTTAAAAAATTTAATTAAATTGAACAGTGATGGAAATTGTCTCCCTCACTTAACCCCTTAACCGTCGTATTATTTTCAAGAAAACGGTCATAAAAGTGCTTATTTCTTTTATTCGAGAAAATTGTATAAAACAAGTGCATATATAGTATATTTATTACTGCTACCATGTATTTAAAAGTAAACTATCTCCGAATTAAGTTAAAAATACTCTGGTATTGTCATCTGTTGTGTAAAATTATATATTACAAAAAAATCCGTGCATCAGAATTGGAACGCTCTTATCTTTCTGGCGCATTTTTTTGAACAGTATTGCCCGGAAATTTGACGGGCACGAGAAATAGAGGGAGAAAGCTTAGCCCGTCATTTTGACGGGAGCGAAGATTAAGGGGTTAAATTAGGTTCGAACAATTACTTCAGTGTTAGAATATTTGCCATATTCGCTAGATTTAAGGGTAATAGGAAAAACCAGCGGGTACTTTTTAAAACTGATCACTCGTTATTTTGTATACATGATTTCTATATTTAGTTTTTAAAGCCACAACAGACAACAATTTTTTTTTCGCCTAAGTATGAAGTAGCAAACGGGATTGATGTTTAAAAAACATTCGTATTCATTGTAGCGAGAGAATTGCAAGGCCTTTTCCACAATTCGTTTTTGGCTTTTAGCGGGGGTCACAACTCCAAATAGGATGAGAAACTCTGATATAAGGAAAGGATAAAGAACAGATTTAATTGGGCCTTGGTTTAACATTCCTGTTTAGCGATTAATAACTTCACCAGTCTGGCGAGTCCTTGTACAAAGCATGATCTCTCACGTCATACGTCCGAATCAGGTGCCAAAAAGATGTTTCAAAAACTTGTCCTTGATTTTGCGCTCTATTACATTATATATATATACACATACATGCAGTAGACACCGGATATAACGTACTCTCACGGGACCTAAAAAAGTAGTACGTTTTAGCCGAAGTACGTTATAAGCAGTACCGCCGGTAAGATTCAATATTATACAAAAAAAAAAAAAAAAAAGAAAGTGGGCTCATAAATTCATCGTGATATGTGTTTTTTTAAAACAGGTCTGATTCTTTTAAAATTTAAATTAAAGAAAGAAAATTCTTTATTACTTACAATTTTTATTGAGATAAAAAAAATCTGTAATTTTTTGTTTTAAATAGGCAGATGCTACTTTAAAAATACCGTTTTGGATATCCATAATAGACTGTTGTAGAATCTCTGCATCATCACTGCGGCATTCAAAAAATCGTGATAATGTTTTTGCAGCATTGAATGCGTCGGGTATGCTTGGTATAGGCTCCTCTGTTCCTTCTTCACTATCATCAGAATCATTAGAGATAGGGCTTTTCAGGAGGCATTTACATTGATCAGGGGCGTAGCCAGAAATTTTTCATGGGGGGGGGGGTTACGACTACTACAACTCATATATATGTATACGTGTGTGTGATAATGTAGTGAAGAATATACATTTTGCATGGCAACAAATTCCTCATGGGGGGGTGTTATGACCCCTCTAAACCCCCCGTGGCTACGCCCCTGACATTGATGAATTATAAATAAAAAACATGGTCTTGTTCTTAGCCCTACCTAGCAGGCGAAAAAGATAAACGATCGCTCCCTTCATTTATACACAATTCATCTGGCTAGAGAATCTGAAAACTGACAACGAGTGTTTTCCAAGGTACTGAAATTTCCGAGATCAAGGAAATAAAACTCTTAAGAAAAGCAAAAAAATTTTTTTGGCTTTGCTATAAAAAGTACGTTATAGCCGAAGTACGTACTTTTATTAAGTACGTTTTAACCGAAGTTAAATAACATTATAAATATAGGACTTCAATCGGGACCTAGCTTCTATGTACATTATAACCGATAATAGGTTATATCCCAGGTTCGTTATAACCAGTGCGCACTGTATATGTGTGTGTGTGTGTATTTAATTCACTAGATTATAATAAACCGCGTTATGTATTTCCACTATTGCAAAGCCCGACCATCAGGATATATAAATGCATTGCAGTAAAGAATATTAAAGAATTTTTGTATTTATGAATAACATTTATTTTCACAAATAATAAATATCCATACACATACTACGTACACTTCTAGACTAAACTCCTTTAATATAAATGAAAAGAATTTCAGAATTCCCTGTACGTATCTTAAAACGGATGAGATATTATCTGTAATAAGGCCTACAGAGAGGCTCAGACGTATAGGCTCACGGATTTTGACCCAATGCTGATGGGTTTTAGAGGATCCTTAGTGGAGTAAAATGCCAGAGCATTAGTTGCCAACTCTCGAGTATTTTCGAGAGAACGGCAATTAAATTTTTATACAAAGTTTTTTTTTTTAAGAATTTCATTTTTTAATAAATAAAAATTTGTTAAAAACAGGGTTTCTACAGACCTGGAAAGTGGGGGAATATCAGGGAAAGTCAGGGATTTGGGAAAAAAGTCAGGGAAATTAGAAGAAATTGAAGAAAGGTCAGGGAAATGCAAGAAAAATTGAATTTTGCTGCAAAATCAAGAAAATATTTGCTGTTTGAACCTAATTGTAGAAATTGCTTTATTTTCATTTTCTCATTTAACTTTATAAATAATTTTAAAATGTGTCCTTTATGAGCATATCTTGTTCAGTTGAAATATGCTTAATTTTATCCTAAATTATTATAAAACAAAGTTTTTGTTAGAATACAATGATCTCAAATAAAATTCTTGTATATATTAATTTTTTATTATTATTATTATTTGTAAAAAAAAGGGCAAAATATGTAGAAAAGTTATTAATTAAAGGATGTAATTTTAAAAATAGGAATGCAAAAGGGAAAGCACGCTAGATAAAAAGTCAGGGAAGAGCATGATAGATGCCAGGGAAATAAAAGCTGTGAAATCTGTAGAAACCCTGAAAAAGCACAAAAATATTGGACCCTTGAAATGGGTGGGCCCAGGAGAAGTGCCCCGGTTGCCCCGCCGGTAAACAGGCTCTGCACTATTGTTCTCCTTTTCTCTTACTCCCTTAGACCATGCCTTAGACACACACACATAGTTTCTTCATCCAAAAAGATAGTTCACCTTGCTGCAGAAGCTTCTTTAAACCACAAGATAGCCACAGGATTCGTCCGTAGAAATGCTGTACTATCGATTAAAAAATTTTTGCTTCGCTGGTTTACGTAACATTTCTTCGTGCTTCTTTCCTTCGATGAATAATTAATATCTTTTGCAGAAGCTTGTAGGATAAAAGAATAGCGATGCTTTAGGAGAGATGTGAACTTCGCTTCCGTAAACGCATTTAGTGAGAATGTGCTAGCTTCTTTCTTAATTTATTTTTGTAGAATACAATGGTTGGGTAAGAGTATTTTTTAGAACAACTGCTAAGCGCCTGAAGTATAAATACTGATACATAAAACGTACTTTTCACGTTCTACAAAGAATTATCTCTTTTTTATTATCGAAATATAAACTGAGCCTGGAACGCCGATAAAGTTAATACATCCAATTCTGTTTTTACCCGGTGGATATGTTTCGTGCGGTAGTAAACGTGGTTTTACTGTTTCATGCACATGTTTGTTTCACTTACAAATTATTTATTTATTGTGTGTATATATAAATAATTCAGCTAATATATATATATAACCAAGCAGCTTTCCTGCACATTTCCAGTTATTTTTCTTACACATACAGTTGATCAGGCACATAGCCTGAGAAATACACCTTTGACATGTGTATCTTTGACAAATTTTCCGAACTTTTTTTATGGTAAGTAGCAGAAACTTCCAATCCAAAGAATATCCTTAGTCATAATACACATAAATATGCATGCCTTCTGTTTTTGATAAAATCTTGAATTCCTTATCTTTCGTAATCCCGAAATTCAAAACACACTTCTTCCGAATCCATGATGCAATTGTTTTTCCTCTATGTCGACATGATTTCTAATTACTAAAATGAAATTAGAAATAAATCTTTGAGAGCGACACAAGAATTCAGAAGTTCCTGCTCTATGTGTGATTGAATGACTACTAGGGTTTGTAATTTTTTGAAAAATCCCCCAACTCATAGCAAGCAGAAGAGTTTTGGTTGACCTGAATCATTAACCTTTTACAAGTCGATGCTCCCATCCAATTAAAAATTTATTGAAAAATTAAATTTGATCAATATTGACTTGAAAAAATGAGCAGATAGAGTTAAAAGATGACTTGATTTTTTGAAATAGAATTTGCATTTCTGTCATGAGTGAGAAACTGGATAAAAAATAATGAAAATAGCCATTTTCATAATTTTTTACGGAGCTATCTTGTTACATCCCCCTCCTCTTCAAAATTAATTCATATCTCTACTTAAATTTATATATAAATCTTTCATTTATTCTTAATATTTCAGTTAGAATTTAAACTACCCATAAAAGTATAGTCAAAGGCGCTAAGTGACTTGTCCCTAAAAGTATAGTCAGAAAGGACCTGTGTTCCTAATTGGGAACACATTGAAAATTGGGTCACAATTTCCCCCATTTAAATGACTGATATCCCCTTAACTAAAGCATTAGAAGGCAAAATATGGAACAAAACTAATTTTAGATATACCTGGATCTGAATTCGGTCTGTTAAAGGTTCTGTAGTTACAAAAGACTGGTAACTCGTTTATCATTTGCTGAAAAGTTATGGAATAATAAAATTTGCAGAGATTTAAATTTACCTTTGAATTAGAACTGCTCGCAGTATTTATTTTCAAAACAGCCCAAGAAATGGAGATTGGAATTCGCGAAGAAAAACATTACGGTTTGTTTGAAATGAGAAAACATGTTTAGAAGATATAGAAAAAAAGGCGATTTTTTTAAAATTATGAATCTGTATTTGTTTCGGAGAAGCTAAAAGAGCTTGTCCTTAAACTATTTTTCCTGTTTTTGTTTAATGCATCGAACTTCAAGTAAAGTTGTATGACCTTTAAGTTGTTGTTCGCTTCACCATGGCGCAGGGGTTATGTCACTGAAAATGGTAGACGGCCGAAGTGTGAAGGTCCCGGGTTCGGGTCCCATCTGGCGGCTGTCGATCTAACGGTCTGGAGTTTTGGTAGGTTTTCTCCAGATGTAACGTGAATACGCGTTAGAACCCCTTAGAAAGTACTCCTGCCAAGGCACCCCCATCTTTAGCAGATCACCCTAACGTAGCGTTCCATAATCACACAATCAGTTAAGCTGTTGTTCGTTATTTAAGCTGCATATTGTTTTGTACACTCGAATATTACAATTTTGCTTCAAAATTCTATTTATGAAAGTTAGCACAATTTTTTTAAAAAAAAGTATGATTTGTTTGTATACCTTTTTCCACTAACTGTATGCATAGATTTTACCAAAAGTGTTACTACATATTTTAGCTGATCGATAGCTCGATTTCAGTGAGGGCTGTTTTAATTTTCTGTCACGGGAAAGTCTGTCTTAAAAGATCAAGTTTTTCAGTGAATAAGTGTAATTCAACAGACCAGTTATTCATATGATCTCTAACTATTTCAAATTGTTAAAACAAAGGTTCACTTTATACAGAGTCTTCTTACGGCAAGTTTTACTTCGTTTTTTATTGTCCTATATTTTAAAATAAAGAAATCCTATATTTTCTTCTTTTATTGCTAGGAATCCTGCCTAGTGTTTACACTGAGAACTACGCGGTATCAACTGATAATCTACACGTTCCTTTTATATACCTGTTCTTCCTAGGCCTTGGGGGAAGAATGGTGATGTCATCGCTGTTTTAATTAATGTTTCACATACTGAACAAGGCATAATCAATGACATTGAATGTATGCTTATTCATGTTAATTGTTTGCGGATTTCTTTTAGTGAAAGTATTGCTCTGAGGTGTTCTTGTTTTTAACTAGGTATTTTTTGCTTGAGTCCGCTCGGAAGTTATCCTTGAGATTCTCATCGTGTCTTTAAAAAAAGCTAAGTGAATGGGTCCTTGCCCCAAAAATCGCCGCCAGCTTTGTGGTGCTCATGAAGGTCGTGACACGTTAACAGGGACGTCTCACTTCAATAACTTTCGATTTTGTAAGGTAAAGGATTCCGAGTTGCATCCATTATTGATCGTTTAAAGAATTACGTAACGATCCAAGATTTGTATTCAACAACATCGTAATTTTCAGATATGTACGCTTTCTCTCTCTCTCTCTCTCTCTTAAAAAAAATAATTAATAAAAACACGTAATTATTTGAAACTAGCTGCGTTGCTCGGGTGCAGAAGGCGTCAGGGTATAATTTGCCGAAAATAAATGTCAGCTGTTGTCAATCACTGATGCATTGATCATTTTTTTTCTTTTTCATAAATAGGCGTATTTTTAACATCTGCGTTTTCCCCATCTCTAACCGCATATAATATTGCTGCATAAGGGTATGTTTACTGAAGCATTTAAGTTCCCTTTTAAATATTTCTTTAAAATATATATATATATATATATATATATATATATACATACCAGTTTTCGATTAAAAAAATACCATTTTGAACAAAACAAAACAAACATTATCTATATAAATAAAATTCGACTTTTGTCTGTACATTTCTTGGAATTCAAAAATTTTGCGATTTCTATCCGTTTCAAGCATCTGGGAATCCGGTGCACCCCTAAAAAAAAAGTTTGTCTGTCTGTCATTCTGTCGTTCTGTCATTCTGTCCGTGACGCTTTTTTTGTTCAAGCATCACGACTGAAGCGAATAATATGAAATTGGGTGTCATGATAGGTGGTCACTCAACTTAAAACATAGGCGTCGAATTTTAAAAAAATCTTGATTGGATTTTCAGATTTTGCGAAAATCATTTCAAACTGCGTAAATTTGTGTTCGAGCATCCCGTAAAAACGACTCAAGCCAATGGTATGAAATTGGGTGTCATGATAGGTGGTCACTCAACTGAAAGCATAGGCGTCGAATTTTTTAAAATTCTTGATTGGATTTTGAGATTTTGCGAAAATCCTTTCAAACTGCGTAAATGTGTGTTCGAACATCACCTATAAACGACTGAAGCAGTTGAAATGAAATTTGGTATCATGATTGGTGGTCACTCAACTTAAAACATAGGTGCCCATTAAAAAAAAAAAAAAAAAAAAAAAAAAACCTTGATTAGATTTTGAGATTTTGCGAAAATCGTTTTAAACTGCGTAAATTCGTGTTCGAGCATCACGTAAAAATGACTGAAGCTATTGAAATGAAATTTGGTATCATGATAGGTTGTCACTCAACTTAAAACATAGGCGTCGAATTTTTAAAAAATCTTGATTGGATTTTGAGATTTTGCGAAAATCCTTTCAAATTTGTGTTCGAGCATCACGTAATAACGACTAATACGAATAATACGAAATTTGATGATATGATAGGAAGTTGCTAATCTTAATTTATAGGCGTCGAGAGAGAATTTTAAAAATATTTTGATTACATTTTGAGATTTTGTGAAAATCATTTTAAAATGCTGAAATTTTGTTCCAGCATCACGAAATAAAGACTGCAGGGAATGAAACGAAATATGGTGACATGATAGGTTGTCACTCAACTTAAATTCTAGGGTGCCAATTTTTCAAAAATGTTGATTAGATTTTGAGATTTTGTGAAAATTATTTCAAAATGCGTAAATATTCGTTCGCGCATCACATAATTACGACTAAAGCGAATCAAATGATATTACTTAGTTACTCTCTAACCTGCAATATTTTAACAATACATAAAAATTATAACTTCGTTTTCTTTACTTTTGGCAGTATACTACACCCATTCTGTGTACTCCCACAATGCTGACGAAAGTTCTTGCTTTTTGGAAATTTGCATTCAGTACTAACCCGTCAGCGACGGGCACTTCATCTAGTTAAGAAATAAATACATTCATTATTCAAACTTATGAATATGATCTTACGCTATTCTTGTGCCGATATCGCTTTCTTTACGGTAAATCACTGCCATCTATCGGCACCTGCATGAAAATTAACTGGAACAGCGTTAATTTTTTCTCCCTTCTCGGGAAAAAGGTAATCCATTATTTAATTTAGGGTATAAGCTCTCTCTATTTCAAATTTCATCCAAATCCGTCCAAACATACAAACTCACAAACTTTTGCATTAACAATATTACTAGGATAAAATTGGTTAAAAAAGGTAGTAACATAAATCTTGAAATAGTTCAAAAATAAGTAAACAAGTCAATAAAAAAAAAAAAAAAAGTCTGTTTATTCAGAGATTGACTTACTAAACAGGAATGTCAAAATATTTTCAGTCATGTTACTTTTGATTTCATAAACGCGGGCTCAATTTCTCTGATGGAAATATCCCCAGCATTTAAAGGTTTTAGGAAAGGCAGTGAAAATGTGGAAGATAACGCATGAGAAGATGCCGCTTTTTCACAGTTAGTGCTCTGGATAATTGGAACTGAAAATGTTACTTGCTCAGTCATTTAAAACGAATACTCCGCTATCTTCTGGCACTAACTGTCATTTGGGGTGCGGATTTTCGATAACGTATCTCTTCAGTCTGGTCACGGTTATATTGTGCATATCGAAAATACTGGTCAGTAGTCAATAAACTGATTTTTGATCCGTTGGATCTGAAACACACCCCATGCGCTGTTTTGCACGCTTTTCAAGTAACTCATCAAAACATGTGCGGTTGTTAAGGTCAAACTTCGTTGTAACCTCGTTGTACTGTCACCTGTGGGGACCGCCGAAAACTGATCATTTAAGAGAGGTGACTATATATGCGACAAAAGTAAATAGCCATTATTTAACTTTAGATACATGTTTTCGCAAGTAGTTATGGGGGGGGGGATTATATTGTTCGATTAATATTTTTTAATTTAAATTTTAATGCAGTAATTATATACAAAATAAAAGAATAATAATTGATGCGTTATATACTTAACAGAAGTTAGAAATAGAATCCAATATTTAAAATTTTCATTTATGTAGGATTGCCTTTTCTTTGTTTTAGATGTTTCTACCAGTTTTGAAGATCACTAACAGTTTTAAAATGTCCCTCTGAGGCCTCTAAATGTGGAGGGGGGGGGGAAGAAATCCTAACAGTGTTCAACGATTTGAGGGCTTCTGTCTGAATTACAGTCTAAAAGATAATCCCCGCTGTAACGAAAGTGTAGATAGCCGATTTCTTACTGAAAGATGGCTTTCTCGGTTTCTGAAATATTTCCCACAGTATTTAGTGACCATATAAACGGTTGTAGGTATGATAGCATGACCATGTGAAGGGTGTAGATGCAAAACTCACACACACACACTCTCCACTTTTCAGGTTCTTAGAAAAGTGCAAAAAACTGATTATTATTAACAAACACAGTAAATTGGCAAATTTTTTTTTGTGATGTATTTGTTGCTGGGGCAGAAAAATCTTCAAAAATTTACATGTCCGGTCGAGAATGTAACCAAAAATAATACATGCCCGGACCAAAAATTTACATGCCCGAAAAATATTACTACGTGGATATGGTTTTTTTTAATCTTTTCCCATTTCTGTTGGGGTTATTTGGTTTACATTACATTTGAGGTATTGCGATTGCCGCTAGGACATTGATGAAATCACTGAAATAAAAAGTGAAAATTATTTTTCCCTTACCTAGTTTTGAATAATTGTAGGCATTATGTATGTATGTATATATATATATATATATATAATTATGTTTTTGTTTTTTTAGAGTAATTTATAAATCTCTTACGGTCGATTTTTTTACATGCCCTAGGCATGTCGGGCAATAGATTTTTCTGGCCCTCATTTGTTGTCATAACAACTATTCGCACATAGTCCTAAACCTGTAATAATTCTGTTAAGCTAGAATTTAAATTCGGAAAATGTGAGTTTGGCAGCAGACTTTTATGGGTAATGTTAGTTATTAACCAAAATAGTTATGAATTTAAAACAGAAAGAACCAAAATAAATAAACATCGGTTGTCATGGAGATTAATAAAAAATAAAAATCAACGTGCAAAAAACATTTATGAAAGAGGTTTCTTAGTTATTCTTTAAAAACATCCACAGATGTAAAGAAAACAACATGATATCCTTTTCAAGCCTCACTAATTGCTTGAGTTTGGAGAGAGTGAGTTTTACTGCAAAACGGTTGTTGGTTATCGTGAGCTATGCATGAAAACGAAATTTTCAGCAATTTTTTTTTTTTTTCTTCAGCCTTTCAGTATGTTCATTATGGCTAGAGGTGTGCCGGATATCCGTATCCGCGAAATATTCTAAGGAAAAAAAAAGATGCGTATCCGGATCCGTCAGCGCGAAAAAAAAATGATCCGGATCCGCGTTTTTTTAGCGGATCTTCCACGCATGTTTTGTTAGCATTTCAGGACAAGTCAAAGATTTTTTTTTAAAAATCTGGAATGACTCCACTCGACTTTCCAAACACTTGACCTTTACCAAGCTTTTAAATAAATTTTATTCAATTCAATCGAATGCGTTGTTCACTCTAGTGTTTTTTTAAATAATCTGAATGTATAAGCCGCGATGTATAAGAATACTTTTCGTAGCCCTGTGCAGGCCCTATACAGTATGTAAGACAGTGACCTATAATATGCGTACCTAATTTTCGCTTAATTAAATGTACTATATAAACATGAGTGCAGTTAAATAATTTGCATTCCATAGCTCGTCATGTATAACAATTCTTTTTTGTGTTTGGGGTGCTTATAGTTTTGTATAATGTACAAAAACTATAAGCACCCCCAATATACACTTCAAAATCTGTACTGGCTGTCTGGCGGTGACCTGCTACCTACATACACAATTTCAGCTTATTCGAATTCAGGATTTAGACAAAAGAGCACTTTAAATGATTTACGTCCACAGAACTTATTGTATAGGAATTCTTTTTTTGTAACCCTATTCACGAACTATTAATTGCACACTCACCGAAATCTATGTATGTCATACGTCCGTGGACTATAACCGGCTGAATTTGCGCTGAATCGAATGCACCGCTTAGAAGATAGCGCACTTTCAGGATTTGCCTCCACATGCCGTAATGTATAAGAATTCTTTTGTAGACCTGCAAAAAATATTATACATCCCATACACATCAAAATCAGTACCGGTTGGACGATGGTGATCTATAAAAATACTATACCAAATTTGAGCTCAAGCGAATGCACCGTTTACTAGCTATCGTGTTCACTCACAAAGACACACACACACATATACTACATACGCTACATACATACATGGATCACAGTAAAAATTGCATAAATGAATTCCGAATATCTCAAAACGAGTAAATACATCAAAGTCTCAGACGAATTTTTTCATGATTACAATACTTTCCTTACATAGTGTACGTTCGGGAAGTAAAGATCTGATCAAATTATTCTGTGATTAATATTTTTAAATTAAACATAAATTTTATTGTTTAAAATTTTAAAATTATTGTTTAATATGTTTAAGTGACTCTTAGGCAGGGTTGTTATGATTTTGACCAACCCGAAAAAACCCACCCGGGTTTTTTCGAAAAGCCCACTTGAAAAAACCCAGTTGGGTTTTTTCAAAATTTCAACTTGAATTACGTAGATAATCCATCTCTTAATATCAGTTTATAAACAGCTCCCTACCTCCCCCTACACCACCACTACCTAAGGGGAAAAAAAATTAGAAAGACTTCACATAGGCATAAAAACATTCTAGAGTAAATTTTTATGCCTATCTGTATTAAAATGAATGAGGATTTTTTAACCATAAAAATCATTAGTTTAAAAAGTTCTAATTAAGCACTAATATATTACTGTTAAAATTATTACTAACAGTCAATTTATCTAAGAGCAAACCATGATTGGGGTTGCTATTGTTATCGATTTATACATTTTTTCATGCATGATTCGTAATTGTAATTAGTTATTACTATTAATTTAACCATTTTTTATTTATAATTGGTTTTTGCAATCAATTAGCTGTTTTAAGTTGTATTTAGTAATAAGCAAATTTTTTTCAAATATTATGAAACCTCATCCTTTCTTCTGAAAATATCCTGAAAAAAACCCAGATAAAACCCGAAAAACCCTGATAAACCCCCCAAAACCCTGTTTTTTCTGAAAAAAAAAAAACGGTTTTTTAACAACCCTGCTCTTAGGCGCAAAAATTCCACGCTTAAATAGTTTTAGTAATTTAAATATAACAGCATGAACTTTCTATTGGCGTTACTTGGTAAGCCTTTTAAATATTTCTAGTGGTGGGTTTCCCCCCCCCCCCTTATCCCTCAACAACCACTAAAGGTCTCCCCATCTCTTATTCTTGCTACAAAAAGTATCACTTTCCAAAATCTTTGTAAGGAGGGCTGAGGCTTCTTCTAGCTCTATTGCCCAGCTGTCGTCTTAACGATCTGGAATTTTGGACGGTTTTCTCCAGATGTAACATTAGAACCCCTTCAGAAGTCCTCTACTCAAGACATCTCCCCTCGTAGGCCTGGTGTAGCTTTGGCTTAACCAAAACCAGCCGACCCACCCACTGTCTTCGGAGTGTGGACCGCTTAAAAACATCAGAACAATGAAAAATGCTGTTATAGATAGCTCTGGAAAAAGGTGTTACGTGTCTACCGTGAACGGAGTTTCTAAATTCAGCGGAGGAACATAAAATGATTTTCCTCTTTCGATAAAAATCAACGGCCAATTCTTTCTTTCTTTTTCTTTTGTGCCAGAAACAAACCATTAAACTAGAGAAATGAAGAGTATAGACCTAATAGATGTTTTATTGACACGAGCAATAAAAAATTAGGATCACACTTTAAAGGCATGCACTATGTAACCAAAAGTTCCTGTTCCGGAAATCTAACAAAGGTAGACTTAAACATGTTTTTTTAATCTTTTTCCAACATTTTGAACTTATGGGAGCAGTGTTTGTATGCATATTTGTAAATGCAGGGAATGGGCTCACGTTCACTTACATTTGTTTAAAATATATACTTTTTAAATGTTTTTTGGCTACAACATACAGTTTTTAACCGCACTACATTAACACTATTAACAATTTAAAAGCATAAAATAAATAAAACTTTGTGAAAAAAAAAACACACATAAAAGGTTACTTCAAGGCGTAACGATCGTTTCGACCGAAAATTCGTTCGGTCTTCGTCAGCCAAACCCTTCCGTCATACAGAGCAGAGGGAACTGAAAAAGATAAAGAACGAACGAACGAACAACGTATAACGATCGAAACGATCGTTACGCCTTGAAGTAACCTTTTATGTGTATTTTTTTCACAAAGTTTATTTATTTTAACTTTTAACACCAGTTTTTTGAGTGTTTATTTTCACAATTAAAAGCATGACCGAATAATGCTATTTGGAAAGAAAATTTTTAACTGTAAATATGTGCGAAATATAATTTTATCTATTTTAATTTTAATTTTTTATCTTTCGTGTTTTAGCTAACTATATAAAGCACCACAAAAATTCCAGTCGAATATTTTGAAAATATGTATCAAACAGGGATCTGAATTGCAGTAAATTTTTTCAAGTAGCTAAATGATAGAAAATTTGCTAACAATTTAACTTACCTGTGCTTTAGAATGAAAAACTAGTTCATTTCTTAGAAACCGATCCCCCCCCTCCCCGAGCTTTTATTTAATTTGCTCTGTTATTCTATCGTTCTGGTTCAAAATTTGTTTCCGAATTTTAACCCACTTTCTCCAATCGAGTTAAAACTTTACGTACACTTGAAGTATGCCTAAAGTTTTTAAAAGTTTGGGTGAGGTGGGGGAACATGGGGTATACTGAAAAATATCCTTTTTTCACCATAAAAATTTAGATGTTTCAATATTTTTTTTTTTATCGATGTAGATATATTTTATCAACTTAACAAGTACTTCTAATGAAGTTTTAGGATATTTCAACAATATTAATGTGCGCGAAATTTCTTTTTTCTCTCTAAACATACTGCCTGTTAACAAGTGATATTGGAAAACTTTCTTCTAGATTCCTTATAATTAGTTAAATCATTTATGTTTTGATACATATTAGTAGAGAGACTACAAAAGAACTGAATTATATGAAAAAATTTAGAGTAAAATTGTAATTTCTATTAATTTTTTTTTTCCTTCTGATGTGGGATGAAATGGGGGGGGGGGTATGGTTAGACTTAGCAAAGTTCTATATGATACTGACATTTCTCCTTCTCTTTTACTGAATTATTCGTGAAACAACAGTTGTTATCAATAAAATTGAAATTTTAATTACCTGTTTATTGTAGAAGTTCATTTTATGGAATTAGTAGCGTAGCCAAGAATTTTTTTCGGAGGTGACTGCGAACTCAAAAAACTCGAATGCATTATAGCTTACAAAAATCGATAAAACATATCTTTTTTTTAAGGGGGGGGATGGAACCCCTTTACCTTGCTTAAAAATGTTCGCATATAAAAATGAATTTAAAAAATGAAAGAAAAAAAGTTAGTAAATCGAATTTGAAATCTTTGCAGTTGGAGAAACTTACAGTAGAGAAAATATTAAATTTTTCTAATGTTTACTTACTTCGGGGTGGCTACAGCCCCATCAACCATTCCCCTACTCACACCCCTGTGTAACATTTACCCTCAAGTAACATTTGCGGTATACTTGAGTGAACTTGAATTTTATAATCTTGGACATTATTTTCTTAGCTAAATATTTTGGGAAATAATCCTTTTTTGTGCATCCTTTTCTTTCATTCATACCATTAACATGATTTTTATTAAAATTATAGGTACTTTTGTCCTATTCCCCCACCCTATGGTGGGGGTACATTTTCCCCCAACATGAGAGAGAAATGGGGTATCAATATTTACCTAACTAAAAGTGACACCGTAGAAAAGTATTTTGATAACATTAAAAAATTGCTTTATTTTCAATGTATAAGTCCAATGTGTGTAATATACGTCAATAATTTAATTAACATAAATTTAACAGGTTAATTTTAGGACCTTTTAAAAAAAGTACACGATTTTTCCTCCACCTGGACCTATCTTTCATTAATTATTAATATTATTATCTTCACATATTAGATGGTATTCATTGAACTGTTGATCGAGCATCTTCGATCTGTGCGTCATCGGAAATAGTTTTTGATTCTACAAAAAAAAAAAAAAAAAAAAAAAAGAAATCAGTTTCGATTTTGTTGCTTTGAATATTATTCCTTTAAAAAAAAAAATCATTTTTCACTGTTATTGTCCATGCTGTATATTTTACTTATTTCTGTAAAGTGCAGAATCAGTCGTAAGATTGATCTTTTGATTATTGCTCTGGCATTACATTTTGTTGACCTGCGTTCGATTCCAGAGTTAGCTTCTATTTCTATTTTCTCATGTTTTAAGTTTTCTTATGTTTTAAGCGTTTTTGGTAATTGATTTTCTCCCTTATGTACCTTTCCCCCTTTTATTGTTAATTCTACATCCCTTCTGGTATGTACACTAAAACAAGAAAACTTTTAAATTTCACCTTACTACTCGGAGATAAGAAGTTTTACCGTCGGGTTCGTGACTCGTAATTTGATTTTTAAGAATTTCTTTTCCCTCTCTTTGATAACAACAACACAACTAAGTGTTATTTATTTTTATAACCTATAAAATATAGGAAATGAAAACGAAGTTCTATGGATGGAAAAATAAAAATATGTGCTGTTACGATCCAGATAAAAATTAAATACACGCACTTAATTTTTAGGTAGTATTATCAAGAAAATATGTAAAAAAAAGCAAGGAAAATTATTATTATTATCAATTTCAGGGGCGTAGCCAGAAATTTTTCATGGGGGGGGTTACGACTAATGCAACTCACATATATGCATACATGTGCGTGATAAGGGAGTGAAGAATATACATTTTGTATGGCAAAAATTTCCTCATGGGGGGGCGGTATGACCCCCCTAACCCCCCGTGGCTACGCCCCTGATCAATTTGTGTGAGGCTCCCTCCCCCCCCCCTAAAAAAAAGAAAAGTAGAGCAATCAAGTTGTTTATTGTCAAATTTTGACAAATATTGTGTAGTTTTCTTTTTTCTTTTACGTAACAGACTGTGAGAACATACTTTCAATTATTTTAATTTTTTTTAGTAATGCTGAAATCCACCATTGTTTCCAAGTAATTAAGTAACAATAAAATAATTATTAAATTAAACTAAACAGTTTTCAAACATTTTCTCTCGTTTCCAGTTTACTGGGGAACGGAGCAGTTTGTACACTGGTTATATTGCTTCCACTTCAATTTTCCGCATAATTAAATCTAGGTAAATACAAAATTTAAATTTTTATATGGCCCTCGTACAAAAAAATTCCCATTTAGTAGAATGGACACTATTCATTAATGAGGTGATCTACAAAACTTGAGATTTTATCGAGTGATGGACGCGAGATAAAAAATAGGCTGTCTCGTCTCGCAAAATCCCTAAAAAGCTTTGTCTCGTCTCGCAAAAATCTCTACATAACAATGTAAAATGTGCCTGTCACGTCTCGCAAAATAACTGCAAATCTCTGACTCGCAGTCCATCCCTAAATTTTTATCTAAAAAAGTGTCGGCGATATGAAAAGGAATAAATACTGACTGAAACCACTTTTCAATGGATCTCGAAGAGAAAAATTCACGTCAGATGATTGCATTTCAGGGGTCTTACACAAATTACGAAAGAAAACAATGATTTTATAAATATATAATACTTTTTCTTGATATTTTATAACCCCTGATCAACTTTGTTTAAGCATATCTCTGAGTTTTTAAAAAATTTTTTTTTTTTTTTATGATGAAAGGTTGAAACTTCGTACATCGCCGCATTAATATGTTTATCACTTATATACATAGCAAAAGTAAAATAAATGAATGACCAAAACATACCATAAGAATCAGCGAAACATTCAATCAAGCTTTTATTTAAAGATGGAATAAAATGTAAAAAGTAGTTTGTTGAAGAAATTTCCAGCTCAAAATCTTATTGCAACATAGAAATCTATCCTTGTTTGTCTATCACTGGGTGGAGGTACTTAGAAAATTCATTCAATATTACTTTTTCAAAATGTAGAATAATGTATAATTTAGAAAAGCTTGTGGCGTTAATGTCTTTTTCTCATACGTAAGTAAGTATCGATGTTATTTAATTTACCTGTAATTATATAGGTATATTAGCGCCTTCAGGTTTTGTAAATTGTATATTATTTTCCTTTGAGAAAAGTAATAGTATTAAATGAATTTGTTTAAGTATCTCCGCCAGTGATCTGTGAGCTGGGATGGATTTATTTTCTGCGAAAAGTGTTTGATCTGGAAACTGATCTCAAAAATTATTTTATACGTTTAATTCCATCTTTCAATAAAAGCTTAGTTATTTTTTTAAATTTATTGTTACACATTTTAGCTTATGTCTATTATTTGGGTACTTGCCATTTTATTGCCTCTTCTTTTACATTCGTTAAACTATGTTTAGCAAAGAATTTAAATTTCTTTTTCCTTCTTTGATGGAAGCTTCTTACCCATAAGCTTACTCTAAATGATTTCTGTTTGGTTGACTTAATCCTTTTGGGATCAAACCATCAAAATATGTATGAACCTCCATTTGAGCATTCCCTTACGTGGTCTGTCAGGTTTCTTTCTTTAGTTAAGTAAAAATATTGACGAGTAGGATCGCCTCGTCCCGTTTTCTGTTGTCTATTAAATACAGTGAAACTTCTCTGAAAGACCACCTCTAATAAGGGCAGTTTAGTTTTTGTTCCGTAATTTTTGGCAATGCAGTGGTAATTTTCCCTCCATAAAAGGACCACTCTTTATCCTTTCCCTCCCTGAAATGTTTATCTGTCCGTTGAAGGGTAGGATTGCTTCTTTGGGAGGCTATCTCGAAATGAGCTGTAAAGCTAGCTGAGTGAAAAGGGGCTACTGTACCCTGTACCACCTGGAATTGTCTGTGCAGGTTTTTATTTCACACGGAAAGAAAGAAGTTGTATGTAGGGAATGCAATCCCGATCTCGCGGGATCCCGCACAAATGTTTGCGGGACTAGTCCCGCGGGATTGACACTGAGAAAAAAATTATTTTTTATTACAATTTTGCGATGCTTTCCGAGTCAATAGGCCGAAATTTTTTGAGTATTTAGGTCTCTTATATAACAACAAATGAATCAATAATTACAAATTTTAATTCAAAGTTTTATTTTTTAAAATTATCTTCCAATGGGAGTCTGGATCTAAATCTAATCATTGTAATCTAAATTTTTTCGCAAAATTCCCATTCTCCAAATGAACTGAAATATTTCATACTATTTTATCTCTTAGCGAAAAGCCATGAATTAATTATAACAAGTTTTCATTTTAGTTTTTAATTTTTTTATATAATCCACACTTTTAATTATTTTACTAAAATTAAATCTAGACTAGGAAATGATTCATTGGATTTGTTCGATTTCGTACATTCTTTTTTTCATCGACTAAGAAAATAACGTAAATATGTGAACATATCTATAAATTCTATATTTCTGTGAATTCCTCATTTTTAACAACTAACATAAGACATAAGTTAGTATATTATTCTGAACATCACGGTTACATTTTCATATTTCTGTAAGTTATTGTATTAATTATCTCAAAAGATTAATTATTATTATTAAATTTAAACTTAATAGTGCTTAAAAATCTTACTTTTTTCTACTTTTCTCTGTTGAAATGAAGTCCTAGCTAAATGAACTGTCAATCCCGCGGAATTGCGGGATCCCGCAGGATCCATGAATCTCAATCCCGAAATCCCGCAGGACGGAAAACAGTGCGGGATTGCATTCCCTAGTTGTATGATATGCAATACATTGATTCAATAAAGGTTTTTCATACGATAGGTATTGCATAAAAGTTTGTTTCTCCGATTACCAATATTCCGAGACCACTTATCTGAAGACTGATTTTCTATGTATATAGAGTGGTTTCACTCAGGGGCGTAGCCAAGGGGGGGGGGGTTAGGGGGTCATAACCCCAGGGTTGGCTTTTTCCCGTCCAAAACTTGTTTTTCCCTTCCCACTGGGAAAAACCGGTAAATACCGGGAAAAAGTGGTAAATACTGGGAAAAACTTCCAAATGACAATATGTAAGATGTATTCTGGCTTCCTGAATATAACATGTAAAATTAGTTAGAAATACATAGTTATTACAAACTTCCCTTACGTTTAAAATTATTCTGTAGGAAAGCAATATAATTAAATAAGAAATATTGCATAAAATATAAAAAAATGCTCATAAAATTTTTTAATAATAATGAATTTCCTAATTAAATATTTCAAAACTTAGAACACAATAAAATAAAATTATTAAACTTAAAAATATCAGTATCATCAAGAGAAGCAATGAAGAATTTGTGTTATATTTAAATAAAAATGTTATTGTTTTTGTACATTATCAGTACCAGAAGTCCACCATATTTGTTTACATTTTTCTTGTTGCCAGATTCTTGTCTAGTCTGTAATAGAATGACTGAAGAATCAGTCTTTGAAGACTGATTCAGATTTTCTTAAAAAAAACACATCAAACTCCATACAAAAACACCTTTTCCAAAGACATTTTTCTCTGAAGACATTACAAACACTATTTCACCTGCACTATGGTGGAAGAATTTAAGTAAAAGTAAAACTGGAATAGATGCAGAATTTCTCCAATTAATGGAACATCTTCAGGGGTGTCCTGCATCATCAGCATCTCTGGAGCGTATTTTTTCTAATTTTTCTTTCATTCAAAACAAGATTAGAAATAGACTGGGTTTACAAAAAGCCTCTAAATTGGTATTTTGTTATATGATGCTAAAATCTAATAATGTGGAAGTGGAAGACGAAGAATATGAATACGATAACACTTGGTAAATGTATGGGAATCTGTATGGTGTGTAAATAAATATTTAAATAAATGCACTCCATTGTCTGTTTTTGTAAATCTTCCTTTTCTTTCTTTTTTGTTTACCTTTCAAGTTATTTACTTAGAATTCAATTTTGACATTTTTAAAGGTTGTTTTGAATTTATATTTATTTTTTTAATAATCAGTTTTTCCCATGTGGGAAAAACATAGTATTTCCCAGGACGGTAAATACCGGTTTTTACCATGGTATTTACCGGGAGTGGGAAAAACCTTGCCAACCCTGCATAACCCCCCCCCCCCCCCCCATGAGGAATTTTTTGCCATACAAAATGTATATTCTTCACTACATTATCACACACACGTATACATGTATATGAGTTTTAGTAGTCGTAACCCCCCCCCCCCCCCCCCCATGAAAAATTTCTCCCCTGGTTTCACTGTATTGTAGAACCTTGGATAGCACCGTCTCTTTTCGCCGATCTGACTTGATTTCACTTTTCCTTTGTATGCTTGAAATTTATTTTAGCACTGTTTACTTTTCACACGGACGTTCCAATTTTATTCTCGTCTCTCCTGTACTTAACACATTCTATATTCGCTATGATCAGCTTTTGTTTGTTGGTCTGTTATGTACCAGCAAACAGGAGCTATATTGCAACACAATTTTGAGACGAAAGAAAGCATATTCTATTCCTGCTATTCACACTGTTTTCCAAGCCTTAAGCTTGGATGGATCTGAATAACTTAATTTTTTAACAGAAGAAGAATTTCCATTCTATGTTAGTACTATTGCAGGTCTGTGTTTTTCCTGCTCGCTTTTCAATCATACCAATACTACAGGTATCACTCCCTTTTTAAGATCCTTTATTAATTTATCCAGCACATGCTTGGTAGATAACACTTAATTTATTACTTGTCACGACTGAATGAAAAACTAACTTTATTTTATCACGATTACCCCTCTCATGGTCTATCCATTTTCTTGGAAATAACAGCTGTGAAGATCAAAGGTCTTCTTAAGACCTACTTTCAGCCTCTGTAAAATCCTTCTGGCCATACAAATTAAGTGTATTTCAGATTCAATCTCTTGTTATGCGGAAATAAGTTTAACAAAGTAATCTCTCCAGATATTTGTTTAATCTCAACTGATTTCATTTATTTCTACGAGTTTTGTAAGCTTGTTAAGCTTCACGTGTGAAATTTGAAAGCGAATAAGATGAGAGAGTCCTGTATGAGTATTTGAAAAAGACAAAGTTAATTGGAGAACCTCTTTTGTGTCATTGTTACTCCCTGTTCTGCACTTTCTATTCCTTTCGCAGTGAATGTTAAATTGGGAAGTTTTCCAGATGCAAGAAAACATTCGCTTTTTGAAAATACCCGAATTGTTGAACATTTATTATACAGGATCTAACTAAAATATGATAACACGCTTTTGAATTTTATCCATTAGAGATAAACGCGCGATGTTAATTAGGGGTGGGGGGGAGTTCAAATTAAGGTAGGAATGAAAAGACAACATTAAGCGTTTAACGCGCAGTGTTCCCGCTCTGGGAGCACCAAACTCTGACGTTTTAGCTGTTGCCAGTCACGAAGAATAGATTGGATTTCTATAAAAATAGTGGCGGGTGACAGAGCTCCACGCGAATCCTTTGCTTTTTAGCACGTCGTTTCCCGTAAAAAAATGGTCACGATTCTTTTTAACAGCACTGACATCTGCTGAAAAAGGGAAGAATGCGAGAACAGCTGGATGGATTGCCCAATGCTGAAAAAAGGGCAGCCGTTGCCATCGCTCGACTGAATGACCAGCTAGAGGGCGGACGATCGAAACGTGCATCGCGTGCCACAGATCTAGAGACCCTTTTTTAGATAATAGTTATAGTTAAGTCGAGCGATGGCAACGGCTGCCCTTTTTTCAGCATTGGGAAAGGTTTGCGCCTCAAAGGGCTAAATATTAACCTATTTTTTAATTCGATGTTCTCTATCTAAAATTGATTAAAATTAGCTACTAAATTAGCTGCTGGCTGTGCGGCACAGCCAGCTGTCGTCAAAAAAGGATCTCTCGATCTGTGGCACGCGATGAACGTTTCGATCGTCCGCCCTCTTGCTGGTAGTTAAGTCGAGCGATGGCAACGGCTGCCCTTTTTTCAGCATTGAGAAAGGGTTGCGCCTCAAAGGGTTAAGGGCAAAAAAAAATCCTCACGTTAGGTTTCAAAAAGGGATACTTTTTTTATATTTGTATACGATCCTCATAGAAAAACTCCTACTTAATAAATTGTTCCCTATTCATTAATGAGGCGACTTACTAAATTTTAAAATTATATCCTAAAAAATGGCAGAGATATGAAGATAAAAATATGCCGACTTAAACCACTTTTCAATGGCTTTTAAAAGGGAAAAAACCAAGTCCTATGATCACGTTTCAGCGGTCGTACATAAATCACGAAAGAAAATCATTTGTTGCACTCTGCTAATAAATGTTTACATTCAAATTCATGTATAGTCCCGGCCTCACCATAGCCGGGTGGATAAGACACTGAACATGGTAGTTGGCTGAAGTGTGGAGGTCCCTTCCGCGCACTGACGATCTAACGATCTAGAGTTTTGGACGGTTTTCTCCGGAGTAAAAATGTTCATAATAAATATTTTTATTTGCTAGTTTAGCTTTTGTAATATTATTTAAACCATGCATATGAAAATATTCATACTCAAAATGTTGACTCGGCTGATTATTTGGATAGTTTTAAATATTATTTCTAAGTAGGTCTATGTGTAAATGTAAAGGATTGCTAGTTTGGTCAATATAAGCCATATTACTAACATGGCATAAATGCAAGTATATGTTTTACAAAGCTTTTTAAAGAACATAATATTACTATCTACGTTATTTGAGTCAGAGTATGAACAAGTTTTGCAACGAACGGTGAAACTTAACATCCAGTCATTGATAAAAGATCACTGTTTATCGGTCTGAAAGAGTAACTTTCGTTAATTCTTAAGTACATTGTTAACAGAAGTAGTTCAACGTTTGACCATAAAATGGTGCTATAAATTAGCCTCAACATTTCTAGAGAAACGTTGCACCATGATTTGGTGTTTAAACTCATCAATGAAGCCAAATCATGAAACTTTTCCCCATAGAAAGGTTGCAGCTAATTTAGCATCATTTTATGATGAAACGTTGAACTACTTATTAGCAGTGTATCGAGCATAGGCATGTTTTAATAAATTTAAGCCTGCTTCTTGCATGGCAATCGCTAATTTACTGTGAGAAATCATTCATAAAAGTTAAAGGACATGTAAATAAAATACAGTATTAATATTTTTAAAATAGCAAAACCAATTAGTTTTATTAGTTTAATTACAAAACTAAATTAACTTTTGCATATTTTAGCATACTTGAGCACAATTCCAAACCTTTTGGTTGTTCCAAAAAATCGATGAAATCGGAGAACGGATGAATTTTTAGATGTTTAAAGTAACTAACTATTTTTTAAAAATCTTTTGTATTTGAGGGACCTAGAAATAATGTCCCCCCCCCCCCACATAAAATGCAAACAAATTAGTTTACAACAAATTTTAATTACAAACAAGCTCTGCCTAAATTCAGTTTTACCATCACCAATATTATAAACCGTTATTTTTAAAAATTAAATAATGAAATTGAATTAAAGTGAACTATTTCACTTACATAAAACAAAAGTTTACTTCTCAATCCTTCGTATGCAATTAGAATATCTTCAACATATATTCAAAGGTGCTCCGTTACGTAGAGTTTGTGTGCAGTGCAAGAATAGGTTCCAAGAATATCTATGAAAAAAAGGTCATAAGCTGGAGCAATATGTAAACTTTCTTTAAATATTAAATAATTATAAGGAAACAATATAATAAAGAAAAACTCATAACTTGTTAAGGCTGTAATTCGGGGGGGAGGCGGCTTCATGATTGTTGATCACAAACGAAAATAAACCAATTGTGTCTGGAACTGGAAAAAATTGCGCCTGTTTTTTCACAAGCAACACTACACATTGCAATAAACGAAAAATCTGCGTCCAACGAAATTTTTTAAACATGGAACTCCAGAATAGTTTTCCGAGGAGTGACACATTTTGTAAAAAACTCAGTTCTTAAGGATTTTTTGTTTAAAGTTTTACAACTAATACTTGCACAGCTTGTGAAGAGACATCCTAAAAATTTTCAAGTACCTGATATAATTAGTTTATTTTTAATTGTGTTCGAAAATCACGTGATGTTTTCGAACCAGTCTTAAGATTTAACACGTAGAAAAACACATTTCTTGAGACAGTAGTATGCATATAAAATAATAAAGCTTCGACTGTTTTTTTGCATTATTGAATGAATAACAATGTTGTGCCATCTGTATTAAAATTATAAAATAAATACGAACACTTTAATACTTTCAAGTTATATTTTTAACACCCCCCCCCCGTTTTTAAACGCTAGAACGTACTCCTTAAAATATTAAATATTTGTGAGTGTCATTAATTTTCTCTGGTTACGGTCAGTAGAATGTAAATAATCCGCCCATTGGTCTACTGATCTTTTGTAAACTTTTTTTTGTGTGTGTGTTTTTCAAATTTTTGTGCTCGATTTCTTCAAAACGGTTGATAATGTAACTTTGATATTCGTCTGACACGTTTTTGTATTATTATTGACATTTAAAATTACACATGACTGGCTTAAGATACCTTTTAAATTTGAAATTTCGCTTTATTTTGTACTGTTAATTAACATAACCCCTCCTTTAAGCTTACCATAACACAAGCACATTCTCCCCCCCCCCCCTCCCCAATGTAATTTATTCTGCAGATTGCTGAATGATCTTATTTAACTTATTTTTGTATAAGTACGTTTCTGCTCACTAGATGGCAGCACTAACGGCGTGCTAGTGAATGTTTAGCTTCCAAGGCATACTTCCCGAGTACTAAACTTCCATATTTTGAAAAACATAATACTGGAAACTTCAAACTCTTGTTTAACCTCTACCGCTCTTACAAAAATTCTGATTTTCTTTTTTCATTGCATAGTAAGCCGCTAAATGCTGGAATTTTCCTAATATTTTAAAGTACTTCTTCATCCGATTAGTGGCGGATACAGGAATTTTTAAGCTAACTAAGATAATGAAGTAGAAAGAACGGAAGTTGCATATCCTGATGTTCGCCGGGAGGAAAGGAGATTTTGTTTCGTCTTAATTAATGATCGGTTATTTATTTATGGGCCGTTCTCAGCAAATTGCACTGTTCTGCTGCATTTGATTGAATAGCTCAATGTTAGTAAACCTCAATGCATGTACCTCAATGGTAGGAAATTATGTGGATTTCAAATCCAAACAATTAAGCCCTTACAGTGCAGTTTGAAAAACACAACAAAGTTGTTTTTCAAAGTTTGAAAGTTTCAAAGAACTCCGATTTTAGTCTTGGTACACAAATTAAATTAAACTGCACCATGGTCTCCAAAAAATTCCAGAGGGTTCTTCATAAGCTGCTTTACACACTGCAATAAGCGAAAATGCTGTGACGTTTGTGAAATTTTCAGAAAAAATTCTTAAACATGGATCTGAGTTGCAAGATATTTCGAAGAGTGACACGCTTTGCGAAAATTTCCGATTTTTAAGAATTCTTTGAAACTGATACAGATTGATCGTGTATTACAGTATGTAGTGCAGCTTGTAAAGAGACAGTTTCAAAATTTTGAAGTGCCTCGCATAATTAGTTTATTTGTAATTATGTACCAAAATCACATGATTTTTTTCGAACAACACCGTTAAGTAGCAAATCAATGAGTGTTTTGTTTGTACATTTCGTATTGATTCCCGATAATTATTTAGCGTAAATAATATAATTAAGAATAGTGTATATAATTTTATGAAGAACAAACATATTTTTTCCTGTGATATTTAAACAAAATGATAAGAATTATATATATCTATAGATATATATATATATATATATATCGCGTATCCGAGTACTGGATGAGCATTTAATTGATAGAGATACATTATTGAGTATTTTTATTTATGGTAAATATATACATGAGGAGATTGCATACATCCGGATTACATGAGTATGTTCAAGTAAGTGCGAGTAGAGCCAGTACCGCACCAAGTTCAGTAATTTTACAATGAGTAGTTCAGCAACATCACGCTAGGGGATAACACCATCCTCTAATTACCAATTTGACCAGAAATTACAAAACCCTAATTTGCTATAACGTTGACAAAGGCTGAGCTCACTGGCGAGACACCAAGAGATTGACAGGCTGTGTAACCAGAGTCTATGAATTAAGTTTAAAAGAGGCCAACTACGGCTTATATATGAAGTATTAAGTCCTCGGCAGGGCAGGCGGTCGATCGGAGGCTCGCTTTTGATTTCATAAAGTCGCCGCACTTTGATGTATGACCGGCCACCCCCGATTATGTAACAGTTGGGACGAAGATACGGTTGGACATTAGAGATGAGTTCGGGCTCATTTTTTGAAGCCCGAGCCCGAGCCGAGGGGCCCCCCCCGCCCGAGCCCCCGCCCGACCCCGACCCCGACCCCGTGGGGTCGGCATCCTGGTGCTTGCCCTAGGTCCGGAGTGATCCTCCCTTTTCCCCTGGGGGGCGCGTGTTGGCGTAAACCGCCTTTGGCGGTGGCTCCCCCCCTGCGGGTGTCCTCCTCCTCCCGAGCCCGAGGACTTTTAATCCGAGCCCGCCCGAGCCCGAGCAATATTATTAAATTTGGAGCCCGAGCCCGAAATTTCAGCTAAAGACAAATAAATTTAACTACTTCATTAACAGGATACAATAAATTTTGGAGCTTCACACACCTTCTAGTCCCCCGTGCCGCTATTTTTTTAAAATAAGTACGTCTATTTATCCCATGAATCACTTTTTAAAATCTGTTTCAAGGAGTATGTTCAACAAAGAAGAAATTTTTCACGAGACCGAGCCCGCCCGAGCCCTAACGCAATCGTGAATTACAGAGCCCGAGCCCGAGTCGGGTCCGGGCTCGGGCTTTCGGGCTCGGGCTGAGCCCGTCTCATCTCTATTGGACATCCGCGGGGTGCTGTTCTTTGAATTTCACGGCAGGGCTCTGGGGCAGTCCCGATCCTCTTGGCTGTAGCTGTCGAAGTGTTAAATAAATGCTCGTGGTACAAAACATATTTTTATTAGAAGAACTTGATTTATTCGGCTACAGAGGTCACACAAAATTAGCTCTCTGAGCGGTGTTTTCACTTTTATTATCGAGGGTCACATAGTTTATAAGCTTATTTCATGTTCAGGAAAAGGTGCATTTGTTAGTTATTAAAATGCCCGGGTCTCTTAGTCCCTGGAAATTCTTGGGAGCTGTGGAGACCCTGAGACTTCGGAACACGGGAAAAAGTATCAATTGCTTTAGATCGTGGCGGGAAAATTTAGATCCCGCGACAAATCCTTTGTTTGGAAACGAAAGCTGCTACGCCCCTATATACATATATAGTATAAAACAGCAAAACTTACGTAGTATGGATATCTTATTAATCCTTCGAGCAAGTGATAGCACATAACAAAAAGAATAATAATAAAAAAAAAAGAATAAAAATGGAAACAATAGGCCACAAATGTTGTAAGCAAACAGAGGTATCATAGCTAAAAAAAGTTTGGATCTATATAACCAGTGATATCTCGTGGGACTGAGCCTAACAACAAGAACCCCCCAAAAAATCAAAGCTGTGGAAGTTGGAATGTAAAATTGAAATAGAACACTCCCATTATCAAGCGCCACCGTGTTCATATTTCAGTTTAATTGAATAACAAAAATAGCCAGGTTTCTGCAGGTTACATGACAAAAAGAGTCATTAAAGTAACCCAGGGGCACGACCATAGCTGTACTATATATGGAAGAAAAAGCTCAGAGATGATGCCAACATAGACTTTTAAGTGACAAAAGTAAGCAGCAGGATCCAAGGAGTAAAAAAGAGAGAGAAATGGAACAACCAGGTGATGCTGTAGTCAGAATCAATGCAGTTAAAAAAAGAGAGAATATGAAAAAACAGAAAATGGTGGGGGGGGGGGGGTAAGGAAGTGTAAAATACTAAAAATCTATTATAACAAACCAATGAGCAACAAAGTACAGGCTTAAATAGCTAAAGAGTCCGAAAGGAATTTATAAAAAAAATAAAATTAAATTTAAAAATGTTTAAAACTGTTTTCAGTATGTGAAAAGAAGTAAAAAGTATTTAAAATTAATAATAATAGTAATCATAGGTACTAAAAAATTAGTAATATTATTTATATGTAATCATTCAAGTTTTTAGCGTGTATTTATTTATTTTGCTCGATAATATATTTAACAAATCACTTAGTATGGCTTATATCTGGATCAGTAAAAAAAAAAAAAAAACAAAAAAAAAAACCGTACCAGTGATCAACAAATTTTCTATTTTTTAATAATTTGAATAAAATATATAAATGCATATTTTATGGTAGTTTAGTACATTAGTTTTTTTTAAACTTTATTAATAACCATCATCCGTCCCCATCCTTTCCATCCAAAAATTCTTATTTGGACATACAAAATTACTTAGCACATTCAAGATATATTAATGATTTTAAAAATATACCAGTATATGTATATATACACATACATACAGGGTGCCCAGTAATTAACAGAAAATTGAAACTGCGATAACTATTTATTGGGACGTCATACTGACGTAACATTTGTCGACGCAATACTTCGCGGTTTACAGTTTACGAAACGAGTTTCAATTACAACGAGTTTTCATTTTGTGCTGGGACGCAGCACTAGACAGGCACGAAGCTACAAGCAGTTTTCAGTAAAAGTTCGCGTCTTTGAAAGCTGTTCGCAGTAGTAAAAGGCCGAATTTGACCATCGAACAGAGCGGAGTATTCATTCAGTTTCGGACTGCTTTGATTTTACAGGCTTCTCCATATCGTTGCAAGCAATAGGAAGCACTTCAAGACTCTTGTGCATTAAATCGGAATAAGTGTACTCATACGTGAAGCAAATATTTTTCTTTTATCTCTTCTCAAACTCTTACTAAACAAATCAAATTTTTGGTTAATTGCTGGGCAGCTTGTATATATATATAAAGGTACAGTAGCCTTTTAATGAATAATACCGACCGTCAAATGTAAAAATGTGACTATTTTTGTATTATGCTTTTTCACTCTAAAGCTATATATCAACGCTGCTTAAATTTTTAAATTTGTCATTAAATTTTCTGGTATTGAAAACGGACTGTAAGTTAAAGTACAAGAGTGATCAGCGGATACTTTATATAGGATGAAGAATTTAAAAATTTATATTTTTATGTTTATTTTTTTTTTTACTTTCCGAAATACAGCATTTTATATTGTAATTGACATTTAAAATTACACATGAGTTAAAATAACTTAAATTTGAAACACAGCTATATTTTGTACTTATTAATATAAATTTTATTTGTGTTTTAAAATTTCTGCCCCTCCCCTCAATACTTAATTTATTCTACAGGTTGCTTAATGATTTTATTTAAACTTTTTTGTGCAAGTATTTCTTTGTTCACTAGAAGTACTTTGCATGGGCGCCGGCAGGATTTTTCGTAAGGGTGGGCAAAATAAATTATTTTAGGATTAATAATTTATTAATTATTCCTCATTCTTAATAAAATTAATGGTTTGTTTAACAGCATTTTTTAATTTTTTAAATGACCAGATTTCAGATTTTTTAAAATATGCATTCATAATGCGAGATTGCCTTACCCAAGGGTGGGCAAACGCAAGGGGGTGCCCACCCTTGCCCATAGCTGGCGGCGCCCGTGGTAAGCTGCTAAATGCTCCGAGTTTATCTAATATTTTAACGTGCTCCGTTATCCGATTGTTTCTAGAAAACTTTGATTTTTTATTCTTCAAAATTTGCAACCTTCTGTATCCCCGGATCGTTAAATACCTAGATCCGCGGATACGGATACGGAACGGATAATTTATTTTTTAGATCCGCGGATACGAATCTTTCAGTTAGAGCATAATTTCGAACTTACGGATTATGTAATTACATTATTGTAGCATAAAATGCATACTGTTAAAAAAAAAAAATGCTATTTAACTACAATGAAAAATTTCAGATCAATTACTGAGAGAAGCGTAGTTAAAAGGAAAGACTACAGAAAAATGGCCGATTTTTTAAATATAAAATTTATATTTATTCATTCTTTAAAAAAAAAAAAAAAAATTATCTATTTATTTATTTTTTTAGCATGAAAGTTTTGAATGATACCAACAAAATATTTAAACGGTAGCAGTAAATTAATAATATTATTATTATTATTCATTTATTAAGATAACGTGAATACCCGTTAGAAACTTTAAAAAGTCTCTGCTCAAGGCACCCCCCCCCCCATAGGCAGATGCCCCTCGTGTTGGCTTGCCATAATGCAAATACTCTACCCTACTCAAACTTTAATCACTTATATTTATTTATTGTTAGTTGTCTAATTTCTCTTTTTTACATTTTTTTTTAAATAAAATGAATTTACATTTTTTCATGAAGTGGGAAAAAACAAAAACAAGTACATGTCATATGAAATTATTTGTTTTTACATATTACACAGTACACGCATCATGCATGTGTACGAAGCGTAATATATTGACACAGTGCATTACACTTTTCGTGATACAATGAAGCTTTGTGTGAAACTTAATTTTTATTTTTTGACAAAACTTACGTAAGCCTGTAAAGATAGGATTTTAAGAAGTGGGGAAAAACGAGGTGTCAGTAAAAATCTTAGGATTCAAATTTTAAACATTCTTCGAATTTTGGCATCCTCGTTCCGAATAGTTATCCTTTAAAAAATCATATTTCCTTTCTTTTAGCCTCTGCTTTCAAAGGGGGTGTGTGTCAGAAGGCCCCGGAAAGGATTTTAATAATAATAAATCATACGGAAGCGCGCACGCACGCACGCACGCACACACACACACAAAAGAATATTTTCCCGTAAGCTGTAGTGTGCTCTTTTACACGCGATTAATCTATATCATAGGTTCCCAACGTGGGCGATAACGCCCCCTTGTGGGCGTTTGAGGCTTTCAGGGGGGCGGTAAAAGACCCAGAGAAAATTAGGGGGCGTTGATATGGCACGGAGGGGCGTGGGAAGATTAACCAAATATAGTCTAAAAAAGACTTAAAAATTACGCTGATAATATTTAATAAAAATAAATTTTAATAAAAATACTTTTTAATATAATTAAGTATGCGTTTTGATTGTTCTCTGAAACTGTCAATTTATTTATTTAGAAAGCAATAGTTTATTATCTATTACTTCGTATCATCAAAACCCCTGCCTGTCCTTATAACAGGTAAGCTAAAACTTTTATTCCTCTTTTTTAAATGAAGAAGAAATTCAGTAGCGTTTCAATTCCAACAATATTCTATCTATTAGTAATTTTTTTAAAATTTAATTCTTGTTTTCACCATGCATTATGTACGCTCTTGTTTCTCTGGAGTGGGAGGGGGGCGGTATTGAAATATTCACTAGAAAAGGGGGCACCAGTTCAAAAAAGTTTGGGAACCTACAGAGGCATAGCCAAGGGGGGGGGGGGTTAGGGGGGTCATAACCCCCCCCCCCATGAGGAATTTTTTGCCATATAAAATGTATATTCTTCACTCCCTCATCACACACATGTATGCATATATGTGAGTTGCAGTAGTCGTAACCCCCCCCCCCCCCCATGAAAATTTTCTGGCTACGCCCCTGGGAACCTATGATCTATATTATATGATTAATGAAACCGTTTTAGAATAGTGCAATCTCGTTGCAATTTTTTTTTATAAGTGTTACCCATTTAACAAGATATTGCATGTATAAGAATTTTTTTTAAATGAATTTTTCATAAACTATAATAAGTTTGACGTGTATAAAAAAGATTGCTTCGTACATTTTGCGAAAAGACTTTCTAATTTTTCTGATTGTTTGTACGGACGTAGCTAGGAGATGGGGGACTGGGTCCATTCCAAAATTTGGATTTTGTTAATTGGATGCCAGTAATCAAGCTTTTTTGGGACCCATTCCATCGGAAACATTTTTCTGGCTACATCCTGGTCTGTCATAAGTTTTTTAGATAGGCTCACGAGTTTCGAGATTATTATTATTTTTTTACAGCCCCAACATTTCTCGTCAATACATGAAGTCAATCATCTTAGTTTTTTTTCCACCGTTTTAAGACAATGCTCTCTCCTCTCCTGATTTCTTGAATGCAAAACTTCTACAATTGTATGTGTTGTGATTACGGCCTAAAAAAAGTAAAAACACTTTTTTCAACAGCATATAAAGATTTGTGTAATCCCAGAAAAAATATAGTTTATTCTCACTCTGTATTTCATAGTTCGTAGACGAACCTTTATTTATTTATTTTTTTTTTTTTCGGAACCATTTGATTCACTTGAGGAAGGAATAAAGGGAAAAAAAAAATAACCTAAGGAGCTATTATATTTCCAGTGCGGTTGACCTCTCCTCGTTGATATTGAATGAAAGTTTTAAAGATTTTAAAATTTTTAAACACACACTGTTAATTTCACGCTCCACTCCACGCAATTTCTAAGCATCCCTCGCTAAAAAAACTAAACTTTTCTTGACAAGGGTGATTAAGGATGTTTTCTTTTGGTCAGTATTTTTCTAACATCCGCGATTATTTCCCCACTTAAATTTTGTTGTGGACGAAATAATTGAAACTTTCGTCGAAAAAAACGTTGGAATTCGCGAGAAATAATAATGTTTTTAAATGAGCAGCGCCAACGAGGCAGAGCGGGTAAAAAAAAGATCTGAACAAACAAGCATCCATCAGCTCGTTTGGGAGTGAAGTGGGAAAAAAGGATCATTTCTCGAAGAATTCACTGAAAGTATTTGTTATTGAATACTTTTATTTGGATTACTTTAAAAGAAGAAACGGAAAAAAGAGGGGTAAACGATTCATGTAAACTGAGCGGTGGCTCTTACTACCCGAAGCAGCAGTTCAGTTGCTGGGAGTCCAGGTAGGAGGTAAGGCGATCCTGCTGAGTGGCCCAAGTAGCTAGTTGGTGTCTGAATTGGAAAGAAGCAGATAATGGCTGGGTATGTAATGATTTCTTATCAGAACTGTTCCGTTGAATTGAATAATCGGGAAAGATATGTGATTTATTTTGCGATTTTCAACAAATGAATTAACCCTTTAACGCGCAGTGTTCCCGCTCTGGGAGCACCCGACTCTGACGTTTTGACTGTTGCCAGTCACGAAGAATAGATTGGATTTCTATAAAAAGAGTTGCGGGTGACAGATCTCCACGAGAATTCTTTACTTTTTAGCACGTTCTTTCCGGTAAAAAAATGGTCACGATTATTTTTAACAGCACTGACATCTGCTGAAAAATGGAAGAAAGCGAGAACAGCCGGATAGATGGCCCCATGCTGAAAAAAGGGCAGCCTTTGCCATCGCTCGACATAACGACCCGCAAGAGGGCGGACGATCGAAACGTTCATCGCGTGCCACAGATCGAGAGACCCTTTTTTGACGACAGCTGGCTCTTGCTGGTCGTTAAGTCGAGCGATGGCAACGGCTGCCCTTTTTTCAGCATTGGGAAAGGGTTGCGCCTCAAAGGGTTAATTTTGAGCTATTGATAAAATCTGTTTTTAATTCTTTCTATTGAAAATCTTGAGTACACAGCATCCCGTAGACGCGTACATAAAATTCAAGAGTCGTTCGCACTTTTTATGATTCATCTTGTATTTATGATTCTTTTTAATGTTTCGTTCTTTCTTGTAGGTTTTCACTCAAGTCTTTTCATACTTCCATGGCCAACATGTTGGATAATTTGTCCATTCGGAGTATCGCCAAGCACCGCAACAAACTGATGTCTCTCGTCGAAAGTACGAAGAAGCGCAAAAAGAAAAAACAGAAAAAGTGGGCCGTACCCCCTTCTAACATCGAACATCTCGTCTTCAAGAAGATCCCCACAAGCCCCATCGACCCAGGTCCTTCGCTCAATGGGACGTTATCGGACGCTAATCACTATTACGATGCCGATGAGGAGGACGATTCCTGCGACGATTTAGATAGCGTAAGTGTTACAACCCCCCTCTTGTCTTTTTATATTCTCCATTGGATAGAGCTTAAATGACAAAACCACTTAGCACTGTGTTATAAGTACTCGGAACAGGACGGATGAAAGCCATTTAGAGTTGGAGTTTTAAATTTGAGGAATGGGGGGTGTTGTCATTCCGAAGAGAGAAAAAGTGTAGGGGAAAAAAAAATAGAGAATGAGGGAAAAGATAAAAGAACAGAGGGAAGGGCGGAAAATAAAATCTTAAAAATGAGAAAAAGTAGTCATAAAATAAGTAGAAAGAGATGTAGGTAATAAGTAACAATAATAATGAAAGCCAAAAAGGAGCCATAAAAGTAACAAGCATAAAGAGTCATCATAGATTGATATTTTTTTGCTTCAATTAAAAGTAAACAAGAACTGTAATTTTTCATTCCTATTTGTTCAGCGTTGACTCTGCCTGTGCTGGGCTCAGTTCATACTTAACTTCTGAAAAACAGAAAATGTTTGTGGAAATATTCGATTTTTTTTCCCTTTCTTCAACTAATACTACTTTGGTTTTTGGACAAAATTATTTATATTTTAATTTTTACGTACATAGTTTTTACAACTATGAAGTATACAAGGGCCTTCAAAACTATCTGGCACAATTGCAAAGGACGTTAGAGAAAACAAGCACCTTTCTCTTTCTTTCTTTTTTTAGCATTGCATTACAGAAAGGGGCAAAAACACCGTTTTCAAACACTGTTCATAATTCTGCGCAAAAGGTGCTTGAAGCATAAGTTAACTTCCTTGATCAGGGTTGTTATTTTAAGAAATGATGCAACTTTTGAACAGCTTTTAAAGAATTCAGTTGCACTATAGACTCGTTAAATTGTTCAGTGACTCTTAACTAGTTGCACGATCCACTATTATAAACAGTGAACCTATAGGAATTGAAAACATCCAGGAAAATTTGCTAAAGATGCGAAATTTTGCAACATTTCCTTAAACGGTTACACTTTTGAAGCCAATTTTTGTGAAAGTAGAATGAGACATATAGGATGACTGTTACTATTAGTGCATTGTGCGAACGAGCATTAATAATTTTTTGGAGCGTTTGACTTCGTTGGTTTGTTTTAAAGCTGTTGAGAAGTCTTGCGCTTTTTTAAAGGAACATCATTAAGCTTTATCACAAATGATTTTATTATCTGAAAATATTATAAATCAAAATAAAATACGAAAATGTCAAATGTTTCTGTCAAATTATTTAATTGTATGAAGAACGAGAATTAAAAATACGCAATGTGGTGTTTCTTACAGGCAGTCAATCGTGGTTTTAGTCAAATTTCTGTCATTTTATTATGTATGAAAAATCACTTTCACTGATTTCCATGGAAATGCTTGTCTAAAAATTTAGTTTCTCGTAATGCATTTTGAATTATTTTTTTCTATATTATTAAGTTATTATTATTATGTGTTATCATTCCGAAGAATAGCTCAAACGTTATTAGCATTCAAAAATAGGGACTATATTCCGTATACGGTGACTTGTTTACATTTGATGTTTTGTTTACAAATTGATTTGGCGTTGGCTCTGGCGCCGTCAACGGCGATGCTCAGCTGCAGTGAGGCACCCTGGCGGTGATTGTTTAGACTGGTAACCATAATGAAACGCGGGGTGTTTGAAGTATGGGATATTCATTCAGTGCTAATTGAATGACGGTAGTTGTTTGTTTGTGGCGAGTGATAGAGTGGATTAAGTTTGTGTTGGCTTTTCCCTGTGGTTTTGATTCTGTTTTACGGACTCTTCATTGTAGGTTAGTGAGCGTCTCGGGGAATTTCGTCGTAAGTATGGATGTGTGGAATATGGAGTTTTTTTATGTTTTGAAAGGAAAAGGAGCGAAAGCGGTTATTGAATGGTGTATGAGTGTAGGCTTAATAGCGAGTGCGTATGTATGCTGTGTATGTGGTTCGTAGTGTGGTGTGTAGGGGAAAAAAGGCACAGCTTATGAAGCTCTTCATTCGAAGCATTTGTAAACTGTACGCTCCGCGCACGAAGGATGGTCCAGTGGGGGGGAGGGAGGAAAGTGATGAGTCAACTGTGAGTGCGAGTGAAGGAGAGGGAGGGAGGGAGGATGAATATACGCTATCGGAGACGGAGATGGAGAAAAGCGATGACGAAGAACGAGGAATTCCTGGCCCCTCTAAGAAGAAAATGAAGTGGGAAAAGTAAGGTAAGTTCTTGTTTAAGTGTATTTTTCGTATTGTTTTGATGCTGAATCCACTGAGGTTTTTTTAGTTAAAAACGGGCCACTGGTTGCCTAGTTTAGATAGCTGTACAGCTAGGTTGCTGAATCCACTGAGGTTTTTTTAGTTAAAAACGGGCCACTGGTTGCCTAGTTTAGATAGCTGTACAGCTAGGTTGCTGAATCCACTGAGGTTTTTTTAGTTAAAAACGGACCACTGGTTGCCTAGTTTAGATAGCTGTACAACTAGGTTGCTGAATCCACTGAGGTTTTTTTAGTTAAAAACGGACCACTGGTTGCCTAGTTTAGATAGCTGTACAACTAGGTTGCTGAATCCACTGAGGTTTTTTTAGTTAAAAACAGACCACTGGTTGCCTAGTTTAGATAGCTGTACAACTAGGTTGCTGAATCCACTGAGGTTTTTTTAGTTAAAAACAGACCACTGGTTGCCTAGTTTAGATAGCTGTACAACTAGGTTGCTGAATCCACTGGGGTTTTTTTAGTAAAAAACGGACCACTGGTTGCCTAGAATGACTAGTAAACATGGCGACAGTCGCTGGAGCTTGGCGGTCGCCAAGCTCCAGCGACTGTCGCCATGTTTACATGGGGTGGTCACCGGCTTGTACGATTTTACCAAAAATAGTTTGATACAAAAGTTTATTCTAAATACTAATCATAATCATAGATGGCAGCACTATAGGTCGATGTTTGCCTTCTCCAGTAGGGCGGAGCTGGGGAAAAAAATCAAGTTGTTGTTATGCAGAAAGTTGCAGTGGATGCATACTTAAATATTTAGAAAAAAATTATTCAAATAGGATAGTCTTCCGGTCGCGAAGAATGTTGTAAATATTCAAAAATATGGAAAGTTTCACTGTTTTTTTTGACATTTTAAAATAAGATTTTGTTATATATGAAAAATCACTTTCACTGATTTCCATGGAAATGCTTGTCATAAAAATTTAGTTTCTCGTAATGCATTTTGAATTATTTTTTCTATATTATTAAGTTATTATTATTATGTGTTGGGTCATTCCATTTCAAATCAACCAGGCCATGTCACCCACCGTCTCAGATTTCTTTGAAAATTTTTATAAATGTAGCCATTAGTGTTCTAACTAACAATGTAAAATTTTACTTCAATATCTCTAATACTTTTTAAGATAAAAATTGTTAAAATAATAGGAAAGTGACCATAAATGGCGTTTTTGCATACACTTATTTTAATGGTGCTTTCTCAGATAAAAAATCATAACTTTCTTTATTTTCAATATATTAAATTGAAATTTATACCAAAATGGTCACAAAGGTTTGGAGATTATAGAAAAAATTAATTTGATAGTGCTGTTTAAAACTGGAACCCCCAAAAATTCATAAACTTTGTTTTTTTTCAAAAAAATTTCATAAAAACAATTTTGCAAAAGCTGTTTCAGAAAAAGGCACAGCTCTTAACAAAGCAAACTATTTTTTTACTTACATGTAAATGCATAAAGTAAGATAATTTAAAATAAAAACGGTGGTATTTTGAGTCCTAATAGGTTAATTTAATTAAAAACCAAATATTTTGATGATTTTTCTTAAAATGTTATGCTGCATGCAAATGTTATTATAAAATAATTTTTTATTTATTTAATTTAAAAAGGTGCTTATTTTATTTAAAAGTTAATAATGAGTTAAAATTATTTTACTTAAAATTTAATTTTTTTATTTTTAAAATATAAAACTTTTTAAACAAAATCTGATTATACATATAGTAAATATGTGTCAAAACTTGGAAGTTTTTCTTTCTTTCTTTTTTTTTTTTTTTTTTTTGTTATTGTCAACTACAAGTTGAATTACACTCATTCTGACTTATTTTAGATCAGTAATATAAATGTTAATTTTATTTATTTTTAATGTAGACAATGCTTTGTTTATAATGGGAATCTCCTCACCTGTCAGTTAAAAACTTGGTATTTATTTATATTTAATTGTGTGTCATAGGAAATCAAGTTAAAATAGTTTATTAATGTTTAAATCAGTATTTTTTTAATCAGTTCAAGCAAAAAGGAAAAAGAGAGAGTGTGTCAATAACAAATAATAAAAAAATGGGGGTTGGGGAGAAAAAGTGGAAACAGGCTGGGTTTTTTTTTTTTTTCCTCCAGAAATGATGCAACTTTTTAAGTTATTTTTATGCAATTAAGTTATCCTAATTTAGAGATTCAAAGATTTTTTTAATATCTCTTCAGAAGTTGTACTATGCACTTTTAGGAACAGTTATTCTAACAGTAATGAAACATGCAGAAAAAGAAATTTAGTTAAATTTAAGTGCTGCATGGTTGGAAAATTTTCAAATTTAAATGTTGTCTCTGCCAATTCTGTAATTTTTTTTTGGGGAGGGGGGGTGTAAATTGCCTGAGGCATGAAGAAAGCATATCTGTATATTGTTTATATATAAAACAATTATTTATTTATAAATAAAATTTATATTGATTTATAATTAAAACAATTTTAAAAACTTGTTTTTATCATAATTTTGTTTATTTTTACATCAGTTTAAAAGAACTATGACAGTAGTCTCTTTTCAGTCAACAGGCTTTTGGACTGTAACTAGATCAGATCACATGCTTTCTGTTTGTTGTGTGGTAAGGAGCTGGTGTAATCTGAGAAGATGCAGGGGGAGATACTGAGTAGTGTAAGATAGTAAAGGCCATTGCCCACACCCAGTGATTGCTGCGGCTACAATGTATTTGAAGGAGGATATTTGGCCACGTCTTAAGGCCTCTGCCGATATCCAGAGACCGTCGCGGGTCGCTTGTCCAATTATCACTTGTAAGCAATCAATTTTTCGCACTCAGAAGAAAGGGGGAGATACTTCGAACAATAGGTAATTGGGGACCGTGGATAATATTGCAGTTTTTTTCGCTTGTGGTTTCCACCCCATCTATTATTCGGTAGAGGACACCCCATGTGTCGCTGCCAGTCGCCGCTTCCAAACCCCCTCAAATACATTGTAGCCGCGACGGTCTCTGGTTATCGGCAGAGGCCTTTACATTGGGTGACACATATGCTGTCCTCTACCGAACAATAGATGGGGTGTGAAACCACAATATTATCCACAGTCCCCAATTACCTTTTGTCCGGAGTATCTCTTTCTCTGCAGTGCGAAAAATTTATTGCTTACACGTGATAATTGGCCAAGCTGCGAGCGGCTCCCTCTCGATGTGGAAAGCGGACTTAAAGGGGTGGGGTCCACTCCCTCTTCCAATGAGTCACCCTCTTGTTTGCAGGTGTGAATGTCTCTTCCTTGGTCAGATGCTTTGAGAATTGGAATCAGTTTTGCCTTTCTTTGATTAAGTGAAGATGTTCTTTGAGTAACTTGGAATTGTTTTTGATGTTCTCTGGGATTGTTGAAATTATTTTAAAGAGTTTAAACCAATAATCTAAAGCTAAATTATTCAGCTTTATATATAAGCTCATTTTTGTTTATCTAATTGAAAGACTTTAAATTAGAATGTTTTTTTTTTTTTTTAATAGTATTGAATATCAGTTCCATTTAATATGGCAGCAGAACATTCCCAAACGTGCTTTAGTATTAGCTAAGAAAATGGAACTGAATGTCATAAAAGGACTTATACTCAAGTAGAAACTGTATCAAGTTCTGCATTATTAAGCCCTTCAGACTTGAACTTAATAAGTTTGAGAAGTAATGTACAATCTGAGCTTTTATTTAATATTTGTGAACATCACAAATTATTTTATTTGAATAAATTTGAAATACTTCAAACATCATGTTTTGACCCGTTTAAGTACCATAAAAGAAAGAGAAAAAAATGTTTGAGAACCATTAATTTAAATTTATCTGAGGTAATTAACAAATTGCCGAACTGTGAAAAATCGATTCCTGGACAAAATAATATGTAGTTTTTGTAGGAAGAACGTAAACAAACTTATTTCTGAGATTGATGACAAAGTATCAACTGTCAGTGATACCAGTGACAAAGTATCTACTGGCAACTGGCAGTGATGAAACTGTCACAAATTTCAAAACAAGAAGCTTTAGAAGATGTTATAATGTATCATTACAAAACATAGGTGAATCTCAAGAAAAATGTTTAATTTGTAGTTGACAATAAAAAAAGCTAGAAAAATTTTGATGCATGTTAACTATATATTTCCGATTTTGTTTAAAAAAATTTTTATTTCAAAATAATTTAAATTTTAAGTAAAATAACTAACTCATTATTAACTTTTAAATAAAATAAGTGCTTTTTAAAATTAAATAAATAAATAATTATTTTATAATAACATTTGCATGCAGCATAACATTTTAAGAAAAATCATCAAAGTATTTGGTTTTTAATTAAATTAACCTATTAGGACTCAAAATACCACCATTTTTATTTTAAATTATCTTACTTAATGCATTTACATGTAAGTAAAAAAATAGTTTGCTTTGTTAAGAGCTGTGCCTTTTTCTGAAACAGCTTTTGCAAAATTATTGTTTTTATGAAATTTTTTTGAAAAAAAACAAAGTTTATGAATTTTTAGGGGATTCCAGTTTTAAACAGCACTATCAAATTAATTTTTTCTATAATCTCCAAACCTTTGTGACCATTTTGGTATAAATTTCAATTTAATATATTGAAAATAAAGAAAGTTATGATTTTTTATCTGAAAAAGCACCATTAAAATAAGTGTATGCAAAAACGCCATTTATGGCCACTTTCCCATTATTTTAATAATTTTTATCTTAAAAAGTATTAGAGATATTGAAGTAAAATTTTATATTGTTAGTTAGAACACTAATGGCTACATTTATAAAAATTTTCAAAGAAATCCGAGACGGTGGGTGACATTTTTGGAATTTACTGGTTGATTTGAAATGGAATGACCCTGTTATCATTCCGAAGAATAGCTCAAACGTTATTAGCATTCAAAAATAGTTTGATACAAAAGTTTATTCTAAATACTAATCATAATCCTAGATGGAAGCACTATAGGTCGATGTTTGCCTTCTCCAGTAGGGCGGAGCTGGGGAAAAAAATCAAGTTGTTATTTTGCAGAAAGTTGCAGTGGATGCATACTTAAATATTTAGAAAAAAATTATTCAGATAGGATACTCTTCCGGTCTCGAAGAATGTTGTAAATATTCAAAAATATGGAAAGTTTCACTGTTTTTTTGACATTTTAAAATAAGATTTTGTTATGTATGAAAAATCACTTTCACTGATTTCCATAGAATGGCTTGTCATAAAACTTTAGTTTGTCTTAATGCACTTTGAATTATTTTATCTGTATTATTAAGTTATTATTACGTGTTATCATTCCGAAGAATAGCTCAAACATTATTAGCATTCAAAGATAGTTTAATTGATAGGAAAGTTTATTCGAAATACTAATCATAGATGGCAGCACTATAGTTTGATGCTTGCCTTCTCCAGTAGAGATGAGTTCGGGCTCATTTTTTGAAGCCCGAGCCCGAGGACTTTCAATCCGAGCCCGAGCAATATTATTTAAGTCGAAGCCCGAGCCCGAAATTTCAGCTAAGATAAAAAAAATTCAATTACTGCATTGATAGAATACAATGAATTTTGCCGTTTGTGCAAATTAAAGACAAATATAGTTGCAAACTCTCAATGCACTTTCTAATTCTTTAAATATCCATGTTTATCAAATAATGTCGGATCTCATGACTCACTAATCAAGATAAGCCGCCGTTCTGAAATATGCAAAGAGCTTAACGCACCTTCTAGGCGTCAGTGCCACTATTTTTTTTTTTTTTTTTACAAGTACAGTCAACTCCGGTTATAGTGAATCCGGATATAGTGAACCATCGGCTATAGTGAACGCAAACCATTAGTCCCGATTCACATACAGTATCTCTATCCATCATGAAGACACTTGGGTTTTAGTGAACTTCGGATATAGTGGACGAAATTGGATGGTCCGCAGAGATTCACTATAACCGGAGTTGACTGTACTTTTATTTTCCTCGTGAATCACTTTTTAAAATATGTTTCAAGGAGTATGCTCAATAAAGGAGAAATTTTTCACGAGCCCGAGCCCGAACGGAATGTTGAATTACAGAGCCCGAGCCCGGTTCGGTCCCGGGCTCGGGCTCGGGCTGAGCCAGTCTCATCTCTATTCTCCAGTAGGGCGGAGCGGGAGGGAAAAAAAAAATAAAGTTGCTATTACGCTGAAAGTTACAGTGGATGCATACTTAAATATTTACAAAAAATTATTCAAATAGGATAGTATTCCTATCGCGAAGAATGTTTTAAATATTAAAAAAAAGGGAAAGTTTAACTGTTTTTAATATTTCAAAATAAGATTTTGTTATGTATGAAAAATCACTTTTACTGATTTCCATAGAATTGCTTGTCATAAAAATTTAGTTTTTCGTAATGCACTTTAAATTATTTTATCTGCATTATTCAGTTATATTATGCGTTATTATTCCGAAGAAAAGCTCAAACATTGTTAGCATTCAAAAATAGTTTGATGGATAGGAAAGTGTGAATAATTCCGTAAGGTGGGCAGGCTTACTTGGCGACTTTTTTTTTTTTTTTTTTCCCGGCCAAGCATATACAGGAAAAAATAACAAAACTAAAATATACTTATCCAAACACCTTATTAAAACATATTTACACGTATTTCAAATGCAGTAAAAACATAAACAAAACAGTAGCTCGGAGCTATACGTATGTTAGAAAAAAAAATCTTGAAACGATGCAAAATACTTAATTGTATGTCTGCAAAAAAGTATACAGCAAAATTTCTCATAAAATGTTAAAAACACTTTGAAAATTTTAGAAAAATACTAGAATAAACCGACTACCTCCTCCCCGCATGAGATTTTTGCAATTTTAACCTTCAAAATACACAAAATGTACACTAGGAAAATCTGAATCTAATCAAAACTTATCACAAGCAACTCAAAAATCCTTATCTGTTTATTCATACTGAACCTAAGCATTGTACGGGAATTCTGCAAATCAGTAGCAAACCCAATAAAACGAATCAAATTAACCATCTTTCTTAAAACCTTAAAATTTTCTATTTTTCTTCCCAATTTACAGAAAAAAAAAAAAGAAAAACACAACATACTAAAACCTTTTATATAATTTTGGGACCCTGTAAGAATTAAGTCTGAACTATAAACCAATATACCGTAAAGCAAGGAATGAACATTTAAATAAACAAAAGCACATACCTCAAATTTTGCATTCAATTCGTTATTTAATGGCCTAAACGTACGTTTTTATTCATCAACAAGATGCCTGTATCACAAAATAAATCTATCAAGCAGCATTCAAATAAGTACTATAGTTAAGCCTAACAGAGGCTCGATCAATATTCTTCAGAATAAATTCACTTAATCGAGGATTAACAAACAGCACATCGTAAATTAAAGCGATTTCATAACAGCGATACACAATTTCTACATTTAATATAAAAGTAACGAGAAAACCAGAAGTATCACTTCGAAAAGTAATCAAAATTAAAAAAACTTACAACTTTAGCCAGCATCCAACAAAAGCAAACACACGCGTCTTCGAATGACACGACGCCGGTTGGGTCAAGGCCACGAGTGCGGTTACAGTTACCTGCTTTGACCCATCACATCATTTCCTTTTGGCAGAAGCAGCGACCACACAACTCCACAAAAGCGCTTGGAAAACAACTCAACACAACTGGTGACGTTGCCTCACCCTGGCGCAGTAGTTAAGTCACTGGAAATGGTAGACGGGCGAAGGGAGAAGGTCCCAGGTTCGGATCCCGTCGCGCGTCCGTCGACCTAACCGTTCAGAGTTTTCGGTGGATTTCTCCGAAACTTAGCGTAAATACGGGTTAGGACCCCTTAGAAATACCCCCACAGAGGGCACCCCCCCCTTGTGTTGTCCTACACGAGGATTTATAAGCGGGTCCGAGCCAAGCACAAAAATCCGATATACGTGTTCACAACAACAACTGGCGACGATGGCAAGCCTATTGACTCATTGTAAGCTTTGGCGACGTATTTAGGTTGGCGTTATACTTAAGGTGACCATACGTCCTGTTTTGAACGGGACAGTCCCGTTTTTAGGTGGCTTGTCACGTTTTCCCCAAGCACAGCTTTGGGTCACCGTAACGTCCCGTTTTCAGAAAATGTCCCCTGCAATGTCCCGTTTTTAGAAAGGGAGCAACCCACGGTAACGATTTCAATAAAGGCCGCTAAAAATCTAAAATCATCCAACGGCAGTGTCTGTAAAAAAATAAAAAATAAAACCTTCCCTGCCTCCTCTCTCAAGACGCAAAGAAAACGCCTAGGGGATGTATTGTTTGTGTGTTTATTCTTTTAATGCTCTTTTTAGTCAACTATTACAATTTAATTTTTAACTCTTTTTTTAAGTCACGTTCCTAATTTGCTTATTCCTCTCCCTCCCCCGATCTCCCCTTTATTTTCCCCTCTCACTCTGGTTTTCTAAGAATTTCTTTCCTTCCGAATGACAACTTCCTATTTTCAGTATGTCCTTTTGTTTGCATTTCTCACTTTCCTACCTTCCTGCCTTGTGTCGGATGGTTTTTCTGAAGTCGAAGAAGGGCCTACCCCTTGTACCACACGAAACGTACATCTCGCACTATTTTTTATAGTATATGTGTGCTTTAGCAAAGTTTTTTTCATTTTATTTTGATATTAACATGAACACAAGCTTTTTTGTGCGTTTTCTTAACCACTAACAGATACCCCGACCTGTCCATTCAGTCTCCCTACACTATGACCTTAAAAACGGTAGATGTCCGGTTTTGAGGAAAAAAATAAATACAATATTGCCAAAAAAGTAGTAATGTCCCGTTTTGAAGGAAAAAATAAATGGTCACGTTAGCTATACACCTTCTTACCGCCAATACGGAATATAACCCAGGAAATTTAATTCCAAATAATTATCATAGATGGCAGCACTCCCATTCGATGTTTGCCTGGAGCGGGGGAAGAAAAAAACCCAATTTATACAGGGCAGTGCGCACCCAGGATTTTAGTTTAGGGGGGGCTGGGCTACAAATACTGCTGAACTCGGTTATAGTGACCTCAATTATAGTTATAACTCTCTTATAACGTCAAAATATTCTGTGCCAGTCGACTTGCCCGTAGAACATAACCCCAAGAGCAATGTAACTCATTTTAGGATCAAATAATTATATGATCTTATCAGTGATGTTGTAACCAAGTTTAACCGTGTTTGAAGCTCTAACTTAAGTTTTTATTTAAAAACTAACATCTTTTTTTGGTAAAAAGTATTTTAGAAATAATTTAAGACAATTTAAAAAAAGAAAACATTTAACTCATTGGTGACAATTTTCAATTCTTAATACTTTTCACTTCTAATTTCCCACCTTTAGGGGGGGCTTCAACTCCCATAGCCCCCTCCGTGGGTGCGCCTATGATACAGGGTGATTCTAAACGCTTGGGCAAAACTTGAAGGGGTGATAGGGCACACAATGAGGAATCATAATCACATAGCAATCTAGGGTGAAAAACGCAGTTTTCACTTATCCGGTCATAATCACTTTTGGAAAAGCATTGAAGTGTCCGTCTCATTTCTTAACCACGTTTCATAAACAACAGATTCGTCTCCGAAAATTTCATCGATGAAATAAAATAAACTTTTTAAATGATGCATTTTAGTGTTCTGTTTTCGGAGAAAAATACATTAGTTTCTGGCGAAACAAGGGTCGGAAAGCGCACTGTTTTTTCAGCACTTTTTTTCCGAAGTGATTATTAACCCTATAACGCGCGGTGTCCTCGCCCTGAGGACACCAAACTCTGACGTTTTGACTGTTGCCAGTCACGAAGAATAGATTGGATTCCTATAAAAATAGTTGCGGGTGACCTAGCTCGGCGAGAATCCTTTACTTTTTAACACGTCCTTTCCCGTAAAAAAAATTGTCACGATTCTTTTTAACAGCACTGACATCTGCTGGAAAATGGAAGAAAGCGAGAACAGCTAGATAGATTGCCCTATGCTTGTGCGCGAGCACAGCCAGCTGTCGTCAAAAAAGGGGTCTCTAGATCTGTGGCACGCGATGAACGTTTCGATCGTCCGCCATCTTGCTGGAAGTTAAGTCGAGCGATGGCAACGGCTGCCCTTTTTTCAGCATTGGGAAAGGGTTGCTCCTCAAAGGGTTAACATTTATACGAAAAGGACGTTGCTGACCCCACCTTGCTATGTGATTCTGATTCCTTATTATGTGCCCTATGTTTTGCCCAAGAGTTTAGATTCACCCTGTATTTTCAAGCCGCTTTACTGAAAATTGCAATGGATGCATACTTAAGTACCACGAAAAAAAAAAAAAAAAAAAAAAAAAAAAATCAAATCTGATATTCTTCCGACCTCGAAAAACGTCTTAAATATTCGAGGGAAAAAATGGAAAATTTCACTTTTTTAAACATTTTAAAATAAGATTTTGCTTCTTTTAAAACAAACTGCATGATTTTAAAAATTCTTTTCAGTCCTAGCTATCTCATATGCTTTCTATAATAAAAAGATTAACATTATAGGTTTTCGGGATAATAATTTTAAATGGGATATCAAGTATTATATTATAAATAAAAATTCCTTAATTAAATTTGCCACTTGTTTTTTTTTTCTTTTTAGTATGTTGAAAAACTGATCTGAAAATCATTACTGTTGCTCATATGGTTTACTTAATAAATAATTATAGTAGTAATAATAAATACAATCCTGTTATTAAGAGATTGTGGATATTATTGTCTATTGAATAAGTGCGTTTATTTCTCTCAAAAGAATGAATAATTTAAAAAATCTTTTCACGAGAAATATGTTAACCCTTTAACGCGCAGTGTTCCCGCTCTGGGAACGCCAAACTCTGACGTTTTGACTGTTGCCAGTCACGAAGAATAGATTGGATTTCTATAAAAATAGTTGCGGGTGACAGAGCTCCGCGAGAATCCTTTACTTTTTAGCACGTCCTTTCCCGTCAAAAAAGGGTCACGATTCTTTTGAACAGCACTGACATCTGCTGAAAAATGGAAGAATGCGAGAACGGCTGGATCGATTGCCCAATGCTGAAAAAACGGCTGCCCTTTTTTCAGCATTGGGAAAGGGTTGCGCCTCAAAGGGTTAAAAAATGATAAACTTCCCATAAGCCTGCAGATAGATGGCAGCACTAAAATTCGATATTTGCTTTCTCCAGAAGGAAAGAGCGGGAAGGGGAAAAATACTACTAATAATAGGAAAAATATTTTCAAGTCGCTATTACGCAGAAAGTTGCACTGGATACATGCTTAAGTACTAGGAAAAAATGATTAAAATCGGATAGTCATCCCATCGCGTCAAACATCTTAGATATTAATGAAAAATTTCGATGTTCTTTAACATTTTAAAATATGATTTTGCTTCTAAAACTAACTGCCAGATTTTAAAAATTCTTCTCACCCCTAGCTATTTTATGCGCTTTCTATAATAAAAAACTGGGCATTATGGGTTTTCGGGATAATAATTTTATATCAGATATCCCGTATTATACACTGGCCTCCAAAAGTTAAGGACTAAAGATGAGACGGGCTCAACCCGAGCCCGAGCCCGGGCCCGAACCGGACTCGGGCTCGTGAAAAATGTCTAGTTTATGAACATACTCCGTGAAACAGATTTTGAAAAAGTGATTCATATGGAAAATAAAAGTACTTATAAAAAAATAGCGGCACGGGTGCCTAGAAAGCGCGTGAAGCTCTTTGGGTATTTCAGAACGGCGGCTTATATTGCTTTGTTAGTCATGAGATCCGACATTATTTCATGAACATAGATATAAAGAATTAGAAAGTGCATAAAAAATTTGCAACTATATATTTGTCTTTAATTTGCGCAAACGGCAAAATTTATTGTATTCCATCATAGAATTACTTTGAATTTTATTTATCTTTAGCTGAAATTTCGGGCTCGGGCTCCGACTTAAATAATATTTCTCGGGCTCGGATTAAAAGTCTTCGGGCTCGGGCTCCAAAAAATGAGCCCGAACTCTTCTCTATTAAGGACTACATGTTTTTTGAAGCTCACCGATTGAAACACTCACACACAATAAAATTTATAGATTATATAAATGATAAAAATGAACTTATTGAAATTTACGGAAAAACAATAGGTACCACGTTTTTTTTTTTTTTAAATGCAGAGCAATCCTATATGAGTGAGATAAAAATACGCTAATATCAGGCTCTCGTCATGACGCGAGTTACTTTTCTGGATTGACACCTTTTGTTAGCAGATTCGTTGACAATAGGCAGTAGTATCTCGCAATGGCTGAGAGAAACCATTTGCCCGATTCGTTAAGGTTGGGGGGGGGGTGTCCGAAGCTTCTCCGTCCAGAAGACATGCTCCAGCCGACCACGAGCTGCAAAACCTGCAGAGGACCCTTTTATAGCTCTATCATTCGTCGAGTATTGAAGAAAGGGTGTCCTCGAAACGGGGTCCTCATATCATTGGTTATTCTCATTTTCTCGAAATGTAATTTATACAGCCATTTTAAAACGCGACAGAGACACTTCTATCCATGTACGCCCTTGAACACAAAGTGAATGTAAGGTTTCAATTTAATGATTACCGAAACCACAAAAATGCAATTTCCTTATGCAGTTTAAATAAATATACTTCCGAGAATGGACGAAAAGGTTAAACGTATGAATTAAATGGGTATGCGAGGTGTCCTAAAAACACTGGCCTTGTCTTTTATTCCTTAATTACTGATCGTAGACAAATACACTGGCCTCCAAAAGTTAAGAAGCAACATGTTTTTCGAATCTCACCATAAAAAATGACACTAACAATAAAATTTATAGTTTATATAAATAATAAAAATGAACTTTATTCAAATTGAAGCAAAAACGATAGCTACCACTTTTTTTTTTTTTTTCTTTTAAATAGAAAAGAACAGGCATGTATGAGTGAGAGAAAAATATGCAAATCAGGTCTTCGTAATGACGCGTATAACTTTTGTGGATTTACCTTTGTTAGCAGATTCGTTGACAGTAGGCAGTAGGGTCCCGCAATGTCTGAGAGAAGCCCTTTACCCTGTTCGTTAAGGTGGCGAGAGGTCGGATGCATGGGAATGGGGTTGTCACAGGCTGATGCTGATTGGCGTCGTAATGTGTCTCGCAGTGTGGTCCACCGTCTCTTAAATCAATATCAAACCGAAGCTTCTCTGTCCAGAAGACATGTTCCAGACCGACCACGAGCTCAACTCCTGCAGAAGACCGTTTTATAGTTCTTTCGGCCCGCAGAAGAAGAAGCATTTCTGTGCCGCAACTTGTTGCAGACCACTCTGTAGCATCAGGGAGAAGAATATCCGCTAGTACGGTGCGAAGGCGTCTTCACACTGCAGGTCTCTATGCAAGGCGACCCGTTGTGCGTGCCTCCCCTCATAGAAAGATAGAGAAGGGTCCGCTTATCTTGGGCAAGAGAACACGTTTCCTGGACCAGAGAGAGATGGGCTTCTGTACTCTACAGACGATTTCAGATTCACACAGGAGAGCGATACAGGACGCCTGCTGATCTGGAGGGAACAAAGCACCCGATATCATCAATCCAACACTGTTGAAAGACACAGTTACCGAGTTGGTGGAATAATGGTTTGGGCAGAGATTTCAATGGGTGGTCACATTGACCTGCATGTGTTCCAGGGAGAAACTCTAAATGGTGTGAGATATCGGGATGAAATTCTTGATCCGTATACCGATGCAATCGGTAATGATTTCATTCTGATGGATGATAATGCCCGAGCTGTCGTTGTCGAGGAATATCTTAAGGGTTGTAGTTTAGAGCGAATGAAATGGACAGCTCAATCTCCAGACATGAATCCGATAGAGCATGTTTGGGACTATCTTGGTCGACAGGTTGCTGCTTTAAGTAACTTGTGAGTCACAAAAATTTCTGGATGTGTAATAATGGATCCATCTTAAATGATCGATTACTGAATTAATAAGTATTTATTATTATCGTTATTATTGCATGAAAAGACTCATTAAAGTGACTATCTTTCTGATGCTCAAATACGGGACACTCATATAAGCAAGGGGAGGGGGTTATATTAATGAAAAAAAAAAACAGTGTTGAAATCTCGAATTAATTTTTAACGTAAATCTATACTAAGTAGATACCACCCAGGAGGTGTAGTGGCTTTAGAAACATTTTATCATGCCTTGAGCCTGTGTTCGATTCCCGGCTTTTGACAACAGATTTTTCGCTTATCAAACAACAAAACAACAGAGTTTTTGCTTATCGGAAATATTCAAATTTTCTGAAATATCCTTCCAATAATACTCCTGTATATCGTTATAACCTCTGTTTTTCACGATGCGTAAAATGGGATTAAATCGAAATGTATCTTCCAATCTTCCAGCTTTCAGAAAAGGTATTCCCCGCCATCTTATTTTGAACGCAGTAAACCGGTGCAGCTGGAAGATTGGAAGATCAATACAAATACACTGGTCTCCAAAAATTAAGGAAAAATTACAAAAATAGCGATAACTCGCTAAAAAATAAGCCAATCCGTATGAAATTTGAATATGTTGTCAAATAAAAGTTGAGTAAAGCTGCAATATGCAAATTCTCGCGTTGCAAACGGAATAAATTAATTACTAGAAGCATAAAACTGGATCTTTGAGATCAAGTCTGCAACTTTTGCTGTGACTGTAAGGGAAGAAATTGGGGATAGCCAATTCGTAGCAATGACCTTCAGGTATCATTTGCCAGAAGAACTGAGATGGAGAGCTATTGGGAGAGTAGAGGGAGGACAAAATCAGACATAAGTGGCCCGATGGCTAAATGTGAGACCGTCTGTGGTTCATAGACTTTGGAAACAATTTCTAACGACAGATTCGGCATCCAGGAGGTTCAGCCAAGGACGGCCAACTGTTACCACCTGCGCTGATGACAGATATTTGTCGTTATGTGCTCGAAGGAATAGAACCACAACTCCGACTCAACTCAGATCCTCCCTTGCTGTAGCCACCGAGAGGTTGGTGTCAACTTCAACCGTGCGTAGAGGGCTTCACGAAGGTGGTCTGTACCCGAGGCGACCAGCCATTTGCTTGTCACGATCGTCACGCCACAGAAGGGAACGTTTGAGGTGGGCACATCAACATGTCCACTGGACGACTGATCAATGGAGGGCTGTTCTGTTTACGGATGAGTCCAGGTTTAGCCTCCAAAGTGATAGTAAGCGTTGTTTGATTTGGAGAGAACCTGGAACTCGTTATCATCCATCAAACATGCGTGAAAGAGATGCATACGCAGGAGGTAGTGTCTGTGTTCGGAGCTCTTTGGGTGGCTGCAAAGACCTCCATGTCTTTCCGAGTGGAATCGTCAATGCGCAGACCTATAGAGATGATATCCTTGATGCTTATGTGCGCTCTTATGTCGGGTCAATAGGCGATGATTTCCTGCTTCAGGACAACAATGCTAGACTGCACAGGGCTCGCATCGTGGATGATTGTCTTCAGAAGCAAACAATTCAGCTGTTACCACCTGCGCCGAGCATGGTCATGAATCGAGCATGTCTGGGATGCTTTAGGAAGATGGATAGCTGCTCTCGATCCTCCTCCTGCGACCCTTGCCACGGTTGCAACTGCCTTGCAAGAGCAATGACTCTCCCTTTCAGCAGAACTCATGGACCGCATAAATGATCCCATCACACATCCTTCTGGGTGCTGTATTGCTTCTAGGGGGAGTCATATTCCATATTGAAGGCACTTTTCCTATACCAAACTGACACATCCAATTTGTTGATGTTATACATATGCTAAATTCTGTAATACCACAAGTGTCTGGTCATTTCTTTTCGTGTTATTTTATAGCTTATCTGTTATGTACTGTGGATGAGTTTCATTAAATTCTATAAGTAACTTTTTGAGTAATTGTCATTTTTGTGATTTTTCCTTAATTAATGATAACCAGTGTATTCGGATATGGGCGCTGCGTCCGAAAACGGCGATATCTGGCATCATACGCATGCGCAAAAGGGTGTTGTGTAATGGGATTAAGGCCAATTATCTGCCCGTGGGATCTAGGCCTGCAGGTGGGGTGCCCTCCTTGGGGGGTCTTTTTAAGGGGTCCTAACCCGTATTTACGCTAAATTTCTGAGAAAACAACGGAAAACTCCGAACGGTTAGATTGACGGACGCGCGATGGGACCCGCGAACCGTGGACCTTCACACTTCGCCCGACGCGCGAAAGGGTGGAGCACTGAAATGGAAAGTAAAGCGCCACACTTCAGATCGGCGTTCCTCCTTGAAAACTATAGCTATACCCGTCATGCAGGTTTGCCTTAACGCAGTACACTATGCTCAATAATATTCATATTGAAATTGAACGACATAAAATTATTTAAAGCAATACTCCTCAGCTAATAAAATATCTTAAAGAAACTGAAATCCTTCAGATAACTCTCTAAAGCACAACGACCCAGTCAATGAACCCAGCCTGGAATACACCATACACCTGCCCAATATCTGAGAAAAAATTCCAGCAGAAGAATTTGCATTTTAAAATGATACTGGTAGTAAATTTTTCCTATAAAACAATTCAAAAGAAAAACAAAGCTTCCAATATTGCCAGACAGAAACATTGACCCGTCCTGAAAGAATTTTTAATTAAACCTATTTTTAAATGGCAGAAAAAAAGCTTTTCTCTTCTTCAAGAACGTATTTGTTTTTCATCTGGTTAAATCGTTTATTACAGTAAACACTTTATGGTCTATTATTCTGTCGCATGCGGGGCGCCTGCATCTAACGGTGTAGAGTTTCGACGGGTTTTCTCCACATGTTCCTCGGAATACGCATTAAAACTCATTAGGAAGTAATCTGTCCAAGGCATTCTTACCTTTGACAGAGAGCCCCGGTGTTCTTTGCCTTTAACAAAATAAGAACAATTTAAAATAAAAGGGGTAGAGTACAGGTTTCATTGAATTTAATTTGACTAATAGAACACTAGACACAAAATCTAAATTCAACGACTATGTATGAGTAATTATGGCTAACCAGGTTACGTATTCCATACAGTCTATAAACTCACTATGTACTTGCATGTATTAGTCTCTCTATAGTAAATCCTCCATAATCTGAAAACTTTTGTCCGGCCCCATGAGTGTTCAGAATAGAGTCCGGCCCCACGAGTCCACTGTATTTGGAACCAGAAGACGTATGTCCAACGATTGGTTGGTGAGCGTGTAAACAATAATTGTTTGAGTTATTTAGTGGGACATGGTGGAGGTAGTGTGATGATTTGGAGAGGCTTTGGAGGCGGATGAGTTGGTAAATTAGTTCAAGTCCATAATGGATAAAAAAGTTATCATAAATTTTAGTACATCAACGGGTGCCATTTAGTTTTCGTGATTTTTGCAAAGGGTTTTTCTTTCAACAAGAAAATAACCTTAAGGATACATCCGAAATATATGTCAATTATTTAAAAATGAAAGAACAGCAGAAAGTCCTCAAAATAATAGTATGGCCTCCACAATTACTTGATCTCTATCCTATCGCACAACTTTGCGATGAATATGAAAGAAATGTATGTAACCTCTTCCTTTTGGGCAGATAGCCCTCGAGTAGCTTTGCATTTACCACAAAATCAAAAATCCAATCGATCTCAATTTTCTTTCTCTATGTAGTTGAGTAGACCCAGGCAGCACATAAGCTTAAATCAAGCGTGACATTTCCTTGAATTTGACATATTAATGCAAGCTTGACAGTTCAACTCATTTTAAGCTGGCAGCAAGCTTGCAGGAGTCAAGTTGAATTGTCAAGCTTAAATACAGCTTGATTTAAGCTTGACAAGTGATACTAGCTTGATTTTAGCTTTCAAAGTGCGCAGTGATGGCGCCATCTGTGAAAGAGAATGGACATTAATTGTCTAGCGTCCTCAAATTTACTGAAAGTTCGTTAAAGATGTTTTATTTTATTACCAGTGCCATATTACCGGCAGGGCAAACGGGGCAACTGCCCAGGGCCCAGGGCCCGATCATCACAATATTGGGCCCAGGGCAAACACAAATTTTGGGGCCTTTGCACCGGACCATAAATATTTTACGGGAAATTGCACGAAAACAGTATTATGCATCTAAGTTATTTTAGATACATATAGCTACTTAAATAGACTGTTTGTTTAAATACTAAATATAAATACAGTGCACACCGGTTACAACGGACCTGGGATATAACGTACTATCGGTTATAACGTACCTAGAAGCTAGGTCCCGATTGAAGTCATGAATGACATATTTTTCGATACAAAATTTTTTAAAGAATATAAATTTTTTATCAAATATAAATTTGTTGAAAAATACAACATTTTTGGGCCCTTGAAATTGGTGGGCCCAGGGCAAATGCCCCGGTTGTTCTGCCGATAAACGGGCCCTGCCAGGGCCTACAGATTTTTAGGGCCCTAAACTCTTACATCTTACACTTTTGCAGTTTCAAAATAAAATTACAAAGGATAAAAAAAAAAAAAAAAGAATTCAGAAGTTAAATAATTTTTTTAATTATAAAGTATGAACAATAAAAATAATTCAAATTTACATTTGCATAAATTAATTTAAACTTATTTTTAATTCTTCGAAATGCTCTATATCGATATAGCATACCAATATGTAGGAAAATAACTAACCACATTTGTAAAGAGAATTTTTAGCGTTAAAAAATAGCAAAAATTTTCAATTATTTGTTATTTTAAGAAATATTTACAAAAATGACTAAAGTGTTTGTATTCCATACATGCTAGCAACTGTGATATAGCATTAATGCTTCGAAATTTCAAAGTAACGTTTAACTATCTGTTTCTTTGATTTCAGATTACTTAACACAAAATTTGTGTTAAGTAAGTAAACCCATTCTATATTTCCAAATATGGAAATTCTTCAAAATAAAATACAATTATACTACGAAATTGATTTCAAAATCAGTTGTTTGTTTCTATTTTGGCCAGCAGTACTGCTCATGAGTGTTGCGAAAGTTTTAAAACGTATGCTGCTCTTAAGTTTATAGTAAGTTTATTTCCCTATTAGTAGAGTACCTAAATCACACATAACGTTATTTTAATTTTGATGCATCCCATGAAAAAAAAAAAAATAATATATCGCCCACTTATCAATCTGGCCAGAAAACGGCTTGATAATTCACTTCAAACTTTAGTCATAACTGCCCGAAGCTTGGTAGCTGAATGGATAACGCACTCGCCTACGACCCGAAAGGTCCCGGGTTCTATTCCAGCCACGGAAACTCGATGGAAACAGATTAAAGTAAATTGAAATTTCAGCGTAGAGGGGAAAATGCGTGGCAAAATAAAATATGTGGGGCGAGTTCGCCGACCGGTGCCCCGTGTATTTAGGAAATTTTTTTAAGCTTGAAATTAAGCTTGCTATGCCAAGCTTGATTGAAGCTTATTGCAAGCTGGGCAAGTGTAAACTAGAACACTTGATTCAAGCTTGCATTAAGCTTACATGCTTGAAATTTTCAAGCTTGTTGACTTGATAAATCAAGCTTGCTGCAAGTTTGCTGTGCTGTCTGGGGAAGCCCCCCCCCAAAAAAAAAAAAAAAAAAAATCCATGTCTTCTTATCATATCGGATCGATTCATAGCAAAGGCTTTACTGATTGTATATAATGTAAATAGCTTAATGTAACCGAAAAAATAAAAGAATTTGTTCTCATACCCAACATCAATTTGTTTCGAGTCGACAGGATTATGGCCCGTGGTTTCTATCTGAATCCTCAAGGCTATATATATACATATATACTAGCTGAATGCCCGTTCTCCGCGCGGTAGGAAACGAAAATGTTTCTTACGTGACATAAAAAAAGTATTTCAGTGTCGTTCGCAAAAAAAAGTAAAAAAAAAAAAAAAAAAAAAAAAAAAAAAAAAAAGCTTGACGGTTTGCACAGAAAAACTTTTAAAATATCTTATTTCTATATTCTTTAGGTTTAAGTTATAGCATTAATTCATTAGACACTACATGACATGATCTGAACAACCGTTTTATTTAATAGTTATTTTGCTCATTTTACTACACAGAGCTTACTAGACAACAGAGCTTATTAAAGTTTGTTTGAGATATTGGGATTATTCCTTGCTAATCGGTCGGAGCTATTTTGCTAATGAAGGTAACTTTTGTGCAATAGCTTGCTAAGTTTCTAGAATTCAGCCGAAACAAAAGTATATCTAATATTTATACTGCCAAAAGTCATCAAAACTTGGTGACATTTCCCGCGATTTTTGGGGAATACATACGACGACCGAATAATACTATATATTATGTTAATTAGTATTTTCCACCTTGTGACGACTTTTGAATTTCCGACGATTTTAAAAAATGCGTTCCTTTCGTTATGGTTGCTTGAAAAATCATATTGCTCAAAAATCACCAGTTAGCTAGCGCAGTGAACAAAGTGCTTTGAATTTAGTAAATTTTTACGTCTGAGCCTTTTAATCTAATTAGATTTCAAACTCATTTTTAAACTCATGACGTCAAAATCGCGTCATTCTCAGTTGCAATATCTAACATGAATTAGTAAAAGAAGTGGAAAAAAAAAACAAAAAACAACAAAACAACCTAACGTACGTACCTTAAAGCAATTGACGTCATAGATCTTCACTTACGAATTGAAAATCCGGTGCCCCATTTGAAAACTCTATCGGTAGTTTGAAAAAATCCTTTCTATGGCAACCCAATAGAAATTCTCGTGCCATGATTTATTAATGCAATGGCGTAAAATCTCCGCGTTGATGCTATTAAATTCTAAACATGTTACATAATATGAAAAAGTTATGACGGATAGAATTCAAGATGCTACAGTTTTAAAATTATTTTACGAAATTTTTTGTCAAATGTCATTTTTATTTTAAAAAATCCTAAAAATCTGCAAATTATGCTACCTATTCATAAAAAAAACTGTTTTTAAAAAGCAAATTTTCTCCTCTATCCGATGATGCAAATGCCGTTTTGCTACAAGCTTAATTACCGCCGTTATGACGAATTACGCGAAAAAAAAATGCGAAAAATCACATAAAATAAAAAAAAATTAGAATGCGAATTTTGAAAAAATCCCATGGAGGTGCATAACTTCATGTTTAGAACTTCCTGCGTACCAAATTTGGTAATTCTACGCGTCGCCGTTTTCCCTTAACGCCGCCAACAGACACACAAACATCTTCTTTCAGTATTTTAGTATATCTTAGTATATCTCTTTTCATCTTTAAGTATATATATATATATATAAAATTAGCATTAGATGCGAGAAGAGACAATAAAGATTAAACGCTAAGCCCTATGAACTTTTTCAAAGATCAGAGCTGCTCCATTATATTCCCGATGTTTTTTTGTCCTGCAGGGTAAGCAACAAAGATAAAAATTGAGTTTCATTGGACTTAGCTTATATAAAAATGTTCTTTATTATTATTGCTGTTTTATTATTTACGAACAGATTTTTTTGTTTCGGTTCCAACTTTTGAAGTCGTAATGTAAAACGAGACAGACGTTTTCATCATTAGAGATTTTTCTAGATGAGATTCTGAAGATGTTTTTACCAGACGAGTCAGGTTTATTTTTCGTCTCGCTTCAATCCTTAGAAATAAACGTAGCAAATAAGATGGATTAGTTTTAGAAAAGCTGTTTAATAACATTGTCTAATCTATCCACTATTGTTTTTGAAATATGTTCTATTCGTCTAAGGTTAGACTCTCTTTGCGTTCTTCTTTTTCGATATTTATTGCTGTGCGTTAAAATCCATAAACATTATTCCTAAATTTCTCTATTCTGAAAGGAACCAATAAAGCTAATATATCGTGTGAAAAATATTTTGCGAATCACCCCCCCCCCCCCCCCCCACGCCCCCCAGTCTCCCATTCTACTATTCCGCAGTCCGCACCTGGCTCCCAAATTCTCAGACGCCTGTTTTTGTACCTTTTCTGGCTCACTTGCCGCGCACTGCCGACCCCTGAGCTAGGCCAATTCAGTAGTATAGAGGTCTGTGAACTTGATACCGTGTGTATTGTACTATTAACGCATTTTTAGAAAGATTCTAGTAATTGGAGAAACAAATGCGCTGTGTGCGAAACGAAAAGCTTTTGTTAGGGTGTATTATTTAAAATGAAAAATATTGTCTTTGAATATTTGAAATTGTTCGTTTTCTTTGTGAACGGCACGTATAAACAAATTTTTTGGCCGAAGGATCTATTTTTGGGCTATCCGAAAGTAGACAGGAGTTTTGGTAGGTTTTATTCCAAATTTAATGCGAGAACGCGTATTGTATTAACGCATTTTTAGAAAGATTCTAGTAATTGGAGAAACAAATGCGCTGTATGCGAAACGAAAAGCTTTTGTTAGGGTGTATTATTTAAAATAAAAAATATTGTCTTTGAATATCTGAAATTGTTCATTTTCTTTGTGAACGACGGCACGTATAAACAAATTTTTTGGCCGAAGGATCTATTTTTGGGCTATCCGAAAGTAGACAGGAGTTTTGGTAGGTTTTATTCCAAATTTAATGCGAGAACGCGTATTGTATTAACGCATTTTTAGAAAGATTCTAGTAATTGGAGAAACAAATGCGCTGTGTGCGAAACGAAAAGCTTTTGTTAGGGTGTATTATTTAAAATAAAAAATATTGTCTTTGAATATCTGAAATTGTTCATTTTCTTTGTGAACGACGGCACGTATAAACAAATTTTTTGGCCGAAGGATCTATTTTTGGGCTATCCGAAAGTAGACAGGAGTTTTGGTCAGGTTTTATTCCAAATTTAATGCGAGAACGGCGTTAGAACTCCTTAGGAAGTCCTCCTACCAAGGAACACCCCATCCTTGGCAGATCGCCCTAGCGTAGCGTTGCCATAATCCACACAAAGTAAACATTATTATTCCGTGATCAGAGAAACGTCGTAGAATGCGTAATATTAATAGTTTATAACTGCGAGTGTAAAATAGGCAATATTGTTAGCTTGGAGGAGGAATATAGTTTGTAATTACTTTCACTTCAAAAGAAATTTTTTTTTCCCCGAAATCTTGAGAAGAGGAAAAGAATTCGTTGAAGAAGTTTCTGCGATTGATTGGAGGGGAAAAAAAAAAAAAAAAAAAAAAAAAACTGAAATTCGTCAAATAACGAAAATATTCCGGCATTTAAAATTTCCTTGAATTGAAGTAATAATTTTTGAGAGTGTATGTTAAAATCACAGACTATTTCTTAAAAATGAAATATTATTTAAAAAATCATCAGTTTTACACCATCATTTTAAAATAAAGGATAGTTTGCTTTTCTAATTTTCTTTGTTGAGTAAAGGCTGAGAAATAGTAAATGAGATTATTCAAATTTTTAGTAATATAAAAAAGCCCCCACCCCCCTTTTCTTTGTGTGTGCAGCTCTACCAATTGATAGGACTGCAATATAAGTCACGGTTGCTAAACGTTTAAAAATAAACCAGTTTTGCCACGAATATTATTACTTTCAATTTTGTTTTGTTTTATGGATACAAAAATGCTATTTTAATCACGCTTTAAGAGTTTATCTCTCTCAACTCGAGCTTCGAAGGGATGTTTTCAATACTTTGGGTGGTTGAGAGGTTGATAATTTTCAAATAGCCTTTTCATAAACATGTAACAATTGTTGATGTTGATAGAATCCAAGCGCTTGAAGCCTCTGAAAACGCATGGCTAGAGACACATAACGTTACGACTAAGCTCTATTTCGTAACTGAAACCTCCCGTGAGAGGCTGTTAAAAAATATCTTTTAAGAATATACAATATATTCTTTTTTTTCTTTTTCCTTTTTCTTTTCGGCCTTTGGTTTTGAAACTCAAAGATTGCACGTTCGCTACTGAGACAGTGGTTAAACAAGTCTCCCCTGAGCTTTCGATTGCTGCAGTGGCGAGGGGAAAAATTACGTTATTGCCTCACGGGAAACCTGACTCGAACCAGAAATCCAGAGGTTAGCTGCGAGGTCTGACCTTACGGGAATATCACAAACCAGTGTGCGTGCGTTAGTGTGTTTATGTCTGTCTGTATGCAGGTGCAGCCGCTGAATGCTTTTAGGGCTTCAGAACTCGATAGCTCGCTCAATCGGAAAGAGGGATTTTTTTCCCCGGCTCGCTCGATGTGGAAAAAATATTTGTTTACATCTGCAATTTTGTTTTGTGTAGCTGCTGCGTTGATGTTTGTTTAGATTGGTTTATTGTGTTTCGTTGAGCTAATTTATTTATCTGCTTTGGATACACATATAGCAAAATGTGTGCAATCTGCTGCATATAAACAAATGTAAAGTTCCGGCTGGATTGAAATAGTTTCAGGTGCAATGGCTCCTAGGCCCACGGATTAACGTTATTGGATGTAATTATTGAAAATGCAAACCGTATAATCGGCTGCTTATTTAAACGTGTGAGAAATTATTAGTGTCTCGTACAAGTTCTGGATATGTACCGACTGTGCTAAGTATTCCTATATTATTTTTGATAATTTTCGTCTATTTCATGCCGGTAAGTGCGTAAATTTATTATTCATTTCTGTTAACTTCCTCCTACCAATCCATCACGAGTTTTATTTGCTGCCAGCGCTCATGCAGAAAAACAAACAAACAGATAAAACAATTAGTTCAAAAGAGGGGAAAAGCTATCCATTTTAAAAACTTGGATGAACGTAGCTAAAATAGCGGGAAAACCGGTAACATCTTTAGGCTTGTAATTGCTTTTTTTTTTTTTTTTTTTTTGAATTGGCATTTTGTACTTTTGAAGTTTTACTTAGGATACTTTTGCACGCACAATTATTTTGAAACTGTCTAAGTTTTAGTATGATTTAGAGAACTCCCCGTTCAACTGCCTGCTCCATGATGTAAAATATTAATAGTAACAGTTAAAAATAAAGTATAATTTTGACCAATGAAAACAGAATGCTGTTGTGTGTGGCTGGAGGTGGTAATTCAGGATTTAATCGAGATAGATCTCGAGAGGGAACACGTTGTAGTACACAAAGCACGTTTCGCACAAATAATGCAAACAAGCCGATCATGGTAGAAGAGCGATGCTCCATGACAAGTGCGGCCGTGAACGTGTCATCGGAATTGGTGACAGCGCGAGACTTCGTGTGCTTTGACCCAAGGGCAAGTGGTAGTGCCCATAATAAGTACACTGAAAACTGTCTCACATATAGAAGTAAGGTTATCGTTGTGAGAGGCGATGACTCGGAATCGTCTGATGTTGAAGAAACTTGCACTACAACCACCACTTTCAAATCGAACATTGTTTGTGGTAAAAGGAGCACTAACACCATCCTTGTCCGTTACAAGCCCTCCAAAGCAGTAGTTGAATCTTCTGAAGATGGTTTTAAAAGTGAATTGGACTGCAGGAGCGATGTATCGCAGCATACATCCGCGAGCTCTTCTTTATCGACAGCATCTAGCGAAAGTTCGTTAGGCAAAACAGAGAAAGCTTCTGTTAGCGCTTGGGCGCAAATAATGGAATTAGAAGGCTATCGTAGTCCAGCGATTGGACTAGATAATGTCCCAAAAAGAAATTTCGGAAATGCTGATGAAGGTGAAAAAAACGATCATTCCGTCGCCGAATGCCATGATTCTTTAAAACCTCATTGCGTTCTTAATCCAGACAACTGTTCAGCTAAGTTGAAAGCGGTTATTGCTGTTCGAATTCTTATCCCAGTAAAAGTGGCAGTTTCAAGACTTCAACTGTAGTGAATCAGGATGTAGATCGAAATGGTTATAGAGTATAGTGTTGCGTATCCGACTGCTCTCCACCAAACTGATTCAATTTTGACAGTCAATGGCGAGGCTTATGGACCTAGTTATCAGGCTAGCCAGTATGACATAAAAAACGAAACCTATGATGAAAGCCGTGCGTGTTACTCCAAATATACATGTGCATCATCCTCGAACTGTAGCGATAAAATTTCAGAAGATTCCCTCAATCTGTATTGTTCTTTACCCTGTGAAAAAGTGAATCGTAGAGACAGCCAAAAGATGAAACAGGAGATGTATCGTTGTGAATCTTCTCGCGCACCGAAAATAACGCATTCTGATAAAAATAAAACTCCCTCAAAATTGCCTAATGGAAATTTATATCTTGCTGATAAAAATCCTGGAAGTCATAGATCTAATCACAAGAAACACTTTAACCATGAAATCGATCCTAATGCATCATGGGGCCGTTATAATTCGAGAGCAATGCGAGATTCTGTTAGAAAAGTAGCTCAAAAATATGCTGAAGTGTATCTTAGACGCCAGTCTCAATCAAAACTGGATGCCTTACACGAAGTAAAAGGCGTTCAACTGACAAGATATGTGTCTCCTTACAGTCATCAGAATAACGTACACTCTAGCATAATGTTTCGAGGTTCTACTAGTAATTTGCATTCTGAAACACCTTCCCATTTACATGAAGTAGCTCTCGAGCCCGATCTTTTCTCAAACCATCACAAGTTCCACTTTTTAGCGCCAGTATCAACACATCATGATCACAAAATGCATCTTAATGGATACGTTTTGAACAGCTCTTTTAAGAAAGGTGTCACTAAAAGGTCTGATGGGTTTAAAAAGGGAACGCCGGTTGATCAAAGTGCTTCTTCTCTGTTGAAGGAAAAACATTCGTCTGAAAATGAGTCAATAAGTTCTAACAGTGATAGATGTTCTGTTAATTCTCGGGCAAATAATTCGTCAGGGGATTCTTTATGCTGTGATAGTAGTGAAAATAATTTGGTTGATTTTTCCAAATTTAAAAAAGAATATCCTATGTGTAAAAATTGTAAAACATGTGCTAGTTCTCGCCTGTCATTTGAACGTTCGAATGTCACAAAAGCAGATGATTCTGGTTTCAGTATAAGTTGTAGAAAAAGTGAAGGATCTACCCTAGTTCATATGCGTGATATTAAATCAAAACTTTGCTCTGGATGTGCTCTCGCTACAGAATCGGGTCCACCTACTAAACAACCAGCGTTACGCTCTAAGTGCCATAAAGCTCAATTGTCGTTGCCTAGTAGTCCCAAATTGAGTTCCACAAATTCAAATTTTAAGAAGTCCTCGGCTGTTTCTACTAACGCAGAATCCTCTTTGTATAATCAATTACATTTTAGTGACAAAGAAAACAACTCGTCTGTGACAAGCTTTCAGCCATGTACTATGCTTACAGCTCGAGAAATGGCTGAATTAGTTCACGGTAGCAATTCAGGTAAGCTAAATGAATCTAAGGATATTCATACTAGTGTTACCAGTAAAGTAACTAGCTGGATCCAGAAACAAAAGGATAAGAGAAAACCTGTATTTTTCATTGGTGAAACTCCATCCTTTTTTTCTGACAATTACAAAAAAAGTCAAACGTCAGAAAAGTGTATTAATCGAAAATCTAAAAGATCTTTATCGCTGTCAAATGTTCGATCTGATGAAATTTCTACCAATTCTATCGAGTCATCTTCAAACTTATCTGCAGTTCGATTAAACCCTTCTATTGATGATAGAGATCACGATCATAGACATTTATACGTCAAAAGAACTTCAAGTAGTTGTAGCAGTAGAGATTCATCTTGCAGGAAAATACGTCAGGGTTTGCCGGTCAGAGAGGATAAAGAATATGCAGCTAAAATTTTGAGCCAGCCCACAAATGAGGTCGACGGATGTGTTGCGTCATGGAACACACGACCGAGCAATGATATTCAAAACATTCCTAGTCCGAATCTTTTGAATAGGAAAAATGATATAAAATCTGGCCAAGATAACATTATTAATAATACAGTATACTCACACTCTATATCTAATGGTAAAGAGCCTCTGTCAAGTTTATCCAATCTAAGAACTCAAAACAAACATATTTGTACTATTTCAAAGGATGAAGATGGGGATAAATTTGCAAAACAATCTGATGATCCTAGCAAATTTCTATCATCAGATGGTGAACGCCAAAATTTAAAAAATGCTCAACTACCGATTGAGTTAGTGGATCCTAAAATTCAGCGATCTAGCTTCTCTAAGAAATTACTCAACATTAAGCAACTCACTCGAGCATTATCACTGCATTCCTTAAGAAAAAAATCTAAAGAACCCGCATCCAATGATGAAAATACCAGCGAGCCGAAAACAGAGTCAGTGCCATCTACCCACCCTCCTAAATGGACTCGTAATAGCAAGCGGAAACTGGATAGTTGCAAATATGGTTCCTTGCGCAAAAGTCTATCGTATTGCGAATTGGGTGTTCGAGAAGTCAGTAATGAAGGAAAATCGAAATTCCCGGTTAGCTTGAATACGGAAATAAAAAATGATTCTATATCTTCCGCTAGAGTATCCGTTCCTTTTGCAAGTTCAGTTTGTTGCTGTTCCGCAACATTGAGACGGTCCATTTCGCTGTATTGGAAATTTCCTTTAAGCCGGAGCTTGGAATTTACGATAGAAGACACCAAAGGTGACTTCGTGGCATTGTTATGTGCTTCACGTCAGTACCGCCGCAATGCGATTCCAGAGTTTTTGAGACAGCTGAAAAATAAAGCGTCTTTGGACAGAATGAAAGACAGTGATGGCTCCAGGGCAGTTCTTGAAAAGCACTTGCAGTCTATGGATAATCCAAAGCATGAAATCACGAGTCAAATTCCAGTCATCCTGGTGAGTTCTATATAAAGTTTATCACTTCTAACTTAGCTAAATTATTCAATTGAGCGGTCATTATTGGATAACATTCTTTCACATGCTAGTATATGCAGGACAGAAATTGAAACCTTAGAAATATATATATATTTAATTATGTATTTATTTTCATAATTTAGTTTGATTGTTACTCACATAACCGGCAAATTTGTTTAGGATGGATTGTTTAGATCCGAATCTCAAAGAGTAAAATGACATTTATGTTCAAAACGACCTATTAAACCAATGGCGATAAACATGTAGAAAATTTTAAGTTATACTGCAGGTTTAATAACGATATAAAGTAACAAAGATTGTATTTAGAATTAAAACAACAAAGATTTCCTCTTTCATCTTGACTTTGTTATTGTCAAGATGAAAGTGTGGGTCATAAGGTTTAATTTCCATTAAGACTATAAAAAATAACTCAACACATGCACATCTCCCCCCCCCCCCCTTCCACACACACACACACACACTCACAGGGTGCCCCTAAACACAATAAATTAATAAGTTACTTCAAGAAAGATACAGAATTTTATGGTATCGATTAAAATTTTTATACGGCCCTCATGCAAGGGGGAAAAATAATTAAAAAAAATACCCTATTCGTAAAATTTGTGGAATGCATCAATTAGGTGATGTACAAAATTTCAGCTTTCCCCCATAAAAAGGTTCAAAGATATGAAAATAAGTATATGCTGGCTTAAACCACTTTTCAATGACTCTAAAAGAAAATATCACATCGGAAGATCGCATTCCAGGGGTTGTATACAGATTACGAAAGAAAACATTGATTGCTTAGACATATAATGCTTTTGCTGTTGCATTGTATGGTCCCTCATTAACATTATTTAAACATATCTCTGAGCCTATTTATGTAGGCTGAAATTTTGTACATCACCTAATTAAAGTATGGGGCATATTTTACTGATCGGGATTTTTTTTTTTTTTTTGTGCGGGGAAATTTAAATATAATATATAATAAATAAAAATTTAAATTTTGTATTTATCCAGATTTAATCTGCGGAAAATTTTAATTGATACCACAAAATTCTGTGCTTTTTTTGTGTAACTTCATAATTTATTGTATAGGTCTATGATCAAATTTTGAGAAATAAAAGCCTAGGTCAGTGTCAAAAGCCTTGGGACACCCTGTATATAATACACGCATACACCCGATATATATATATATATATATATATATATATATATATTATATATATATATATATATATATATATATATATATATATATTACTTTTTGAGCTGTAAATTTCATTAGGGTCTAGGTATTGAAAAACTTGGAAGAATAACTTTTTAATGTGACCCTCTGTACAAAAAAGTCCAATAACAAAAATGAAGTCACACCTTTAAAAATTCATTCGTAAAAAAATGCATATGTGTAGCTGTTATAGTCACTGAATTATTCAACTTCATATTTCTATGAATTATCGCCAATAACTGAGGGAGAAATTCTTAAGTTGCGAAAATGTAAATTATGTACAAAAATAAGCAAATATTTTTCCGGTTCAGGATTATACTGAAAAATGAATGACGAATCAGTACTTTGCTGTTATGATTTGAATGTCAATATTGTACGTTTGGATTTTGGCAATTGGATGGAAATTTTTGTTTTAGTCTATCATAGTTTTACTGAAATTAGGTTCGGTTTCTAGGTAAGTTTTACTAGCACCCCCTCTTTCTGTGATTAAAGTAGAGCCAGTAATAATTATTTGAAGGACTTTATTAATACAAAATATATGATCCTGTTCGCTAGTTATTTAAAAGATATGTTTGATTATGGGCTTTAATGACAGTAAGAATTTTAATAAATGAGATAACAAGAACTAAAATAAAATAAATAAATCAACTTGATAATAAAAAAGAGATCGAATGGATAGAAAAATACACATACAAAAAAGAAATTTTTATTCAATTTCTACTCTTCCTCTTAGTTAGAAATTTCAAACTCAGTTTTTAAAAGCTAAAACAACAGTAATTTGCCGAAAAGGTTCAATTTTTAATTTTCAACATCTCATTAAATATTATGTAAAAAAAAAAAAAAAAAAAAAAACTTTTTTTCTTTTCTTTTTTTTTTTTCTGCAAGGTACTTACTAAGGTCGGACTTCATTTTTCTCATTGCACTTTTTTCTATACAGGATTACCCTAAAATATTATTTAAAAACACTTTTTAAATATACGGCCCTTTATGAAATTTATGGCATGGAAAGTAATTGCACTTCATTAGACAACGTTTTTTCTAAATTCGATGTATAGGGCTAAAGTAAAAATTTTATATATATATATATATGAAAGATAACGCGGACGGAATGGTTGGCGCGGCTAAGATCATAGCATCGTCGTCAGGTTCAGGAGAGACGAGGCGGCTCGGGACTCTGGCATAGCCCCGGCCGCCCGCTGCTAGTACTCGTAGTCGGGCCAAGCAAAAGGAGAGATCTTGCGGGTTTACGAAGACATAATTTTATTTGGTTTCACATAGTTTTACATGGCAAGTGAAGTCACGAAGAATCTATGCTCCGAGCTGAGTTTCAACTTATATAACCTCGGATCACGTGTTCTATACAGTATCACATGTGCTAAAAGAGATGCAATTATTGGTTGTTAAACTGCCCGGGCCTGCTAACCTAAGGAAATTCTTTCGAGGTAGGGTGCCTATGGTGCCAAAAGACCGTGAGAAGAGGGGAGATATATTACTTGCGTTTAAATTAAATTTAGATCTTGATACAAATTCTTTGTTAAAAACGAAAGTTTCTACGCCCTGAAGAATTTTGAAGCAAGCAAATAGAAATTTTTATTTTTGAGAGGATGTTTAATTTTTATGTTATATATATATATATATATAGGGTGATTCGAAATTAGATTGACAAACTTCTGGGAGAGGTACGATACACCAAGACTGTTCATGTTCACATAGCAATGTGGCGTCGGAAACGTCGTCTTCATGTGTCTGTTAATAATCACTTTAAAGAAATTTTGAAGTGTGCGCTTAATTTCTTAACCAAGTTTCATTTACAATGGGTTCTCCTCCGACAGTGTCATCTATGTAATGAAAGAGAGAATTCTGAATTAACCATTATCATCAAGTGCAAGCTTTGAAAGATTCATTAGTTTAAAAAAAATGTGTTTAGAAAGTTCACTATTACTCGAACACCTCTTCTAAAATGATTATTAACCCCTTGCCTGTGGAATATTTTTGAACGTTATATTTTCCCGAACTGAGTTCGGGCGTCACAGGCAAGGGGTTAGCAGGTACATGAAGACGACGTTTCCGACCCCACATTGCTGTGTCATTATGAACTGCTTTCGTGTATCATACCCCCTCTCAGAAGTTTGTCAATCTAATTTCGAATATATATATATAAGGAAACTAAAAATTCTGAGCATGTTATAGCATGTTGAATGCTATGAGCATGTTGAATTTTGTATGTATGACTTTAAATATTGTAATATACACTCAACGTAACAAAATTCTTTTAAAAACTAAACCGCAGAAAAAATTTACTTGCTTAGTATTATTTTATTACTGTTATTATTTTAAGTTCAGGCAATTTCCAGAAACTATTAATTGTTTTAATCTTATGTAAGAGTAAACATAAAAATTATTTCTCTTAAATTTTGTTCTGTGAAAGGCATCGCTATTACGTAAATCTTGTAAATCTACTCCTTGTTTTTTCAAAAAAAAAAAAAAAAAAAAAAAAACACGTTAAAACTACAATGCTCATACTTACCACACGGAATATGAGATGCATAGCAATTATGTTTGATAAATGTGCCATCAACGTGCGGTAATCTACCAACAGGGCTTATATTTCCTTCTCCCGTTTCTTCTAAATGATTTGAAGTTTCTTTGCTTGGATAGTTTTATTCTGTCAGTTGCCGCCTCTCTCTCTTTATTTATTTTTATGTATTATTTTCAATGTTGAGGGACACTGAACATTGTAGATGGCTGAAGTGCATTCGGGCGTATCGTGCGGCTGTCTATGTAATAGTCTGAAGTTTTGGGCGGTTTTCTTCAGATGTAACGTGAATGCGCGTTAGAACCCCTTTAAAAAGTCCTCCACCCGAGACTGTCCCCCTCCGCATTTCCAGTAGGCTTGCCGTAACACAAGGCAACCCATTTAATGCTCAGGCAATATTACCTCTAAACAATTCTATAACTAGTTGAATAAATATTTATTACACACCATCAAAATTCATGTATGTTAAATTCGTTCATAAATAATAATTTGTAATTGAGATTTTTAACGATTAAAAGAGCTTTAAACATTTATCACTTAAAAAATGTAATGTTGGAACATTTGTATTTTAATAAAAAGGAAAAATCAGACAAGATTTTGGTGAAAGTGTTAGTTTAAAATTCAATTTCCAGTGAAAGTGATTTTCATGCATTTTCTGTTTTAGAATAAAACTGAATATGAGCTTTTAGTTACGCTTTATGCATATTCTTTAAGTTAACAGTTGTGTACTTATGTATTTTGTGACTGATTTTTATCAAAAGAAATTTAACCATGAAAGCCTAAGTGACAAATTAAATCTAAACTAAATCAAATAATTTAAAAAATATAAATATTTCGGTTTGTGCAACTTTGTGATTTACCAGAACAATAGCAGCCACTGGATGTGCGAAAGTTTGTATAACTGGATATACCGTATTCAAGTGCATAACTTCATCATGTGGATAACTTCATCAAGAGCAGCCTGCTTTGAATCAACTGCTACAAGACCAAGGTAAGCAAACTTCCTTTTTTCAATCATTTTTGTCTGTAAATTTTTGCAGTAAACTTCTCTGTAAAATTCATATTCTTTTAAGTATGTTTTCAAGTATTCAGCGTGTTTCAGCTATTTGTTTATTCATTTATTTTAGAGAGTCTGATTTGATTTGACATATTTTATGGCAATGTACATAGGCATACATATTAATAAGAAAACTTCATGCTTGATTTTTTTTCAAGAGCAAAGCATTCGCACTGTGCAAATATTTCAACATCGAGTTTAATTTTAGGAAAATTCACAACTTTTCATTAATAATAAAATCGTTTGTCTTTATTTTAATTTTTTCGGCTTTAAAAATGACGCTTTTCTTCAAGTAAAAAGTCGTTTTTTCTCCCGGGTACACATATATTAATAATGGTGTTAAAAATGTTAGTGCTGTGTTTGTGTTCATATCTGTGTACCAGATTTGATTGTTAACTTCAGATTTAGAGGGATCAATATGTTTGGTTAAGGTTTTTTGGGGGAAGGTTTTAGGTTTCTCCCATCCCCCTTCAAGAAAAGACGTTTGACTGGAACATAATATGAATTCATTAGTTCTTATTTTTTTTCAAATGAAATTATACTTCTGATGTATGTATATATCACAATGATTGAAGCTCTATCGCTATACATACTGTTTGCTCTTTTCAATTATTTTATTTATGATACCAAAAAATATATATTTAAAGCTAAGGATTAAATATTAATATTTGATGTATGCAGATAAGACGGATTAGTAAAGGGATTATACTTTCTAGTTATGACTAATTAAATTTTTTAGACACATATCCTGGATTAATTATTTTCATGTTCTGGTTTGTTTTGATTTCAAGAACCTTTTCATGTGAATAAAATATATAAAATGAACGGTATTTTTAGATCCCTTCCCTCCATCATAACGTATAGAAAATAATATTGTTTACTAAGTCCGAAATCTGCATTATTGTTACTATTATTATTATTTTGCAGTGTATAATATATGTTAGAATTTGGAATCAAGTTCAGTGTCGAACATTTCTACTGATCGACTCATTTTAACAATAAAAAACTTGAATAGAAGAGTTTTTGCAGGCAACTAAACATTTATCATATCATTTTATTTCGAATTATCGTACACTTTCTTTTTATTAATACATCTACAAAAAAAGAAATAAATAAAAATAAAACTTAACTAAAATAAATAATAATAAATGAATGAATGAATAAATTGAATAACCTGATTTGAATTACGATAATTCATAATCTACATATCGCAAAATATCTAAATTGAAAATTACACTTTTACTAATAATTTTAATGCAAATTCATCATAGCTTATGAGCTTTATATTTTCTTTTCAATTCAATTTGATTAAACGAGCTATTTGTAATTCCCCTCCCCCCTCCCCCCCCAACTTTTGAAAATAAAAGGGAACTGCCGAATTTATCATTACTATTAACATCGTTCAATAAATAAACTGTAGCTATGAGTGGATTATCGAAGAATTGCTACATTATTAGAAAATAAATTTAAATAAAAGCTGGTTCTGGCTACTAACATTTATACTTTTGCAACTTTCTTGCAATATTTGATGATGACATAACAACTTCTTGGAGTCCCCCTTTCAGTTTACCGAATCCTCCACTCCGGGGAAAAAAAAAAAAAAAAAAAAAAAAAATGTTTTACCATCTCTTCCCTCCAACTTTTAGGCAAACTGGTCCATTTTTTGATTAGAACAAAATTATACAAAAACCAGTCCTTGTTGTTAAATTCTATACGGAAAGGGACAAACGCCTGTCTTAAAAGACGGACTTATCAGTTTCCTAGATACTGTACTTGAAAGAAGGTTAAAAATCCTCCAGAGAATGATTTAAGCAATTTTTCTACTTTGTTCTTTCCTTTTTAATGAGTTTTTTTTTTCCTATCTTGTTTTAATTCATCTACTTACTTTTTATATACAATGAAAGGTCTCTTGAGCGACCCTCCTCCCTTCCGCGAAAAATCGGTCGTTAATAGAGGTGGTCGCTCAAAGAAGTATAAGCATTTGATAACCAAGAAAAAATGCTAAAAAATTGTTTTGTTATTTATGTAATTGCATACTAATACATAAGTAATTATGCAAACATATTTTTTAAATTTTAATTTTAATACAATTTTAAGAAGTTTCAGATTGCTGCATGCTTCTCCCTTTATACTTTATTCTGATATTCTTCATGCCTTCTGAATTTCCCATAGAAAAATCTATTTGCTTTATGGGTTTTCCCACAACCAAATGTAACCGCCTACTTTCTCTCCGAATTTCCTTTTCGCGTGCCTCGATCCTATCCATGAGCTTCTCCAACAGTAAAATCATTCGTTTATTAGACATGCGTCTTCTCTAACCTGTAAGATGTGTAGGTAATTGGTTCGTGTACTTGCACCTTCTGCCGATTTGCAGTAAGGGATTGATTTGAAACGAGGTTCTTGTTTACTTTACTTCCTGAAAAATGCAAGCAAATTTTCGAGCCGGGACCGCTCGCTTATAGAGGGTTGTGTGGTCTCTTGTAGGGGATCTTTTTAACATGAAGTAGATAAGGTAAAAAATCGGTGCCTTAACAAATGGGTCGTTGGAGGAGAAGGTAGCTTAATAGAAGCGGTCGCTCGTAGAAGTTTCGCTGTATTATACCTTTTGAAGCGTGTATGTAACGCATAGATGTTAGTGCTAATCGCCCACAAAATCATCCGCCAAAGAACTGGGAGTCGTATCAGTGCCATTTTGACCTTGACAGCTTTTGAAAATTTCTGTTCAGCACAGGTCGGCCTTCACGGATTTGCATTTTCTCCTGCTACCTTGAATGCCTCGACATAAAATCAAGAACAATAAATACATTTTCTAGAGCTGCTGCTCGATTCCTGTTCCCTAGTTCTTCGCGTCGCGTCCAAGCTGTTCTCCAACTACATGTGAATTCACAAATGTATTAGGTAGGAACAGTAGCGTAGCTAAAAAAAAATTTAGGGGGGGGGGTTAGGCACTGATGTAACGGATAATCTACATTATGGATCGCATTCTTCATGTCAATAATAGAACTCTGCTAAATTTTAGGGGGGGGGGGAAATGACACCCAACCCCCCCCCCTCGCTACGCCACTGGGTAGGAATCTAGGCATGCTCCAGCAGTGCTAGCTGGTAAGCATAAGATCATGGCAGCATTGCTTACCGATCCCGCAACTACAATAGAACTACCCACAAAATGGATCACCATTGACCGAAACACCATTGAACATGGACCCAGGCTTGCTGCATTACAAGTCACATCGCCCTCACCAAGGCCGAACGGGTAAGACACAAACAGGGTAGATGGCTGGAGTGTGAAGGTTCCAGGGTTCTGGCAAACCGCGCGGCTGTCGGTAAAGTTTTCGGCGATTTTTTCCATATGAACACGCGTTGGAACCCCTTAAAAAGTCCTTCGCCTAAGTACCCCCCACCTTCTAGGCTCCCTAGATATACCTCGTGCAGATTTTCAAGAACACACAATACAATACTAGTCACATTACTAAAGGTAGTTGATTAATTTTGGAAGGAAAAAAAAAAAAAAAAACAACAACTAATTACTCCAGATTTCGGAATTGAGCTTCTGGCGATGACCTTAAATAACGTACTTTTATATTTATGACGCGATTTGATATTTTATTACTAAATAAGGAAATTTTTAGAGTGACTAATGTTGTTTTTGCAGCAAAGAAAAGGAATCTGAAAGTGAAAAGGAGGTTAAATGTATTTTGAAAATAAAAAAGCCTGCAATGACTAAAATCAGAAGTTAAGTATATTGAGAATGACTGGTTAGATTATTTAAAAAAAAAAAAAAAAAAAAAAAAATAGAAGAGGCAAATGAAAATTCGCACAATTATTGAATTAATATTAAAATTATTATGATTCATTTTTTAGGAATAGGGTTATTGTCATTATTAATATAAATCCCATAGTCTGTTGGCTCTACGTATTGGTATAACAGCTTGTTGAAGAATTTTTAAGATTTGTATAACGTTTTTGTGATGAGTTTCTCTTGCAGGTGCCCTCCTTGTGCGCTCTATGCAATCCATAACTAAAGCTGTTTCAAATTGACTCAGAAACGTGTCAAAATGGAACGAGTGAAACGTGTTATTGCCCTTTCAATTTCTGTAGCCATTCGCCACTTAACCCTTTAACGCGGTGTCTTCGCCGTGAGGACACCAAACTCTCGACGTTTTAACTGTTGCCAGTCACGAAGAATAGATTGGATTTCTATAAAAATAATTGCGGGTGACGCAGCTCCACGAGAATCCATTACTTTTTAGCACGTCATTTCCCGTAAAAAAGGGTCACGATTCTTTTTAACAGCACTGGCATCTGCTGAACAATGGAAGAACGCGAGAACAGCTGGATAGATTGCCCAATGCCGAAAAAAGGGCAGCCGTTGCCATCGCTCGACTTAACTACCAGCAAGAGGGCGGACGATCGAAACGTTCATCGCGTGCCACAGATCGAGGGACCCTATTTTGACGACAGCTGGCTGTGCCGCACAGCCAGCTGTCGTCAAAATAGGGTCTCGATCTGTGGCACGCGATGAACGTTTCGAACGTCCGCCCTCTTGCTGGTAGTTAAGTCGAGCGATGGCAACGGCTGCCCTTTTTTCAGCATTGGGAAAGGGTTGCTCCTCAAAGGGTTAACAGTTATACGAAAAGGACGTTGCTGACCCCACCTTGCTATGTGATTCTGATTCCTTATTATGTGCCCTATGTTTTGCCCAAGAGTTTAGATTCACCCTGTATTTTCAAGCCGCTTTTATACTGAAAATTGCAATGGATGCATACTTGCATCGCGTGCCACAGATCTAAAACGTGCATCGCGTGCTACAGATCTAAAAAAGGGTCTCTAGATCTGTGGCACGCGATGCACGTTTCGATAGTCCGCCCTCTTGCGGGTCGTTAAGTCGAGCGATGGCAACGGCTGTCCTTTTTACAGCATTGGGAAAGGGTTGCGCCTCAAAAGGTTAATGGTTACCCTAATTTTCAACACTATTTACGGACAACTGTAGGAATATATCACCGTTAGGAAATTCCTACATTTTCACTCATTATTAATTGGACTTTTTTCCAAAAATCTTATTGGAAAGAGGAATCCAATTCCTTTTCCGCGAGCAGTGGTCGGATGTTTAGGTAACTTTTCGGAATTTTCGGCGACCGACAATGGAAATGTAATAAAACCAATATAAAACAAAATCGCAAAGGACCGAGCCCCTCCCTCGTGAAAACAGGTTTCCGTTGTTGTTTTACTCTGTTAGGAGCTATTCATGCGATCAGGAAATAGTTCCATGCAAGCCAAATTTTCGCTTAATAAAGGGTCCGTAAAAGACAGGTTGCATTAAAAGTTGAATTTTGTATCTTCATGGTGAAAACACCATACATCCAGGAATTAACGAATATTTGGTAGAAAAACAAACTGTCGACTTGTTTCTGTCTGTTAATATATACAGAAAGATCCCGATAGAACGAATTCATCGGGGCAGAAAAGTTTATTCGTTAAATCGGGGCTATTCGTAATATTGGGGTCCAAGTCGAATGGGGGAAAAATAAAATTCTGCGCTCATCCAGTGGTGAATTCTAATAAGCAACTACTTAAAAAATTCCATAATTATAAAGGGTGCACTTTTTTTGCAGCAATAAACGATGCAGCGAATGATTATGCACTAGTTAATTTCGAATTTTAGGTTGCGTCTGTGATGTCTAAGAAGGGTCTTCCCCGTACCCCGTCGAAAATCTCTGGTTACAAGAAAAGCCTTCTTTTCTTTTGAAGCTCCGGTAAATCCAATATTTTCCCAACCAAAAATACACCCCCCTCCTCCCCAAACAAAAAAAAAAGATAAAAGAGGTGTTTTTTTTTTCCCTCCCGGTTGTTGAAATAATTTGTTAATTCAGGGTTTATCATTTGTTCAATGGGCTCTACCTTCATTTTATCGAGAAAAAAGAAAAATTCATTAAATCGCAAAATTTTGTAAATGGATAATCAGGGTCAGACTATATTCCATTTGTGCATCCCAATTCGATTCGCTTCTGACGCTTTTGCGTTCCTTAACCCTTTAACGCGCAGTGTTCCCGCTCTGGGAACACCAAACTCTGACGTCTTGACTGTTGCCCTTCACGAAGAAAAGTTTTGATTTCTATAAAAATAGTTGCGGGTGACCTAGCTCCACGAGAATCCTTTAGCACGTCATTTCCCGTAAAAAAACGGACACGATGCTTGTTAACAGCACCGACATCTGCTGAAAAATGGAAGAATGCGAGAGCGGCTGGATAGATTGCCCCATGCTGAAAAAAGAGCAGCCGTTGCCATCGCTCGACTTAACGACCCGCAAGAGGGCGGACGATCGAAACGTTCATCGCGTGCCACAGATCGAGAGACTTTTTTATCGACAGCTGGCTGTGCGGCACAGCCAGCTGCGTCCAAAAAGGGTCTCTCGATCTGCGGCACGCGATGAACGTTTCGATCGTCCGCCCTCTTGCGGGTCGTTAAGTCGAGCGATGGCAACGGCTGCCCTTTTTTCAGCATTGGGAAAGGGTTGCGCCTCAAAGGGTTAACCACTGCAAAAAACGGCAAACTGCATGACTCTTTATGCCCAACGCTTTCAACCTGTTGATCTGGTGTTTTTATGGCCATTCAAAAACTTTTTCAGTCACTGTATCATATTTTTCGTTCGTTTCTCAGTCCACCGTAACACCGGAGCACGCCGGTGTATTTTGTCGTCTGTATTATCTTTTAATTCGATTGTGTCATTTTTCAATGCGTGCAAATTCGCGGTGGATGATAGTGTGAGAGACTTTGCACCGGGTTGCGAGTGGGTGCTAGTTTGTAGTGGGAACACTGGGATCTGCATGTTTGGTAACAAAAAGATTAAGAATTTTTTTTGCTTTTGTTTCTAACTGTTGACCTGACCCAATCGGCAGAAAGAGGCGAAGGCCGTAAAATGCTACGGGTATTCCAAAGAGGACGGTGACAAAACAAAAGAAATCATGCCGCAAAAAAAAAGAAAAATCCCGTATAACTGATGTGAAAAATGCTCGGGAATTCAATTGTTCTGGGATACTTGTATTTTTCCAGGTTGAAGTTGTTCTGCGCACTTTATCTAGTTTCCAACGTTTTAATTTGCTTCGCATTTGAGCCAACGGAGTTAATAACAGTCTTGTTGACTTCCTTGTTAACTGCTTGCCTTGTATGATTTTAAAAAAATAATTCAAGTTCTTACTATGAAAGCTGGATAGCTGGAATTCTTGCTCTACTTTGGCTCGGATTTCGTTCCATAACATGAGTTTTAAAAAAGTTAATTAAATTTAATTCATATCGAATGAGTTTGTTATTCTTATGGTGCATTTCAGAATGTAATTGCTTTTGTGTTGTGATCTACATTTTTATTGCGGACAGGTCTCACATACCGTATGGTTGTTATGTGCAGGGTAATTCTAATTTTTTACACGTACTAACCAGGTTATGTGGCTGTATTTTGAAAAGTTAATAATCGTTATAAAAGTGTTTTTTTACTGAATTCAATTTAATTACTTATTTTAATTACTTCGTTGCGTGTTCTACAATATTAGGTGGTTTTGATACTACACGTAATGATTTTTATAGCTGACCGAAATAAATGTCGTATTTATTAACTCTTGCTATATTGATGTAAAATTTATTTTATTTTCAGGTATCAGATTTCATTTGCTCGGTTTCTTTTTAATTTTAATTAATTAGTTTTTTTTTTTAAATTTTACTACTTCAGTTTCATGAATACCGTTTATTCAGATGTAGAACTTTTTTCAGTTTCTTTTTAGAAATAGCATCAGTAAAATTGTAGTGTCAGTTACTACTTAGTACTTTATGTTAATTGTATCCATTACTTCAATTTGTTGCTAATGGCAACCAATAAAAATTCGCGTAGTGAAGCATATAGGCTGCTATCTTTTCTAAAATTGATTATTATTTCTAAAAAAAAAAAAAAAAAAGAAAAACCAGCATTCAGTTAGTTTCCTTTTAAACACTTCCTGTGTAGTATGCGGAGCTTTCTTTTATCTATCAGTAGACAGCACAGATAAAATAAATGTTTCATTTTTCAAATAAAACACATTTTTATTCTTTATTTTTCTGTTGTTGGTATTGAATTTCCCAGCATCGTGCTGCATTTTGGTCAAGTAATTTTTATTTATTGCAACGAATAAATGCCCTTTACCAAGTTAATCAGTTCAGTTCAGATGCGCCGTTTTTCAACGCCTTCGATTGAAATTCTGTACGTTAGCGAAGTTTAACGTGCAGGCGTAAAACTGGACTGGTAAGTGTCAGAGAACTTTTATTAACATATTTACTTCAGTGGTCGGTCGTTTTGTTCGATTCTTTTTTTCGTTATGCGGAAGAATTAAAATGTTGCAAGCGACGGACGTACTGTAGACGTATTTAAGTCAAAGACCTTGCTTCTTGCTCGTAGGTGGACAAGGACAGAGCATATGACGTCATCCAATTATCGATTTAAATGATCAATCCTTATGAACTTGCCTACAACATTTTTAATTTTAGAGCTCATCTTGAAATGCCAAGTGCTTTTTACGGATTTGGAATACAATTCGTATTGCAATCTTTTATCTTATAGAATTGGGATATTTCAAGTAACAGTTATTATTGTGTAATCTTTTGGAACGAAGTGGTGGTCAGAGTAATGCAAAGGTGTTTCACATTTAAAATATCAGTGAAAGAATTGTGTTCCAAATGATCTCTATGGGTTTTATACCGAACGTTATGATCATTCTGATTACTTTTACTTTCAAACAGCTTATCTATTCTTTTGTTTCTTGTTTGTTTCAGTTTGGGAGGGCGTGGGGGAGCTTAAATTTTAAAATATTCACCTGTTTGGTCATTCTAGTTAAAACTTTCTTGCGCGGAAATACAGAGGGTGGTCACACATTTTTGTAACGATTTTGCAAAGATATGTATAGAAATAAATATAAGAATTTTATTTTCTAATGTGTTCAATCTGATAGCCCTTTCTTTGAACTTAACCTTTGAACCCCTTTCTTTGAAACTATCCTATTACATCTTGATTTCCAAGATAAAAGTCCTTTTCTTAAAACATCAAGGCTGATATTGTTCCACTCCTCCTTCACAATCTTCCAGAGTCCACCCAATGTTTTGGGATGCCGCTTATAAAGAGCTTGTTTTAAAAGTCCAAATGCACATAATCTATAGTTAGACACGTCAGGGGACTTGGGTGGGATGCATTTAAAGGGAATAGCTTCCATTCCAGTTTCATTTCTCATTTTATCAAAAAATAGAGCAGTAGATTTAGAGGTATGGCTTGGAGCTTTATCCTGATGGAACTTAACATAGTGAAGATTGTTTGGATAAAGGGATGGAATTTCTTCTTTAAAAATAGGTGTTAAAACATACTTCTGATAGTAATCCGAATTAATTTTGACATTTTTTTCTACTTTCCTTATTGCAAATTTTCCGTTATAAGAAAATCCAGTAATAACCTTTAGAAAAACTTTCCTTGTTTTCTCGAAACCAACTTGTTAAGTCTTTTTCTCCTCTTTTGCGGTAGTCAATCGATCTTTTTCTATTGCAGTCGGATAAATGTATCCAAGCTTCATCCATTGTAACTACATATTTCCCTTATTCACCCGCCCAATAATTTTCATACAACAAGCTACACATAGTCACGCTGAGAAACATGTTTCGGCGTTAGCTGATGAACATCATGTTTTTTTGCTTTGATTCACTTTAAATCGGATTTTATAATTTTGTTCACAGTTCCTACAGAGGAACTGTGAACAAAAGATTTTGTGATAGTTCTTTGGGTAGTTGGATTTTCCTTTAAAACATGAGATGCGACTTTAGATTTAATAAGAAGTGTACGTACCTTCGTCGGGTATGCATTTTTTGCCTTTTCCCCAGTGAAATATAAACTAGGACGTTTCTTTCCTTTCATATTAATTATGTCACTTATCTTACGTGTAGAAATATTAAAACCATGATTTTGACATCTTTTTTAAATAACTGAATAACAGTATTTCTCTTCGGATAGCGCAAAAATAGAGCCCATTGTTTATTTTTCAGCGACATTTTAAAGCAAAGAATATTTCTAATGTTGCAGACGATCCATAAGCCTTATTACAATTGGATGCCAATGACTTTTTTATTTTCAAATTAACATTTAACTGCATGGAGAAAATCAAAATCGTTACAAAAATGCGTGAACATCCTCTGTACGTTGTGTATAGTTAAAATTAAACCGTATTTTATTTCCGATGCGGTTTTCCATGATTGAATTTCTTTACGCTAAAGTTCTAAAAGATCGAATTATTTCCACAAACGCAATGTTCACGACCCATTTGGTGCTATAAATTGCAGCCGTTTTCTTCAACCAACCAGCACTTTTTTCTGCTGTTGAAATAATTGGAAAACCAACCCCGATTATCACTATCATGTGCAATTTTTTAAACATTCGTTATTTTCCATTAGTCTTAAGGTATGTTTTTCAGTAGTGGATTGTTTTAATTGCAGAATTCCCCCCCCCCCAATTGTTGCAAATGAGCATTTAAGGTCTTTTCAAATTATTTAAGTACCGACGTTGCCAAGAAGTTTACAGCTATTCCACATAACTGTTAGTTTATTTCCTTACTCTTGTAACAAATATTAATTTTTGTTGCATGATTTTTATTAGTTGAACAAATATCGCTTTCCGTTGCACTTTTCTTAACTGCATTTTCCTGACACGTTTTCAAGTATTCAGTCTTGGTAGTTGTCTCTGTGAGCGAGTTATAAATTGCTCCCATGTTGCTTCCTCTATTGTATCAGGCTGATCCGTACGTGTAACTTTCCTGAATTTTTATGTGTTTACTTCACAGACATTGCATGTGTGTATGACGTCAATGTTTGAAGCTGCATATGATAAATTTTTCGCTCTCTTTCCGTGCAATTTATTCTGCTGCTGAGATTACCTACGTCAAATTTTCCGAGAACGATTTTGTTCCTACGTCACAAAACTATCTGAGGAATATGTATACTATTACAGCTGTAATCTCAAAAAATAATGCGTATTTAAAATACTTGTTAAGCCTTCCATTACTTTTATTCAATTACTGAATGTAGGTTGTAAGAATATTAAGTGTAATAATAGTCATTACTAAGAAAAACGCAGCTTCCTTAAACTATGTTATATTATTTCAGAAATGATCCTTAGAGAAATATATATATATTTAATGGGCGGGCATTTGACCATCAGTGATTCACCACTACTAAGGCCCGAAGAACTGGTCTGTTTATTATGGAAGTGGTGGGCTAGCATTGCCTCCTATGAAGGGATGGACGAAATGACACACAAGCCGGGAATTCGAACCCGAACCTTGTGGTGTGGTAGAATGGTTCTCTAGCCACTACACAGCCCGGGCGGCCTTTAGTGAAATATAACATGCGTTATTTCTATGTTGTTTCATTTGAATCGCCGTACAAGTCAAAATAAAAGGGAAGAAATAAAGTTACTGACGTTAATTTTGAATTTCTCTTCTCTGAAGATTTCACTAAGGAAAATCAGTAATGACAAAACTAGAACTTGTAGTACTTGAACGTTAGTACTTCGCAATATTAGAGCGTGTATTCTATTTATAGATTTTTTTTTTTTTGTGATTTGACTGTGCAAAATAAGCCGAAAACGTTAAGTGACTGAAAGATTAGGGGAGATGCAAACAAATGCCATAATAAAATAATTATTGGTTTTTATTGATATCAGTACAATTATGTTTACTTCATTTATTTGTTTCTATAAAACTTTCCTTCAATAGCAAAGAACAGGTATGTTCCTTAGTGTAGTTTAAGTGTCATCAGTTTAAAAGGACTCTCATCCTTTTCGAAAACGAGGATTCACGAATTTCAAATGTATCAGAAGCTAGAAAAGTAATGTTTCGTTCAATTTTCATTTAATGTTATTGCCTATGAGCTGTTTAATTGGCTTAAGGCAGGGGTGGCCAAATTGTATCGCATGCTTCAGACATGTGCCATTGGATGATTTCAAATGGCGCATTTCATCCTTCTGTCTAGTTATCGCTCCCCTTAAAGGTTAGTTATCTCAGATTTTATTTTAATTTATGCAATTTTTAAACGTTTTACCCTCAATTTCCTTTATAAAAAAATAAATAAAAAAGCGATCTAGCATGTATACATCTGATGTGCATTTATATTTCTTTACTGTCTTCCCACCCTTATCCCTCTGATATCGCGATGGGGCAGCCTTAATAACGTGGTAGACTAATGGCGGAAACTGGTCAACTGCTCCCCATTTGTAGAAATGAGCGGAATCCTAATACTGCAGTAACAGGTATTTAATTTCTTCTGCCTGGGAATTTATCTGTCGCATGGATGGATAATTTATGTCGATAGCCATCCTCGGAAAGCTGATGATGCTACTGTGGATGAGATGACGGATTGGGTGAAGAGAATATAGCGTGACTTCCCCGGCGGAAGTCTTTTGTCGAAATGGCGAATGTACATTGGAAATGTAAACGAAGGTCAGTGCGTCAAAATAATACCTAATTGCGAGCGAACAGTTTCATTGAAATTCTTCGATTCGCGTTTGTCCTTGTTTTTTGAACCCGACACTCCCTCGCTTGTTTTGTAAAATTAAGCAGGGTCGGATGGCAGCAGCAACACCGGAAACATAACAAGCATTCTCGCACACAATGGTGTGAAAGGTATGTTAACCCTTTGAAGCGCATCCATATAGAAGACCCACTGGATAGACTGCCCGAAGCTGAAAAAGGACAGTTGTTGCCATCGATGCATTTATCTACCAACAACATGGCGGTCGATAGAATCGCCCACCTGGCGCTACAGAGCTGAAGAACAGTGTCGAAAAACTTTAGCTCTGTGCGCCAGACGGGCAATTATGGTGTAGGTAGTTAAATGTTTCGATGGAAACGCCTGCAGTTTTACAGCGTTGGGACCCTTTAACCCTATGTGTACGACTATCAGTGTAAGCGCTGAAATAAGGTCGTTTCACTGCGCAACGACCGCGCGACAAAGGGTTAAAATGATTTTTAAAAGATGGGCACAAAACAATTCTTGCGCATACAAAGGATACGTAGGATTAAATGTGTCAAAATGAATAAACTCTTGGTACATGGGATATTTTAAAAATTCTGGGACTTTATACTATAAATCGACTCATTAAAACTTTCTTTTTAAATCGGTTCCTCGTCGCGTCAAGTCTAATGACCCATTTGAAAGACAGTATTTCTGAAGCGTTTTAGTTTGGCACAACATATTTCGCACTAAAAACATACGTGGAATTGTTTGCAGCATACATGAATGTAAAAATTGTGTGAATAATAATAATATATATGGCAAACTACTTAGTAAAAGATAACCTGTTTTCTGGAACAAATCTATACACTTTTCAGTATTTACAAATAGAGGTGAGTAACACTGCAATATTTGAAATAAATGTTAAACATTTGTAAAATGTCCGAAAATAAAGATGAAGTCAATAGCAAAGAAATGGGGAAAAAAATTGAACACGCTCTACCATGTATTTATTAATGTCAACGTACGTTTTCTGAAATAGGTGGCATATAAGAAAAATCTTGACTTACTATTTAAAGGAATGGGTGTAGAAAAAAACTATTGGGTTTGCGTCACTGTTTCTATAACAACGAGACTACGCAGCAGTTTTTACTTCCACTTGACGGTTTTCTATTTGCAAGAATCTTATAAATATCATTTCAATGAAGGCGATCATCGGTTATTGGAGCTACATAGTTTAGAAGTAATAAAACTAACTCGTAGTTTACATCTTAATATTTTTTCTTATAAGTCTTCCCATTTGCTAAGGATTGTGTGCCATTAAAAATAATGCAAAACTAGTTTCGATAGCTATAATTTTTTAGGCGAAATAAATTTGGAATAGTTTAATAAATATATATATTAAATTAGATAACTGATGAAGCTACCCACCTGAGGAAACCGATCCAAACGTGTTTACATGGTAAAAAGAGAGCTTTTTATTAAATAAAAATGTATTTTATCATTTATCTGTCATAGCAACTTGAATTGTTATATGTTTATTAGTTTGACTTTTTTGTGATGGTGAAATGCAGGCTAAAATATAAACTGAATTTAAAAGAACTAAATTGCATTCGATATTGAATTCATATTTTACGTTTTGTTAGAAATCAATGGATGCCATGTAAGGATATGTAAAGGATAATAAACTGAAAATTTTGCTTTACTTTTACCCGCACGCTTTGCTTTAATCCCTAGTAACTGCAGCGGCCTCACCACGGCACAGTGGTTATGTCACTGAAAATGGTAGCCGGCCGAAGTGTGAAGGTCCCGGGGCTGTCGATCTAACGGTCTGGAGTTTTGGTAGGTTTTCTCCAGATGTAACTTGAATGCGCGTTAGAACCCCCTAGAAAGTCCTCCTACCAAGGCACCCCCCATCCTTGGCAGATCGCCGTAGCGGAGCGTTGCCATAATCACACAAACAAACAAACTAGTAACTGCAGAACAAAGTGCGGGTAAATTATTTTATGCTGATTTAAAAAAAAAAAAATGAATGTCAAATTAAAGTTATGATTTCTTGCTAGTGGAAGAAAAAAACCTTTTTTCTTATGAATGATACTATCTGTTGTTAGTCCAGAATCAACAACCACAATTACAAAATGTCATGTACTTTTAACCCTTTGAGGCCCAACCCTTTCCCAATGTTGAAAAAAGGGCAGCCAGCTGCGTCGAAAAAGGGTCTCTAGATCTGTGGCGCGCGATGAACGTTTCGATCGTCCGCCCTCTTGCTGGTCGTTCAGTCGAGCGATGGCAACGGCTGCCCTTTTTTCAGCATTGGGCCATCTATCCAGCCGTTCTCGCATTCTTCCATTTCTTCAGCAGATGTCAGTGCTGTTCAAAAGAATCGTGACCATTTTTTTACGGGAAACGACGTGCTGAAAAGTAAAGGATTCTCGTGGAGCTATGTCACCCGCAACTATTTTTATAGCAATCCAATCTATTCTTCGTGACTGGCAACAGTCAAAACGTCAGAGTTGGGTGTTCCCAGAGCGGGAACACTGCGCGTTAAAGGGTTAAATGAGCAACACCGGAAAAAGGATGAATCCTGTATTGATCGGCTTAGTGAACAATTCCTGTCGTTTTCTTTGAAAATATCCTTTAAAATAGGGTGAAAAATCGCACATCATTTTTTCACTCTAGAATTTTGCGACCATCCAATTTATTGTACGTTAAACAAGGATGTCAAGTTTCAGTAATGTTTCAGTTATTTTTGCATTGGACCTTGAAAATAGTGGTTACTTCGCAAAAACCTCCGACAAAAGTAACTATCATTCATACTTAACTCTTTTCACTTTCCGATGTCCTATCTTGAAATAAAAGAATCTGTATAACTACTATTTAGCCACCGTAAAGCGTTACACATGACTGATTCTATCCTAAAAGAAGACGTTATAGAGATAAAAATGATGTATACCTGTCAACAAAGTAAATAAGCAAGGTTCTTTACATTATTTCTTCTACACTGCTTACAGTTTTCTGTATAATTTGCCTATTAAGCGTACAAATATCGGCCTCTTGAGTTCTTGCTTTTTCACGGCTTTTAATATTGATGGCCCTGATGTGTGTATTATACGTATAGATTTATAGATGTTCTTAAATATATTGTATGTAATGGGTGAAATGACCCTACATAGATTTATGGACCGCTTAAAACGTTTGGTTTCTTAGGAGCTGATATTTTGCAAGCCTATTGTACTAATTCAAAATTTTATAAAATGTATAAATGATGTGTTAAAGTAAAAAAAATGTGCAATATATTGACTCATCCTCCAGGAATAAATATTGCTTCTTGCTAAGCTCTACTTGTTCAACACTCCCTGGAAATTTTGTTAGTCATCTAGGACATATATTTAAACGATATTTTTTATTCATTTAAATATTGTAGAGGTTTGCATCACGGTGTTTCCTTAAAAACGTTTTTTACATCAAACCAGTGAAGGAAAAACTTCATTCTTATTCATGTTTAATTGTTAACTGCGAATGATGCTATCGAATAATAATATATATTCCAACTCCTTTCTTTCTTTTGAGTAGTCCACTCAGATTGTCACGTTACGTCCGAGTTAGGAGGGAAAAAAAAACCAGCCTTGATTTCGTTACACAATGATTCATGATTTGTATTTTTAATAGTGATTCCGCCCTACTGCTCTGTTGTAGTTGTTCCAGAAAACTGGTATATTTTTTTTTTTAATCTCTCACAAAAAGTACGACAACAGCTAAGTTCAGCCGCTTGTTATGGCGAATAACATTCCTAATGTAGATATATTCCCTAAAGCAGCGCAGGGAACAAGACGACAAAGGGTCAAGAAGCAGCGAAGAAGTTTAACCCGTTCCTTGGTTAAAAGGGAACCCAGGAATGCAGCTTCTCTGGTGCCGTACACAGCATTTACGCCAGAGTTTCCATTTTCGGCTTCGCAGTTAGAAATAATAAATATTTAGCTTCATTAGTGTAGGTCACGAGATGAGAAGATGTTTAAAAATTTTAATTACGGGCATTTACAGTGTTAATTATTAGAATCTGAGGGCGCATGCCTGTTAACTTCCGCATGTTCAAAGGGAGAAAAGAATATGATTACCTTTGTTAAGAAACGTTAGACAATGCACGGAGTGCGGAATGACTTCGCAATCTGCGATATTTTGTTTCCGCTGTTGGATGGTGTTTACGACACTTAAAAATCAATAAAAACTTTCCTATAGCTTTTGTTCTGTGTTTCAATCTGCGCTAAATCACACTTTTAACCCTTTAACGCGCAGTGTTCCCGCTCTGGGAACACCCAACTCTGACGTTTTGACTGTTGCCAGTCACGAAGAATAAATTGGATTTCTATAAAAATAGTTGCGGGTGACAGAGCTCCACGAGAATCCTTTACTTTTTAGCACGTCATTTCCCGTCACAAAATGGTCACGATTCTTTTTAACAGCACTGACATCTGCTGAAGAATAGAAGAATGCGAGAACAGATGGATAGATTGCCCAATGCTGAAAAAAGGGCAGCCGTTGCCATCGCTCGACTTAACTACCAGCAAGAAGGCGGACGATCGAAACGTTCATCGCGTGCCACAGATCTAGGGACCCCTTTTTTACGCAGCTGGCTGCACCCGCGCACAGCCGGCTGTCGTCTGTGGCACGCTATGAACGTTTCGATCGTCCGCCCTCTTGCTGGTAGTTAAGTCGAGCGATGGCAACGGCTGCCCTTTTTTCAGCATTGGGAAAGGGTTGCGCCTCAAAGGGTTAAGAGTCAAAATATAAGTTTAAAAGGAAAAAAAAATCTCACGTAGAATAGTTTCCGTATTGTTCGTTTTAGGATGATTTTCTATAGTACAGTAGACACCGGTTATAACGCACTCGCACGGGACCTGAAAAAGTAGTACGTTATAGCCGAAGTACGTTATAAGCAGTACCGCCGGTAAGATTCAATATTACACAAGAAAAGAAAGTGGGCTCATAATTTCATTGTAATTTGTGTTTTAAACAGGTCGGACTTTATAAAATTTAAATTAAACAGAAAATTTTTTATTACTTACAATTTTTATTGAGATAAATAATATGTAATTTTCTTTTGTTTTAAATGGGCAGATGCTACTTTAAAAATACCGTTTTGGATCTCCATAATAGACTTTTATAGAGTCTCTGCATCATCACTGAGGCATTCAAAAAATCGTGATAATGTTTTTGCAGATTGAATGCGTCAGGTATGCTTGGTGTAGGCTCCTCTGTTTCTTCTTCACTATCATCAGAATCATTATAGATAGGGCTTTTCAGGAGGCATTTACATTGATGAATGACAAATAAAAAACATAGTCTTGTTCTTAGCCCTACCTAGCAGGCGAAAAAGATAAAAGATCGCTCTCTTCATTCATACACAATTCATCTCGCTAGAGAATCCGAAAACTGACAACGAGTGTTTTGGAAGGTACTGAAATTTCCGAGAACAAGGAAATAAAATTCTTAAGAAAAGCAAAATTTTATTTTTGGCTTTGGTATAAAAAGTACGTTATAGCCGAAGTAGGTACTTTTGTTAAGTACGTTTTAACCGAAGTTAAATAACATTATAAATATAGGACTTCAATAGGGACCTAGCTTCTAGGTACATTATAACCGATAATAGGTGATATCCCAGGTCCGTTATAACCGGTGCGCACTGTATATTCCCATGAAAAAAGATTTAATGCAAAATACCTGAACTTAAGTAAAAAATCACGCTTTTAACGAAAATAAGATAAAACAATAAAATGAAGACATTAAATTTTTTTTTTTAAAATTGCATTTTAGTCATGTATGTATAAATTTTTTGTCTTAAATCAGAATATATAGGGCTAATATTCGTACTCACGGAAAAGACTAAAATCTCCTGCTACCTATAAAGGTGAAAAATAGCAGTGAAATTTTCTTTGAACTACAGAGTTCTCTCTGAATTTAATAATGAAAGTTATTTATTTTACAGTATGATTTCAAATTATTTTGAAAGAAACTAACAAAAAGGATTTTTGGTATTAAGTAAATAATAATGATTACAAATAATATTATATTTGTAGGGGAGAAAAATACCTGACATCTCATTCCCCGTGAATTTTTTACTTTTTATATTTCATTTTATTTTTTAAAATCCCCCATAAAGCTGAAATTCTTGTCCACCACTGATAGGATTTATATACAGGGCGTTTTTAGTTACTTCCCCTATAAACAGCATTCCGCAGCTGAAATCGGTTAGGCCATTACCACCAAATTTTACATGTAGACTGTATACGAGATGCCCTCAAGGAAGATTTAAGTTTAGTTCAGTTTAAGTGTACCTCATTACCATTTAGTTCAAAAAAAAATGTCCACTAAATATCGCTTTGTATGGTGAATTTAGCACAAAAATGACCCAAATTAGTTAATAAAAATTCAAAAACTATCGAAGAAATACTGAAATTGTCTGTACACTTCGAGGTAGTCATTTCCATTGTCCAATTGGCTGTTTTAATGTAATGCGCCACCTAGTGGACATTTTTTGAACTAGTTTTCTTTTCTCCGAAGTTTCATGAGTGCATCCCATGTAAAGGCTATACCAAATTTGGTTACAATGCATTCACCCGTTTTAGCTGTAGAACCTTGGTTTTTGGGGGAGTTCAATTATAATCACCTTGTATGTATTGTTAAATGGCGAATTTTTCTTAATTTTAAAATACTGTTGGAACTCGATAACGCGAGATCAAAGGGGCCGCTGAATTGTTGAGCAACCGAATTTCACATTACCCCATAAATTGAGTTTTTTTTTAAAAGCAATTGTGTTTGAGAAACAAGCACATGTAAACCTGTGTTTCATTTTAAGCGGTTTCTCGTTTACAAGGCTCGGTTGTACACATTCTGAAACTACTATTTAAAAGGAATAAGTAGGTGTAATATTAAATGCTTAAACCGGGCGAGAATATCAAAAGAAAAATAATTATTAGTTAAGATAATTGAATAAAATTTAAAAAAAAATGTAAGTAAAAAAATTTTTTAATCAAACTTTTTATTCAAAAATATACTAAAATATTTCAATAAGTCTTAAAGGCCAAACACTTGCTGCAACATAAAAATCCATCCTAGCTCACTGATCAGCATTAAATATTAATGTGTTAAACAATACTTTCTCTACAACATAAAACAATGTATAATTTAGCAGAGCTTGAGGCACCTAACTACATACTTATACAAGAGTTTAAAGAAAGTGTTGCGAGAGTTTTCTGAAAATTTTTACCTAAATTTAAATTGAAAGTCACTTTTATTAAGAAAAGGACCCCCCTTTTTTTTCAAAAATTGGATAAATACATAGAGTATAGAATCGAAACAGATTTAATCTTTTGCTGAATCGAAAGAACTTTCCAGTAATGTAAAGATCGAAAATTTCAGACCAGTAGTTCAGTGGATACAAACTGGTATGTGCTGAGAAACAAAACAATAATAACCCTATTTTTGACACAGTGTATGATTTGATATGGCACACTTTCCAAAAATGGCACGCCCAATAAAATTTAATTTAACAAATCGATGGTTTATTATTATTAGTATTATCATTTTCGAGGAAAAAAAAAAAAAAAACCTTACCAAGTAAAATTGTTAAAAGCTGTTAAAATATATATATATATAACTGCAGTGTGTGTATAAATGTTATCGGAATTATACTTGTATGCAGGGGCGTAGCCAGAAAATTTTCATGGGGGGGGGGTTACGACTACTGCAACTCATATATATGTATACATGTGCGTGATAATGTAGTGAAGAATATACATTTTGTAAGGCAAAAAATTCCTCATGGGGGGGTTATGACACCCATAACCCCCCCTTGGCTACGCCCCTGCTTGTATGCAAAGCATAACTCGATCGGACATTAAGAAGCGAGTTAAATTCGTATACCCATTTTTAATTAGCTTGCCATAATAATAGAGCAAGCAAATGAAAGGCTTCAAATAATTAAATACAGCGAGTGAATGGTATTTCACATAGCCGACTTTCCACGACAAATATCGATAATGAAATAGACAGTGAACGAAATAACTGTTCAATTGCCTAAGCTTTTTTTTTTTTTTTTTGGGGGGGGGGGACTTTGATCCCTTATTTCTGAAACATTTCATGCCACACTTTTTGTTTGTTTGTTTGTTTTACACTCTCACATTTCTTTTATTACTTATTTACTTTATAACTTTGCGGTTGCCATAAATTAACAAGTGGGTTTTTTTTCTTGTAAGAAAACATTTCGTAATGCATTTTCTATAGAGAACAACTTCATTTTGCTTTTTTCTATTAAAATTGCGTTTAGCATTTCGTTATTTTAATTTAAACCGAAGAACGGAAGCCAGTTTTTGTCTTATGAATCCTTGAATACCCGTGTTTTTCGGACATACAAGGACATCAGTGACTTAGCCACGAGAAGAGAGGGGGCGGAAACCCCCCCCCCCCCCACACACACACCGTGAGGGATTTTTTTGTGATACAAAATGTATTTTCTTCACTCTTTAACCACACACAAGTTTTGAATTTCTAGGCTTTCAAAAAATGCAAATTTCAGCATTTTCATGACCGTAGAACATTATGAATTAACCAGCTAAAAATCTGTAAAATATCGAGACTTCTTAGATTTAAGGCAAGTACAGGGTTTCTACAGACCTGGAAAGTCAGGGAATATCAGGGAAAGTCTGGGATTTGTGAAAAAAGTCAGGGAAATTTGAAGAAATTGAAGAAAGGTCAGGGAAATGCAAGAATATTTGAATTTTGCGGCAAAATCAAGAAAATACTTCCTGTTTGAACCTAATTGTAGAAATTGTTTTATTTTCATTTTCTTATTTAACCTTATAAATAATTTTAAAATGTGTCCTTTATTAACATATCTTGTTCAGTTGAAATATTCTTAATTTTATCCTAAATTATTATCAAACATGGTTTTTGTTAGAATCCAGTGATGTCAAATAATATTTTTGTGTATATTGATTTTATTATTATTATTATTTGTAAAAAAGGGGCAAAATATATAAAAAGTTATTAATTAAAGGATGTAATATTAAAAATAGAAACGCAAAATTCAGGAAAGCACGCTAGATAAAATGTCAGGGAAGAGCATGATAGAAGTCAGGGAAAGTCAGGGAAAGTCAGGGAAGCAAAAGCTGTGAAATCTGTAGAAACCCCGAAGTATCAAAAGGCAACCCCCCCCCCCCCCCCCCTCCTTTTACTCCAGAAAATTAGTTTAGAAAACATTTCTGTCCAGCCAAGTTCTTCTGAGATGAATTCTAATAAGTTCATTGAAATTAAATTTTTTGGTGCAGAAATTTTCTTTGTTATTGAATTCAGACTCGGCAATTCGTGCATTTGTTGCCAATGATGCGTTTCTGTGACACACAATGAACAACGCAACATAATAAATTAAGTATAAAGGAAAACGGCATTATACTGTGACACCATGAAATGCGCCTTATAAATGCCGTGCTTAGAAACATTTATATTAAATTTTTTATTTAAGAGAACAAATGTCAGCGCTTTCTTCCCAAATTACACCCATTGAACGATTTTAAGAACTTGCCACAGTTTAAGTGAGTTGAAATATTTTTCAGAATGTAAATGACGCGTTAAATGACATACGTTAAAAAAAAAAGCGCATATTTGGTCTTGGAGTTAACAAACCTGTTTTCACTGAGCATTTTTACAGCGTGGGTCTATCTTTTAAAACTTGAAATAGTTTAATCTGATGCAAACATGCAATCCATTAGTTTCTCACTATATATTCAACGCGTTTCATTTTATTAGTGTGATGTGAAGGTAAAGCTGTTTGTGCTAAAACCGTTTTTTGAAATTAACATTTTTTAAAAAAGGAAGTAAAGCAAAGATGATGTTTCTAATTAAAGGGATGTATCAATGAGACATAATATAAAGGATATAATAATTTTATTTTGAGCTTAAACCATGTTTAAGATATACCTAAAAACTAGCCTTTTTTTATTTTGCTTTGATTAGTGGGAAGCAAAAATGTAAATTTTAGTTACAGTTGTTTTGAAGGTATAATATTGGATCAATATCAATATCATTAAAAATATCTTTCATGTAATGAACATAAAACGTATGGGTATCACGACATACATAGATTTTGTTAGAAAAGATTCTTGAAATTGTGACTAACTGAACCAGTTGGTTATAAATTTATGCTATATTGTAAATAAATCTATGTACATTCTTTCCTTACATCATTCTTCAACAAGTATTTGCCACGTGAAGGATAAAGTAAACATTAAAAATCGAAAATGTGTGTGTGAAGTTCTACGTTTTCGTTTGCATTATAAAGCTCTTATGAAAATTCTGGTTTTGGTTGTAATTTTCTAATATCTTCTCGAGTATCTTCTAAAAAGGACACTAGCCTCCTGACTTTGATAAAAGTCCCAAAAATAGCTTACAGAAAAAATAAAATAAACGATGATGTTATCTTTCTAAATGGTTAGTCAGTCAACAGAATGAAAACTAGGACTTCATATCAACTAAAAAATACTTTTAAATAAATAACTCTGAAGAAGATGTGTAAACAATATCTAACTTTTTTTTTACTGTAACTGTGTCGAAGAAACTGCTTTATTTTCGAGTGAAAATCCGGATGACATAATTCGTTCTCTCTTTCTCGTTACATGACTTAAATACCAATGGGTTTGAGAGATAGATCTACGTAATTAAATGGAATGTGTTAGTGTGAAAGCTTACAGAGTGAGTTAATTGCTGAAAAAGTATGAGGACATACGTTCTTGCATAAAACTATAAAATGTTTATACATTTGTCATAAATGTAAGATAATTTTACTTTTAATTCAGAATGAGAGTTTCCTTCATGAGTTTAAAATGATTTTTAAACTTTTTAAAAAAATAAATTTTTAATATTTTAATGTCTCGCTGTTAAAAGTAGTACGTGTAGAACATGTCGTGCGTAACTAATGAATACCATGTTTGCATTAGATTAAACTCCCTCAAATTTACATTTTTTGTTTTTTTTTACTGACAAACTTTTGAACAATGTTATCAACAGGAATTGCAAACAATGTATCTTGATTTTCTCTTGATTTGAAACTTCTTACTATAATTTTTTGACTTAATACCAGGGAAAAATATGTAACTTTTTCCTATGTTCGCTAAAATTAAAAAATGTGCACTTGAAAACCCCCCCACACCAAAAATGCGTTCCCCGCCCCCTTCCTATATAATGCATACTGAAAGTTGAAAAAAGTTTAGGTATTCAGCAAGGGCGGCTCCAGACTTAATTCTCGGAGGGGGCCATCGAACTTTTTACTTAGGTCTATAAATTGTTCAAAATGCAAATTGAACGTGTGAAATCGTGAAGTATGCGAATCTAAAGTTGTAAAACAAAATTTCGGAGGGGGCCATGGCCCCTATGGGCCCCCTCACTGGAGCCGCCGCCCTTGGTATTCAGTACCCCCACGATATATTGCACTTTCTCTCTGTCTCACATTTTTTTTTCCCTTTCTATTGCCTTTTGCTTCGTTAATTTATCTGAAAAAGCGTACAGTACATTTGAAAAAATACAACTGCAATCACAAAAGTGAGATGCAATCAATTAAGTTTCGCTGACTGATCTCTGATGAAAAGCAAGTTATGAGAGAAGAATGAAATCAGATGATTTCGAACAGTTTTTTCAGCAGGAAATGAAATATGTATTTGTACATAAATTTCAAAAGATAAATTAAACTTGTGTTTATTATTTAATTGATTATCTTTTATTCCGGTACCTGTACCATTAATTTTATTATATTTTATGTGCACGTGTTCGTAAAGCTGAAATTTCATCTTATTAACCCCCTCTGCCTGATATATCGCGCATTTTTTCAAATACACTGTTAATTCAGTTTTAGTTTGCTGAGTTAATTAAATGTAAAAAAAAAAAAAAAAAGTATTGGGTTGCAATTGAGCTTTCAAAATTTGGTCCACTAAAACAAAATTTGCTGTACACGATGAAAGAAAATTTGGGTGCTGTATATTAATTTTATTTAGCTAAAATATAAAATATTGAAAAAAAATATTTTATTTAAAATATTATTTTCCTGGCCTTTATATTTCTGTAACAAACGACTTGGCAATTTTTACTATCGCTTCCAAAAATAAGACTGAACTATTATTGATATATAAATTACGTAGCGTCAGTTCATTAAGTAAATACAGAATGACTCACTTTTTTTTACAGTCATTTCTTTGACAAAGAAAAATTAAGTCTGGATGGTCAGTTGAACAATATTGTAGGTTCTAACCAGAGTTCGGTTGGAACCGGCTAAGGTTGGAATCATCTTCACCAAGTAATTCTTTGTTTGTTGAGGAACATGCTTTACGAAACACTATGACGAACCGTTATGACGAATGCTTTTCTAAATTTCTTGCAAATTTTATAAAAGCGAATGACTTGTTATGGGGAAAACAGTTATGTTTATGACGAATACGTTACTACACTTTCTTTCTTTCTTTTTTTTTTTTTTTTTTTTTTTTTTTTTTTAAACAAATTTTATAAAAAATCGAATGACGCTCAAAATTGGATCACAAAATTAATTGGGGGAAAGGATATGTTTTTTCTCCACATTCCAACGCAGAAACGTTTTCTGGACCATGAATAGTTCTAATTATTTTTTGCAATATTCACATGTTTATTTATCGAGCTTGCTCTATTTAGTTTGCTATCAAAACCAGAATCCCATAGACTTTGAAGTTTTTACCTGTATGAGTTGTTCTTTAGAAAAGGGTCAGAATAACGTCATTTTTTTCTTCCCAGCTTGTTTAAAAAGCCGGGACGATCGGCAGAGAGATCACTTCTCATCTTTTGCCCTTGCAGGGCTTTTTCCAGATAGGTAAGACCGATTTATTTTTTAGTGAATGCGTGATCTCGAATGCTGTGTTGTACAATTGATTGTGTGCCTGGTAACGCTAACGAGTATTCGCAGAATGTATAAGGGGTTTAAATAAATTTTAGTCGATAACTTGAGACCCTTTCGACTCTGTCAATTGTGGGTATCCGTATGTTTATTATATTTCGGACTATAGGATTTGGTTTATCTTGAGTTAATTAATTTTCGACGTAGATTTCTATAGTTCAGTAAACGGTTTTATTTTTCGATATGTCCCGCGGTGGCCTCCATTTCTGTAAGAACCTGAAAAGTCACCCATCACTGCCACCTGCCTGCGAGCGGTGAGGTTTCGGGTTCGAATCCCGTTTACCTATGGCTGTCACTTTCCCCCTTCTTCTGTGACTGTATGTCTGTTGTGTTCTCCTGTGATTGTTAATAAACGTTATTTGGAATTAAATGTTAAACGAATATTCAGGGGTATAGGAACCCTCTTCCAGATTTTAGTCAGAAACCTCAAGAAAATATCTCAGCCTCACCATGGCACAGGGATTATGCCACTGGAAATGGTAGACGGGCGAGGTGTGAAGGTTCCCGGTTCGGGTCCCATCGCACGTCCGTCGACCTAACCGTTCGGAGTTTCCTCCGAAACTTAGCGTAAATACGGGTTAGGGCCCCTTAAAAAGACCCCCCCACGGAGGGCACCCCACCTATAGGCCTAGATCCCTCGCGCAGATACTTGGCCTCAATCCCTCAACACAACACTCAACAAGTGAAGCAGCTCCCGGCTTGGCCAGTGCTTGGGAGGGTGAACTCCTCTCGCGGCTGGGCTGATGTGGGACCGTGTACGCTATGGGAGCTGGTGCCCGTAAAATCCGTCGTGTCTCCAATGTCCGCCATGCTTAACGCTCTCTCTGGGGGTGCCGATTTCAGGTGGTTGGCCCCTCATCTGAAATTAGTTAAAAATTGGGGGACCCCGAGATAAGTCGGACTTTTTCCCACTGGGGCTCATTAAAATGGAAGCCGCCCATCACCGGGGATCTGGCATCGCTCCGCTGTTGCCAGAGGACATTAGCAACAACTACAGTTTTCGATGTTATCCCTGTTTGAAACTACTCTGTTATAAAATCAATCTAAAACCGATTCAAATTATTTAAAAATTGAGTGCTTGTTTATGCTGCGTATAGTATTACTTTGTACTTCTTTACTAACTGCTTTAAATGCCGTTGATTTAGATCGCAAGGAAGCCCAATTGCTTCCCTCTGTATGTTTCGCTGTGTATTCATATCATAAGCTAATGTTTGGGGAACGGAAAAACAGACTGTATCATTTTTTCCCTCAGTTTCAATTAGCAATTAAGATTATTAGAGACGAAAATTGGAAGGGGAACTACATAATTTTTTCTCCATCTCTATTAGCAATTAAGCTTATTAGAGGCGAAAATTGAAAGGGGAGAACTATATAATTTTTTCTCCATCTTTGTTAGCAATTAAGCTTATTACAGACGAGAATTGGGAGGGGAACTCGTCTCGAGTCCCCATGGGTTGCAACACCTATGAGTAAATATTTGGTTAAAATTCACAATATTTATGAACTACATTTCCTCCGGTACTTATTATTTTTATTCGAAAAGTTATAAAGTTTTGATGTCTAGTAAACGAAACAACTTTAGAAAAATAAGTTTAAAACACGGAACAAGCATTTAAATTTCTTAAGACACATATTTTAAAATCTTTTCTTCTTAAAAAAAAAGCAAAAACCCAATCTTTATTTCTCACTCACATACACGCACTCGCTCACACACTAACTTACTTCACAGACTTAAAATAAATAAATAAATCTAGAAATAGATTTTGTATCCTAGTAGTTAAATTTTTAATTCATGTTGAACATCTTGTGCCAAATTTTAATACCAAATGAACCCTCTGTTGTTCTTATTTAATAAAATGAATGCCCCTTTGCAGTGGCGGATTCCCATAAGGCGTAATAGACGTACGCCTAAAGCCCCGCGCTCTAAAAGGCCCCCTCTCTTTCGCCCATGTTTACCAATTTTTGATGTAATGATAAAGACGTAAAAAAAAAAAAACCGACACAAATTTTTGAAAGTGAACATTTCCTATTTAAAGTGCTTATAGCGCCCTGCGCATTCCAGGCATCATTCTAAGATTTTTCAGAATGATTCCTGGAATTCTCAGAATCATTCTGAGAATTCCAGGTATCGTATTATCAGCTCATTCTTTTTAACCCTTTAACGCGTAGTGTTCCCGCTCTGGGAACACCAAACTCTGACGTTTTGACTGTTGCCAGTCACGAAGAATAGATTGGATTTCTATAAAAATAGTTGCGGGTGACATAGCTCCACGAGAATCCTCCGTCATTTCCCGTCAAAAAATGGTCACGATTCTTTTTAACAGCACTGACATCTTCTGAAAAATGGAAGAGTGCGAGAACGGCTGGATAGATTGCCCAATGCTGAAAAAAGGGCAGCCGTTGCCATCGCTCGACTTAACGACCAGCAAGATGGCGGACGATCGAAACGTTCATCGCGTGTCACAGATCGAGAGACCCTTTTTTTTGACGCAGCTGGCTGTGCTGGCACACTGAAGAAACTTGGCAAACTTGGGGACACTAGAAAATATTTTTGAGTACTTATTCGAGGACACAATATATTACCATGTATACCAGTATACCCATACTTTAAATCTTGGCTGACTTTGATACTTAAAAATGAACTCCAATATAGCTTTTTATATCAATTGTGTATTCTTATTTCTAATAAATTAATGGACGTATTTCATTCATTTATAAATATTTATTTAAACCAGAAATATGAAAGGAACATCATGTCGAAATATTGCGATTTATTCAAAATTTAACTCTTGGCATAGTATTTGTATTTTTCAGAAGACATTGCTTTTTACATTGGCTCATTTTGTGATAATTTTTCATGAAACTTTGTACACCCTCTAAAAAAAGTATTCCTGTGCAAGAAAAATTTCGTACGTCAATTTCATATTTAAATCATGATTCTTCATAAAAAGTGATGAATCATTGACAAAACTGAAGTGGGAAATTTGGCTCATAGTCGAATACTTTACTGAATGTCTGTACACGCTACACACACAATGAGAACAAACGTTTTCAGAGATCGAATTTCTCTGTTTATCTGAGTAGAAGGCGCTTTTAGTAGTTTCATTATTTTTATTTCTTCAGGTTTTTCTGAAAGAAATAAACTAAACGGAAACTTTCAGGGAAAGTACAAATCTTTAAATTTGGGGACTTTTCACATCCCCAAGAAGTATTTTTGAGGACAAAATGAAAAAAAGATCTATATTTGGGGACTGTCCTCGAATTTCGAGGACGTATGGTCACCTTATTTTATATGAAATAAAAAGGGTTTTAAAAACATACTATATTTCAACAATTAAATCTCAGCATTAAAGTAAGTTCATTTTTTATTAATATATTATTTGTAATATATTTAGATTTGTTTATTTAAGGAGTCTGTTTGATTATTTTTTCAATCAAATTACGTTCTTTTTTTTTTTTTTTTTTTTTTTTTGTTATCCGAATTTCGCTGCTGTATATTGTATTCGATGTTATATACTTGTATACATATTTTGTATACTTTTGCTAGGAAAAAGATTCTAGTAAAATAAGGGAATATAAAGAATTTAATAGTTATATTTTTCTAAAATTAATTGCATGAAATAACAACAATAACAACAAAAAACTTTGAATTAAAATATATTTTATCTTGCTTGTGAAAAGAGTCCTAGCAAGAATTTATGCAGCCACGATATGTAAGAATTTTTTTAATGTTTATATATTGATGTAGGATTCTCGTTACACAGTACTATTTTTTTTTTTTTTTTTCTCATTACTTAACTTGCCTTTTGTGTGTACTTTTTAAAAGTAATTGTCAGATATCTCCTACTTGGATAAAATAGAGAGAATAGTTTACTTTATGAAATACAGATGGCAGCACGAAAAATCAAGCCAATGCTCCCACTGATGGTTTATATTTCAACTCCCACATTTTCTCCCACATGCATTGTTTTAATCAGTCCTTTTAATGAAAATATATTTATGAGTACTCCCAATTAAAGTGAAGAGAAATCAACATTTTCACATAAGCTTAATTTTTAAAATTTTTATTTGTTGTATTAGGTTTTCAAAATATTTAGAGTTAACGCGTATTCCTACGGGGAAAAGAAAGTTGTAATATTTATTAAGTACTTAACTGTGTGTGTTGCTATTAAATCAAAAATTTCCGATTTTTTAAAAATCAAGCAGTTTGAAAATATTCTTAATTTTAAAGATTTATCAATCAAGGTGCAATAAATAGCTAACGGAGACCCACGTATGTAATATTTAAGAAGCCTTTAAACTGCATGTACTGAAAATGTCTGATCTTTTCAACGCATGCACGGTATCTAAAAACAGCTGCAAATTTATGGTTTCTGTTCAGTTATTATCTAATATCAGCTTAAACTATTTTATTTTATGCATGTTTGAAGATTTTAACGAGAAAGCCAAAGATAATATTAAAAATAAAAAAATAAAAATAAAAACTTCGCGCCTTAGACGCACCCACGGAGGGGGCTATGGGGGCTAGGGCTAACCCCCCCCCCCCTAAAACTGAAGAGTTGAATCTGAAAAGCTTAAAAAAATTAAAATTGCCATTATAAATTAAAATATTTTACTTTCAAAAATTCTCTTCAAATTATTTCTAAAATATTTTTAAAAAGGACGTTGGTTTTTAAATAAATACTTACAGTTAGTGTATGAAATACAATTAAACTCTGTAATAGAGTTTAACTGTACGTTGAAAAAAAATAAGATAATTATTTATGACTATAACAAGTTACGTGAATAGTGGGCTTGTGTGTTCTATGGGCAAGTGTTACAGAATATTTTGAAGTTATAAAAGTTATTACAATAATCAAGGTTACTATAACCGAGTTCATCACTCTTTGTAGCCTTAGCCCCCCCCCCCCCCCCCCGAAAAAAAAAAAACCCCTAAAATCCTGGGTGCGCCAATCCTTCGCGCAAACTCGAACTTTTCTAGAGGAAATAAAAATGTTTCCTGGAAAGGCTCAGTTAGAACCCGAGAAAGCATTATTAAGTATTCTATATTTATTTATTCATTTATCGTTTAAAGTTACTTAAACAATGTTTGAAAAAGAATTATTTCCGGTTATTGTTAACCATAATATATGAATTCATTTGAAGTTGAATTTAGTACCAAGCATGCAGTCCCGGATTGGCTTCTTGGGGCCCCGCAGCTAGAGATTGAAAAGGGGCCCCGTACTAAGGAATTCAGAGGGAATGGAATATTAGAATATACCTAATATTTGAAAATACTCTTACGTGCCTAAAAACCACTCTTATTTTAGAGCCTTTGGGGGCCCTATGGGGGTATGGTGTAGGTTAGCAACGGCATTTTTCAAATTTATGACCGTTTTCGACACACCTGAGCTAGCGCAACCAATGTACTATTATTGGATGATATTTGTTGCACATGTTGAACATTTTGAGTGATAAAAAAACAAGTATTTTAAGAAATTAAAAATCTCCATAACTGTTATTAGAAAGAGCGCTACGAAGTGAATATTTTCTCTTACATTTTTCTGTCACTTTCATAAATCGCGAAATATTTGCCTCAAAATTTAACCAAAATCTTCAAGGATTGGGACTTATTCACTCGATGCCTGTTTTTTTTTTTTTTTTCCCCGTTCCCTTTTAATACTACGTAAATGTTTTATCATTTCGTAAGAAAGTTAAAAACTGAACTTTTAATTTCTGTACCCTTTACACTCATTTAATTAATTCGCGAAATATCCGTACTTGAAATTTACCAATCTGTAGCTCGAAAAATATTTGAATTGTTCTTGTAAAAAAAAAAAAATCAACGCCGCTACAATTTAAAAAAAAATGTATGTATCAAGTTATTATTAATATTAGTAGACGGAGCAAGCCCAGAGATGGGCGGTCAAGGTCATGCCTGAGCGAACTGGGTAAAACTAAATGCGCCCTAAGGAAAAAGAGCTGTAATGAATAGTGGTGGATCGAGGAAAGAGCTAGTGGGGTTCGTAAGTTGCGAACAGCCTTTGGTTGTCAGCCCCCCCCCCCCCCCCCCCATAAATAAAAACTGCATTAGGGTAACATTTTGCTTTATTGCACTTTTGTTTTATAAAAGTATTTCTTTGTTCGCTATAGATCTCGAATAGCTTCGCATTTTTGACTAGAAAAATTTCACAGTATCTACAAAAATTGTAGAAAATACTAGTAAATTATTATTATTTAATTCGGATCCGTGCTTCTTATAGTGCATTTAATGTAGAATACTTCTGTACTCCAATAGAATCAATCAATACATTAATCGATAAACAATGAAGTACATTTTTGACAACATACCGCAAAACATTTAAAGCACCGTTTTCTTTTTTTATTTCTATTTTTATTACTTAATTTTTATTTCCGTGTTTCCATCGTATTACTGAGATGTTCGGTGATGTTCATTTCATTAAATTTTCGCTCGCTGTTTCGGGGCAGGAAGTCATGAACTATTTAAAAAAAAAAAGAGAAGAAAAATAAAAAAAAATAAAATAAAATAAAAAAAATAAAAGCCATCACCCCTCCTCGACTTTTCATCTTCGAAGACGGGGGGGGAGAGGCCGTAAAACATTTTCGTACGCCCGTGTTTCCGGTAGTGGGAGATTAAGGCATGATCCCTTCTCGGTATTATCTTTAAAGGGGACCGAAGATCTGTTATGTGCATAAAAAAAAAAAAAAAATGTGCACATAGGAGGGGGGGAGGAAAAAACAGTTCATGTGTCCAATGTCATGTGTCAAACGGTAAGTCAGAGGATCGCTTCGAAAGGGGGAGGGGGTCGTCTCTGGTGTATTTCGCAAACTATTTTGTGTTTTTTTCAAAGCCAAATCAATCGTGTTCCATATTTCGTTGGATCGATTATCATTTTTATGTAACGGGATTGACCGTAATCCCACAACAAAAACAACTTGTACTGGAAAGCATGGCATGCCTGAGACTGAGAATCTTCGCCGTTGCGTCTTTCCATTGACGAGAGCGAACAGGTTAAACCCGGGTTCATCCTTAATAATGAATGAATGACCTTGTCCTTTGAGAATATCTGCTCCCTTTGATGAAATGCTTGACTTAATCTAAAGGAAAAAAGAAGTTTTGAGTCTTTCCAATTATAATAAACTGTACAAACATGTGTATAGGTTGTCTGAAAAGTATGGATACACTTTAAAAGATTAATATATCTATATAAATAAAAATGAATGTATGTTTGTATGTCCAACGTTTACTCCTAAACAAAAAGATGGACTAAATTAGAAATCTGAAAATTTACCTGTTCAGCATTTTTTAGCAATTTTTCGCTATTTTCAGCCCCGGAAATTGTTTCTGTGATATCCGTATCGTATCCGTAAGTAAAAAATGTAAATAATGTGTGTGACAACTCGAATATCGTAAGGGACATGACGTCATTTTGATGTCACGAGTTGAAAAATGCTTTAGAAATCCTATTGTGGCTGCAGGTTGTGACGGAAAAATACAGCCACTGGTGAAATGATTCCGCAAATTCTCATTTTAAATTTACCCTAATTGTTCGGTGGGGAAAAAAAAAAAAACCCTCAAGAATTGTTAATCCCTGCACAATTCAAAATATAGTCTGCTGAAAAATGAAATGTACGGAAAATTTCACGCTTCATTTTCTTTTTGTTGGCCTTCTTCTTTTTTTTTTCTTCTTTTGAATCTGGCATCTAAAAAATTGTTTTACCTGTTAGCGTGAAGCCAGGGATCTCTGGATTAATATATTTAAGGCTAGGTGACATACGTGCAGGAGACAAAATTCAGAATCAGGTTCTATTTGTTAGCACTAGTGTGCTAAGACCTGGTTTATGGTCTGGGTAAGTTGTAGACGTTGAATCCCTTTTCAAACAGTATTTATAAATGTGAAGTATTTATTGTTAGAACATACCTGACGAGAACAGTTATAGTAAGAAGCACTTTCCAACATAATGTAGCGTAGGAACCTACATAATGTAGTGTTACAGGCTTTATGGAATGTTGCCACTCGTTGTGGACTTTGTGAAGTCGCTGCCACTCGTTGTGGACTTCGTTGCCGCTCGTTGCAGACTTTGAAAGAGCGGAACGAGAGATATATAGGATCGGTGCTGGCGGCGAGAGGGAGAATGCGTGTTCATTATTCGGGTCATCAATGTGTAGGGAAGCTGGGAGCCGGATTTGAACCCGTGAAATCCGCGTGGCAGATTGCGGCGCTTTCCAGCCCGACCAGTGGCCGAGCGCATACCGCTTTTAACTGGGAGACGGAAGATGCCTGGTTCAAAACCAGGTCGCTTCCGCCGACCTAACCGTTCGGAGTTTTCCGTGGTTTCCTCCGAAGCTTAGCTTAAATACTGGTTAGGACCTCTTTGAAAGACCCCACTGAGGGTACTCCACCCATTGGCCTAGATCCTATGTGTAGGTAATTGGCCGTAATCCCACAACACAACACAACACAATCCAGCCTAGCCTAAAGGTACCCACTTGACTGGCCTGCAATTGCCAAGTGTTGTGTCCGCTGGGGCGATTTCGTGCCGCTACGGTAACAAGGAAGACACATAAGACCTATGCATAATAAGGCAAGAAATACAAATATGGCTCACTCGTGGATTATGATGCCCTTTCCTACATAATGAAGCAAGGTAGGAAAGTAGGACCCACGTATGGATCGTGATGCATTTTCCAACGTAATTAAGCAAGAAAGACAAATAAGGTTGACGCATGGATTAAGATACCCTTTTTTTTTGTGTTCCACAAAGAACATATTTTTTTTTTCTTAAAAACGTTTTATTGCACGATTTGAATATGCGTACAGTTAGTTTCCCGCAATACATCGAGTATATAGCAGACTTCTAGCCACGTTCTATGAAGCATTCCAGGATCAACACTCTGAGTATTCACTGCAATTCGTTTTTTTTAATCGGTGTTACGAGCTGGAAGTTAGTAAACAATGCTTTTCACGTATCCCCGTAGAGAGAAGTCCAAATTTGCTATGTCTGGAGCTCAAGGTGTCCCTGGAATTGGATCTAGTTTAGCTATCTAATTTGCATTTCATTAAAAAGAAACTTTAATCCTTTCTTTATGGAACATAAAAAAAACGGTAATTGAAAATGCTTGTTTATTTTTAATTTATCTTTGAAAGTGTAGCCATACTTTTTCTAATACCCTATATATCTCTGTGTGAAACTCGGACCCTAGCTACTCTAATAATTTTGTAGATTTTAAGCTAATGGGCACACGCAGCAACATCAGACCGTCATCGTTTATGCCTGCCGTTATTAGCCGAATTTTCCGGTTGCTTTGAGTTTCGTTGTACTTTGAATTTCGTGGCTCTGTGTTCTCTGCAAGGAGCATTATACTTAGGTCTCCTGTGTGTATATCGAGAGCTCTAGGTTAAGGTTGTTCTTAGAAAAAACACCCCAAAACCCGCATGTCTTATTAAATCTACTATGTTTTTCAAATGAATATTAGTGACACTAAATTTGTAAATTGACTTTTAATTGAACGTTTCCAAATGGGAACTTAGGCATGTATAAGATTTATAAATAATCCTCCCAAATCGTACATGGGCTCCCAAACTAGCGCTGATACAAAATTGAAAATCCTTTCTGTCTTTTTCTATCATGAATTCGAATGTTTGTGTCTCCAAATATTGGACACCACTAATAATATTCGACATCGGTGCTATATTTTGAAGGCCATGGCGGATTAATGCAAGTTTGTCGGGGAAGGGGGGGGCAGTTAGTTAGAAGATTGACATATAAGTCCATTTTATGGAAGTAAGATGAGATCTTCATTAATTTCTTTTGTCTCGGGGGGGGGCGATCGCCCCCTCCGCCTCCCTTTAATCCGCCCTTGTTTGAAGGGCCCTGTGTAAAACAGTCGGTTTTATGAAGGCTACTTAGAAAGATTACACATTAAATGCTTAATACTTTAATGACTATAAATTGGCTCACTATAGAAATAATTGATTTTATAATAAGAAAAATGAAAGGTTTAAATTTCAGAGTAATAACATTTAATTTAGTCTAACTCACTTATTAATAAAGTTATTTATAAAATCATCATATATTTTCCAGCTATTTCTTGTTCGATTGGAATGATAACTGGCGATGCCAGACATTTTCGTGACAATGAACCACAAAAATTTGCTATCCGTTTTAATTTAGAAAATGATAGAAATGTTCACATAAAATGTAAACTGAACTCCTCGAATGCACGGGGCCTGTTCCCACGCCCAATGCCCCGGCCCTGACTATATACTGTGCATAAAAATACATTAATTATCCGTTACAATTTATATGGGGGAAGAGAGAGACAAATGCATAAATTTAATTGGGGGTTGCATGTATAACGGCCCCGACCGTGTGTAGTTCATCGACTGCAAAGGATTTTATTTTATTCTATGGTAAAAACTGCCGTAAACAAGGACGGTATGCTTACCGTATGCCATTTAAGGATAAGAAATCTAAAATCAAGCTAACGGCTATTAGGAAATGTAGACCTATTAGTGTGCCTCTGTGTGTTTAATGATGTTAAGTATATGGGAGAAAACAGCTTTTATTATAATTATTTTTTTTCTAATGAGGTGTAATATTTTATGGTAAACCGTTCATTAAAGATGGAAGTCCGTATTATTCCAAGTCCGACATCCGGTACTAGTCGTAAGTTGAAAGTTTAAATGATATGACACTATACAGGTCACTGCCTATAATGATTGGTATAAACTTGAGGGGAAGGTAGGACATATTACGAAATGTTTTCAAAAGAGAGAATTTTTCAAAATTTCTTTTACGTATAGGAGAACTGTTTACTTAATGGGTGTTTTAATGAAGTTTAGCGGTTTATAGTACTCATAAAATGTTTTGTGGAAAAAGAAAGATATCTGCAACTTATACACCAACACTTTATTCGTTTTTCGTAATTTAAGTTGCTGAAGCTTTAAACATGTAGCTTGAAGGTTCGTTTTCTTTCCTCGATCGATGCAAGAAATGACTTTTTAGGGCCTAAATTAATTCTGATTTTATAATGCATGGTAGTTAAATTCCTTGAATTATTATTCAAGGTTTTTAAGGACATTAAAAGTGTTCTTAAGAAGGTCTGAATATTAATTTAAAAATTTTAATCACACCAAGTATCTTTAGGGATTTTATTAAAAATAAATAAATAATACTAATCTCAGGGAGACCCGAATTAACACATTTTTTTCTATCTAAAAAAAAAAAAGAAGAAGAAAATGAGAGTGTGCGTGAGAGAAAATCGTATTGTGTATTGAAAAGCATAAAGATAACGTTCAGTTGCATGAACTTAGTTATATGCTGATAAAATTGCTTTACTTACTGCTTAAATACAATATAAAGGTAAATAAATGCTATTTAATAATTTTTAAATTTTATTTCTATTTACGTATTTAGGATAAATTTTGAATTATTAAAGCAGTGACGCACCCAGGATTTTAGTTTTTTTTGGGGGGGCTGCCAATTCTGCTGAATTCGGTTATAGTGACCTCGATTATAGTTATAACTCTCTTATAACGTCGAAATATTCAGTGCCACTTGACTTTGCATAGAACAACATGCACACAAGCAGTGTAACTCGTTATAGTCAAATAATTATCTGATCTTTTCAGTATCTTTAAAACCGAGTTTAAATGTTTTGTGCACTAACTGTAAGTATTTATTTAAAAACTAACTTTTCCTTTTCTTTTGGTGTAAAAAGTACTTTAGAAATAATTTAAAGACAATTTTTAAAGAGAAAAAAATTAATTCATTAGCGACAATTTTCAATTTTTAAATCTTTTCACTTCTAACTTTCCACTTTTAGGGGGAGCTTGAGCCCCTATAGCCCTGTGCGCCTATGATTTAAAGAGTTCTTAAGGAAATATAAATTTTAATTGTACGAAGAAAAATGAAAAGGTTCTATAAAAAAGAACACTTGTTGAAAAATCCTGAAAATGAACTTACTGCTCATTTTCGGTATGCGGATCTTGTAACGCGAGAAAGTTTTTATGTTTCTATAGAGACAATACTTATCTAGAAAGTTTTTTCTTTTGTATCTTTCTAAAAATTTTGAGTGTTTTGAATAAGTGGTGTTTTTGCTTAGAGCTCCTCAGTTATAACCAACTTACTTTTACTATTTTTAATAATTTTTAACTATTAATTGTTTTCTGTTTTCATTCCTTAATTATTATCTAGTTCTTCATGAAGAAAGCCTTTTCCAAATTATGATAGTATTTTTCTCTGCGGTATTTTAATTGTTTATAAATAAATTAAATTTTCTAAATAAATAAAGTATAGCGCGGAAACACAGTTTTAACCGATCCATTATAGTATTTATCTGATGTTGAAAAACTTCTCCTTAAAAAATATTGCATCGAAACATATATTTCGGTACATACAGATTGCAATGCGCATTTCAACGAGGGTATCGTAGTTTCTAAGGGTTAATTAAGTCTTTTTCCAAACCAGTGAAACCAGTGCTTTAAACCACATTTGTTATTTTTGCTGCTGGTATTAATGATAAAATAATTGTACTGAGACAAATCTACCATTTCCTTTCATTATCATATGTGAGGGTATGTACGCACTCGCATTCACCTTTTTTTTATGCTGCTTTTCCCCCTGTTAGACAGAAATTCCGCTGACTTAGGTAGATTTCCCTTAGTATGGCAACATCGAACAAAGCTGTGCAGTTTATAATTTCACAAAAGAATAAAAAAGGGAATTTTCCTCGAGAGCTTGCGGAATGGCCGCAGATAGCTTCGTTCAAAAACCGCCAATCCAGCCAAACCGAGACTGATTTGGCGCGCGTGTGAGGATATATCCATTCTTTTCCCGTAGTAACCCTCGCATGAGAATTAGCTCAAACAGCTCCAAGCTGTGAAGAGAGTCTCGTGAAGTGGTTATCCTTGTGTTGTGACTACAGCTGATAGGGAAAAAAATGCATATGCAATATACATTTGGGTATTGGAGTAATCTGGTTTCGCCCGGCGTTAAATGTAAGTATCGAATCCTTTCATGTATAGGAATAGTATTGAAACTGTATCACCCAGTTACAAATGTTTTCTCGCGTTTTGTGCATCAACACATGTTAACCTGTGTTTTGGTAGAGATTGGGATACACGAAGTCATAGTAACCTGGACAATTTATTTTCATGGTCTATATTTATAATATATATCGCGTCCTTGATAAATAGATTTATTTCGGACTGTGTAGCTGCATTTATTTTTAGCCACCCAAGCCAAATGTTAAATCATTTTTGGGGGACGGAGGGGGGTTGGTGTCAGATATTAGTGTCGGTTTAATCACGCAAGTCAACTTGGGTGTCTTAGTGTTTCTCACATTTAGTGATAGTGATAGAAAAAAACAGCATTATTTGTTATCGAGATCAGTTATGTATAAGAATGTGTCGTTCCATTGATTTATTTTTAATTAAAACGCGTGCTTTTGCAGTATTTTATTAAAAACTTAATTTTGAAAAAAAAAATATTTTTATTTTTTAAAATTTTATTAAGTTTCAGTTTCGAAAAAAAAAAAAAACATTTAGTTTCAATGCATCACATTTACTTACTCATCTTTAAATATCACCTGGAGTATGTTATTAATAAGAATTCTAAAAAGCACATTACCGCAAACGGCAGCTAGCTGCCGTGTTTGTTAATTAAACTCTATGAATAATTTAAATACGCGACATTTCGCTCTTTATTTTTCTGCTAGTTTAAATGGGTCATTGTCAAAAGAGTTACTATTTCCATTTTCAACGTGTGGTTAAAACCCTTTTCTTCTTGAACTTTTAATTATGATTGGGCAGAAAATTGTTCATTTTCTAAAATTTAACAACACCTTTTTATGTTGTGAAAGACAGTTAATTTTTTACCTGGAAAAATATGACAAATGTCCTCTATTACCAGACAAAAATTACGTTAAAATAAACACATCAGTATTTATATACAATATTTGGCATATAACAAATATAAATGTAGCATTTATATAAATACATTTTTTCAGACTGTTAGCTAAAGAGTGCATGTCCACTTTGTTACTCAAACAGTATATTTTCCTTTATGGAGTACAAGTGAGAGATTATTACTGTATATTTAATATTAGTGTATTGTACTCCTTGTTACTATATTTTATCAATGTGCCGATAACAAAAGAAAAAAAAAATCTGAATATGTTTGAATACAATGGATTTGTATTATTTCCTTTTCGCATTCTTTGTAACATTCTTTGAGAATGACCCTATCACATTTTTTTCAAACCTATTTTAATAGTTTGCAATTATTTTTACATATTGTTTACTTTTTATTCCTTTAAAAAAAATAAAAGAATATTTAGACATTTTTGACCATTATTTAAAATATCGTTTATCAACTGCTTTATAGAATAATATTTATGTTTAAATTATGATTAAATTTAACAGTTTATTGAGTTATTGCTTTTATAAAACTAAATGAGACATTTGTGAAAATCATATTCAGTAGTCGCCTGTTTACACATTTCTCTAGAATGACGACAGTAATTTCACCTTCGTCACTGCACATGCAGTTTTTATTGTAGAATTTTTTTTTTTTTTTGCTGCTCCCCGAAGTACTGTTAAACTCTGTTATAACGTCATTGGAGGACTGGGTTGCTTGCGGAGCTGTGTAACGGAGTGACGTTAAAAGCCGACTTTCTCGCGTGTTTGGATGTTTCCACATCTATGGGAATTGTCACTATAAAAAATAAGATTAAAAAAAAAAAACAGACCTCAATTATACATTAAAATTAGCTTTATATAAATATCTATTTCAACTCTATAGTGAAAAAAATACCCGTTTTTTTTTTTTTTTTTTTTTTTCATTGAACTGTAAAATTCTTCGCTAATTTCTGAAGAATGCATCACAGAGAAAACAATTTTTAACCTTTTGTGCGTCAAAGTGTTGAGCGACTGTTAATGATTTAATTAAGAAAGTATTAGATGCTAATTAATTGTCTTTCTATTAATAAAAATTCTTATAGTTACATTTAACCTATCGTAATTTATCGGAGAAAAACCTTTTCTTAAAAAAAAAAAGTCTAAAATTCTGAAACACTGTAACATTATCATTTATAAATCATTTACTTAGTTTATTTATAAGAAAAAAATATGTTATCCTCTTAAAATGGTTTACTCATAGTCATAGATATATATGGGTTTATGGATTATGCTTGTGGTATGGTTTTTGAAAATGATGCCCAGGTTATATGACTTTGTGGACAGGGTGCCCTGAACAGAATATACTCTCATATAATCATCGATTAATCGAATCGTGAATATTTGCGATTACTATTATTCGAATATAAAAATCGATTAATTGAATAGTGAATATTCGCGATTTTTACTGTTTGAATACTATTCCCAATTTCTTTTTGAATAGTGCTCGCGATTTCTGTTCGAATATTATCACTACTTACTGTTAAAACTTTAGGTTTGTTCATACCATGACAGGTTATGCTCAACAGTCGCGAAAATAATAAAAACGTTCCGAGATAGTTATAACTCTTGATAAAAACTCAAAGACTAGGAGAGCAAATAGTCACCCGGTAGTTAGTGACTGTTATTAGTTAGAAATTACTTAGTCTTGTAGTAAACAAGACTTAACTATAAACACATTATAAATCCTCCCTTTTTTTAACAGCTTTTTCGTTACTTTACATATACTTTCGCTGTTTTCTTGCAATGAAAAATTAGGTACAGTAGAACTCCAATTATCCGAACTCCGACTATTCGAATCGCTTTCGGAATTCCAGGAAAAACAATTAAGACGGAAACATACTGCGATTTGCAAAATAATGATTTTGTGTAGTCGGGCTATTGTCGTTCCCTCCGCGAACAATGAGTTTCATTTACAGAAGGGTACGTACATACTGTACTAATGTACAGCATTTGTAAGTAAGCTTAACATGTAAACGTGCTGTCTTTTCATTTAATTAATTAAAAGCTCTTTCTCTTTAAAATATTTTTTTTTCTCCTATTTTCAACATACACACAGTAATTAATTAAAATACATACTAGACCCTTTTTTTCGGAAAAAATCCAATTATCCGAATGGGGTCCGGTCCCTTTTGATGTGGATAATTCGAGTTCTACTGTTGTTAAACTAATATTGTTGCGCCTCATCATGGATGTGGCTTGCAGATTCTTCTGAGTGTGTGGTAAAAGATAAGCCGCACCAGACACCAATGATGAAACCTATGAATTTGGAGAGGGTTAGAACTTAGTAATTATATAAAAATAAACTTAAACCTGAATTTATGCTTTTGCATTGATCAGCTAATAATGGTAATTAAAAAAAATAAATGGCTTTTGTCATATCCTTCATTATTAGTATGTTCCAAAAACAGTGTTCGAAATTAATATTATCAACAAATCAAACATAAACTTTAAATTAAATGCTGTTCTCATTATTTTCACTCTGAGCTTATTTTAGAATGCAGGGAGAAAAAAAAAAAAAAAAAAAAAACCCTTCTGCTTGTTTTCATGAAATGTGGATGTGGGTCATGATCATGCTAGTAGTTCAGAATGGTGGGAGGTTTTTTGGTGTGTACTGATTTGCCAGTGGTAATAAATAAATAAATAAATAAAAGCCTAGAATAGTAGTGAGATTTTACTTTAACAAACAAAAAAAAAAAAAAAAAAAAAAAAAAAAAAAAAATCAGGAAAACTTTCGAATTTCGGCTATAAACCTGTAAAATATTGAAGTGTGACGTAGAAAATAATCTGAAGTCTGCATTCATAAATTAATTTTATCTTTGCTATGTCTGGAGAAAAATAAAAATGACTTGACAAAGGCTCCCAAAAGTGGGAGCTCTGTAACCGCATCCTATATTTTATTTATTTGCTTTTTTTTCTGTGGGCAAAATCCTGTTACTGATGGGGATTTTTGTATTAAAAAAACATCATTATAGCCCTAGAAAATATTTTTATCATTTGTAATTTTATTTTACTGTGTATTTATATACGGTAGGTTTTTTCTTTCTTTTCTTTTCTGGGGCGGAGGGGCTAGTTTAAAAAGGAAAAAAAAGAAAAGAAAAAGCTTGTTAAAACCTAAACGGAATGTACAGTAGGGCAAAATGTTACCTTAAAGCACTATTTATTATTATTATTATTCCGTATTTTTTAACTAAAAATAATAAATAAAATAAATACTCCATCCGCCGCGCCAGTTTGGAGCATTTATAACAAGCCCTATTAGAGCGTTTTTCAAATCTTAACGAACCCAAAACATAACGGCATTTTGCAATAATAGCATGATCATTATCCACACCCGCATTTTCACGAAAACATGCTTTAGTTTTTTTTTTGTTTGTGTGTGTGTGTGTGCACAATTTAACTATCCGTTTCATTACAGCCCCATTGAAAGTAAATATTTTTGCTGGCACTGTGTAATAACGTACAGTTTGTTTATTTACTTTTTTCATTGGGCAAAATCCTGTTACTGACTGGGGGATTTTTGTCTTTAAAAAACATCATTATAGCTCTAAAAAATATTTTTATAATTTTTAATTTTATTTTTATGCGTATTTATGTATATATGGGGATATTAGCAATATTTACAGGAAATTGGAAGCCTTTTATGCCAGAGGTCGGTTTAATAAAAGTGTGCATACGCATCAGAACCCCTTAAAAATTCTCCCCCCCCCAAGGCAGAATAGCCCTCGTTTAGTTTTGCCTCAACACAAATATTCTGCCTACTTTTTAAATGATTATCGTAATTTTCCTATCATTTTGTGTAATTGTCTTAAAGTATGGGCGGCTATACAAATTGAAAAATATACAAATAACTGGGATTTTCGTCCATCGGTCATTACGTATAATACCCGAGAAAATCCCTCAAAACTCTTCAACAACCGGGCCTACCCCGGAAGGAAGCTTTGAATGATTCGAGCCATTAATCTGCAGTTAAATTTAGCAGAGTCGTAAAATGGGTAACTGCTTTCAATGAGAATAATTACCTTTATTCTTTAAAAAGTAAAAATTATTGCAGATGGAATTATTTTTTTTAAATCTGTGTTTAATTTCTTTTTAAATCTGTGTATAATTTTACCGTTGATTACACCCACCTTCAAGTAACGTTCTTGTAATGTTATAACCTGTAACAAAAACCACTCAAAAGAGACGATTGTTTAAAAGACAAAATAATTAGAAGTTTGTGAAATAAAACACATAAAATGTACTTATCAAAGTGTACACATCAGTGGTGTAGCCAGGGGGGGTAGGGGGGTCATAACCCCCACCCCATGAGGAATTTTTTTGCCATGCAAAATGTATATTCTTTACTCCCTTATCACATACACCTATACATATATATGATTTCAAGTAGTCGTAACCCCCCCCCCCCATGAAAAATTTCTGGCTACGCCACTGGTACACGTGTTTCGATCGAAAGAATTGGAATTCTACTCCTGCTGATGAAGAGCAGATTCATCAACAACAGATTCAGTTTTAATTATTTTATTTTATTAGTAACATGAAGGAAAAGGCCGTCCCCGGAACCCCCCCCCCCCCCGAAACCAGAACACTGGATCTTATTTAACTTCCTAACTACCTCCTCACCGTAATGGACTTAATATTACGATTGACTATTTTCATTATTTTAACTATATTATTTTAAATTTTATTACATCATGCGAAATAAATAACGAAACAAAATATGTTCCCTTTTTCTCTCATGGGAAGTTTCTGAACAAAACAGTTTTCAACCTTTGAAAATTATTGAACATTTTATCTTCAAACACTGTTCTATTGCTTGAAAAATGTTTCTTCACGCTTTACAGCATTCTCCTTTTAGTTTTTGCTTTTAGGAAATCATTTAATTGACAAGCGTTGTCATTGTGAGCCGTGCTTGATTGATTTCACCTTTTTTTATTGCTGCCTGGACGTAGTGCGCATAAAATGAGGTCTCTTTTAAGATAAAGTTTCTTATTGTTTTCCGACGAAATGTTTTAACTGTATGCTATTAGTTTTGATCCATTCCTTATGGTATTATAAGAATAGCATTTATTTGTTTTCCGACAGTCGGGAGAATAACTTAAGTGTCCATAGATTCTTCCTGGATATTCTCAAATCTTTCAAATATGTATCCCGACTTAGTCATTGCACATAATTTAATACACATCGCAACGGCTTTTATTTTCATCTACAGTGAAGCCATAATCAACAACGCAAGTACATTTACAAAGCCTCTTTACATTCTGCTTTTTTAATGGTATCATTCGAACTGTATGAATATTAAATGCTTTATATTTAAATTAAAACACAAATTTGGCTCTTCTAGCAGCACACAGAGACAAGTAAAGAAAGGCATTCACTTGACCAGACAAAGGCTCCATGGTCTCACCTATTCGTTACTGTATCTCGCACTATCTGTTAACCTTCTACATTAGTTTTTGCTACCAGAACTCGCCGAGAACTCTATTTTAAAACTAGTATTTCCACTTTATAACGAACGTACTTTCTTAAAGAAAAGGGGGGGGGAGGGGAAACCACCGGATATTATACTATTACTACACCTAAGAAAGTCATTACTACTCTTTTTCTCCGAAAAGTAATTTCGCGATATTTTCCTGACCTTCTTTCATAATTTTCTTAGATGAATGAGAGTACCTTTTTTGTTAATTCTTAATGCATTCTTTAATGCTTTTTCCCGGAATCGTTTTAAGAACTTTATTTGTAGAATACTAGGGGCCAAGGCCCACAGACTCGCTACGCTCGCTTTTCGTATGAGGCATTCGGCCCCTAATCAGGCTTATTCGTAAAAAAGACATAATTTCAACAGACAAAACCCGAAGATTGGGTCAGATAGAATGTTACTGAGCTAAGCTACACATTGCTTGGTTCTTGCATCTTCATTGGTACATAAAAATTTAAACTTCACACTACAGTAGACCCTCTCCCCCTCATAACACGGAAGATGTTTTGTTATGGGAATCCGTGTTGTGCGGGTCCTGAGCTATACTCCACCTGGAGTGCGGACTCCGCTTATAATCGCTGGAAAAATTATTTGCACTCTTCAGAAACACAATGATATTTAATGTTGCCATTCAAAAGGTATATTAATTAGGAGCTAAAGTGTAATAAAATCAGAACATCTGTTTCAGCTGTATTTTTAATAATGTAAAAACTATTGGACACCTTGCGAATTTGCCACCCATGGCGATTTTTCATTATTTGGTGACTTGCGTACATGTAAAGTTAATAAAAGCTACGGAACAGATAGAATAGCCTGCCACCAATGGCGACTTTTCATTATTTGGCGATTGACACATGCTCACAACCTATATTTACTGTTCATTTAAGGTTTCCGGAAAACCGTTATCCATATTTTCATTTACATAATCGTTTGCAGATTGGCGTACTTAACACCACGAATTATACCATGTCGTCGCGTTAGCAAATATCCAAAATGTACTATAACTGCTATAATGGCATAGTTAACGCCGCCAAATATTTCTACGGGTAGCAAATAATCCAGCTGGACGAGAACCGGCTTTAAAATAATCTGCATTTTAATTATTTTTCATTTTCAAGATATTAGTTATTCTAGGAATGAATGATTTTATGCCAAATCTGGCAACCATTCGGTTTATTTTTTCTTTTTTTTATTAATATCTTCTAAAATAATTCGATTTTCGAAATTTAAATCAGCTTAGCACGTTCCTCGGAATTTTTGCGAATCTGTGGGCACCTTAGTCGAAACTCAAATCCCTAAGGTTTAGGAGGAGATAGGTCCACAAGCTTTGACAGCGCCAGCGGCCTTTACTTTTTTTAGACTAGAGAGATATAGAATATTAATTAATTTTCTATTGTTGAATTTTATTTTGGGGATGAAATAAAAAACGCTTACAAAATTAATATGCCTTTTATGTATTGTTAGAAAACTTGGATGCCAAATCACATCTGAAAAAGGGATTTCTATATTAAATAAAATGAAGTCTTTCTATTATTTATTTTCTCTCGAAGAAACGCAGTAAGAATTATTTCTTCAAAAATATTCTTCCTTTGTTTTATTTGGTTGTTATTTACCTTTTACTGTTCTTTAAATTTTTTGACGAGCCAGGAAAATATTTTGGCGTGCCAAACGTGGCATATGTGCCACGCAATTGCCATTCCTGATTTAGAGTGTGTTTCAGTGCTGTCAAATCTTCTTTGGCGAAAGTCGCTGAAATCATTTGGAAACATGAAATAATTTCCACAAAAGTATATCAATTTTTTAATTAATTTTTAAAAAATAAACTGAAATGCTGCGTATCTAAAACTGTCTTTATTAAAATAAGAAAGAATAGATATTTTTAAAAGATCGGTTATGATTTTCTTTCTAATTTTGATAGTGTATTGCTTATGAATCCTTTCTTAATGCATACAAAATTAATTAATCGACGATAATTTCGAAATTAGTTTTTGAGAATTCTTGCTGCTGTATTTTCTAATGGTATTAATCCTGGAAGTGTTGATACTATGTCTTGAATATTTGCACTATAATAGCAGGTAACTACAGCAAGAATTTAGAGATGGAAATATCTAAAATAAATAAAACTTTGTAAAATAACACGCATAATGTTACTCATTGATCTGGACACGTATTTCGGACAAAAAAAAAAAAAATTTTTTTGAGTCTGTATGACAACTGCTCATGAAGCAATTTTTTCCGTCCGAAACACGTGCCCAGAACGTAACATACTTTTTATGTGTGTTATTTCATTTTTTTTTAAACACCAGTTTCTTTTGGGTGTTTCTTGTTATGGAAATATTTGTTTCTATTTTTTATTTGCAGACAAATCTCATCAAATGATTTCAACTTATTATTATTTTTTTTAAGAACATGATCGTTTTAAAAGTCATTGATTTTTTTAATAAGAAAAACACTTATTCATCTGAAAAATCTCGAAAAATATCATTAACCCTTAATTGCATGAGTTGTAAACACGTTTGCTACCGATTATGTTATTGAAACTATTCTCTTCCTAAAGGAAATTTTTACCTTACGATTTCCCAATGATTCACTTGAAATCATACAATTAAATGTCTTAAACCTTAATCGCATGAATTTTAAACATGTTCGCTGTTGATCACATGATATTCACGAGTGTAAGCTAAATTTCCTATGTCAATTTTGTGAATAACTAAATAATCTTTCGAAAAACACGCAGTTTGAAAGAAATATCTGATACTTTTATTATTCACAACATGAAGCATTTATTATCAAAAACTATATTTTATATGTAAGTTCGACTTAAGAAATTTGGCTAGTACCCTAATCCGGCAAGGAACGTGCTTTAAACATGCGATGCAAATATCCATCGCTATGCAATTAAGGATTAATCTCAAAATATGACATTTTACAGGGTGTCCACCGGCGACGTAAAAAAGCGACTTTTGTTACTAATTTAAAGGTAAAGCGACTTGGGCATTAAAAAAAAAAAAAAATAGTCCTTTTCACAGTACAGTGAACTCTCCATTATGTGCCGGCCCGAAGGACCAACAGAAAAAAGACATTTTACAAGGTGTCCACCGGCGACTTAAAAAAGCGACTTTTGTTACTAATTTAAAGGTAAAGCGACTTGGGCATTTAAAAAAAAAAAAAAAAAAAATAGTCCTTTTCACAGTACAGTGAACTCTCCATTATGTGCCGGCCCGAAGGACCAACAGAAAAAAGACATTTTACAAGGTGTCCACCGGCGACTTAAAAAAGCGACTTTTGTTACTAATTTAAAGGTAAAGCGACTCGGGCATTTAAAAAAAAAAAAAAAATCGTCATTTTCACACTACAGTGAACTCTCCCTTATGTGCCGGCCCCAGGGACCAACAGAAAAAAGCGCGTAAGTGAGAGAGACGCGTTAGTGAAAAAGGCCATTCAAATTCTAAAACGCAGCATAAACTGCAATGAGAGAACGAAGAAGAAAGTTTCTGAAGATTATACGTTCATAGTTATAATGATTTGTTAATTACTGTAGCTATACAAAGAAAACAGCAAGTGTAACTTACCTTAATTTATTTCCTTATAAAATAATCCATGATGTATGTTTGCTTTTGTTTTTTTCGATGAATTTCAAAAACAGTTTTTTGAAATTAATACAAACGAGAAAAGGGATAGAGTTCAAAATAGAGTACAAAACTTCTAACACTTTCGTATGATTCGGAGTAGCTTTTGCAGATTCAAGATGGATGGGTTTTCAGTGTGGGTTTAAAACGATAAGATACCCCACTCGAAATTCATGTGTATTCTGAACGTCCTTCTTGAAACAGCAGAGATCGAAAAGGTGTAGGAAAAGTGAACCCTGTATCGGGCAACGCATTTAGTTTCATATTCGACAAAAAAAAAAAAAAAAATTGTTAAACCTTTTATTAAAAGAAATTATATATTTTTTAATTTCTATTTAAGGAAAAATAATTAATTTTTTGCTGTGGTTAAAAAAAAAAAAAAAAAAGAATTTGGCGCATGTGAAATATTTATTTGCGAGCGATGCATAAACGAATGATAATATCATTATTTTCCTATACATGGAGCAGGGAACACCGAAAATCGTCGTATAAGCGAAAAAGAGTCGGTGTATAAGTGAGAGTTCACTGTATTGTCAAGTTTTTGGTTACTTGTAGCTTACTCCAGGTGACTATTTTTGAAAATCAGATTTCGGTTTTTGTCAACTCACTTTTCTTTTCAAAGTTGCGATGGGTCGTTCATCAAACAGTCTAATCTGTTTTTTTAGCCGTTCTATAAAAATCAATGTACTATAGGCTCTGTTATTCGGGGTGTCCCAAAAAGGTGGTAACGGGCTTTTAATTTTTTAGCTATTAGAGATAAGTGGTAAATTGAACAAGCAATATAATTTTTAAAGTCAATTCCTACTTAGGTCAACAAACAAAAAATTTATTTTAGTTACTTTTTTATTACATTTATTTAATTAATGAATGAATGCAGGGCCATTAGTGAAGCAAGGGTCGATACCGTTAATCCAGTTTGTTTGTTTAGTTTATTGTTTTCATTCATTTTTAATAAAAAAAAGTACACTTTTTAAATTTGTATACGACCCCGGTATAAAAAAATTCCCAAGTAGTAAAATGTGCACCCTACACTAATGTGTTGATACACAAAATTTTAGCCTTTCATCATAAAACGTCTCAGCGATATTTTAAAATAAAGAGGATCAGGAACTATACATGAATTTAAATGCAAACGCGTGTTGCTAGAGTGTAAAAAAATTATTTTCTTTCGTAATATCGTGAAGTGCGATCATCCGACATGATTTTTGTCCCTTCGAGAGCCACTGAAAAGTGGTTTAAGTCAGCATATCTTCAAACTTCATATCCCTGACTGTTTTTAAAATAGAGTTCTCAAATTTTGTATATTACATTATCGGTATAGGGGCACATTTTACTAACTGGGAATTTTTGTGTACGGGGGGTCGTACACAAATTTAAAATGTGTATAATTTTTTGAAAATGAACGAGAGCCATTTTTTTAAAACAGGGTCTTATTTCTGACCTTATTTTGAACCTTTTTACTTTCCGAACATGTACCATGCAAGGAAAGTATTGTAATCATTAAAAAAATTAGACTTCGAGATTTTGGTGTATTGAAACGTTTTCAGGTCTTCTGAATTCATTTATGCTATTTTTACGAGATGTATGCATGCGTGCGTGCGAGCGAGCGAGTGAGTGAGTGAGTGAACACGATGGTTCCTAAACGGGGCATTCGATTGAGCTCAAATTGGGTATATATGTCATAAACCACCATCACAAGACCGGTATTGATTTGGGTGTGTATAGGACTTACAGTTTTTCTACAGGGCTACGACAAAGATTTCTTTTACATTATGGCTATGGGGGGAATTCTTGAAAGTGTAAGTGTTCGGAAAGTCGAGTGGAGTCACTCCATATTTTTTCAATTTACATTGACCACTTATCTCTAATAGATAAGGATTAAAGCCCGTTAACACGTTGTTGGGACACCTTCTATAACGCGCATTCAGTTTTTTAATCTCTCATTTTATTCATGCCTTCTTAAATAAAGTTAAGTGACGTATGCTTACTTTTTAACTGCAAAATGATGCCAGAATTCTACTTTTTAAGCAACTAAATTAAGAAAATGGCTACTAAACTGGCGACTGTTTTTATGTCGGGCAGGCTACTAATAATACTATTTTTGCCACCTGAGATGGGTGGACACCTTGCATTTATCCTCAAATTCTATGAAAAGTTGATGAATTGATCGACAAATCTTCCAAATTGGCTACACAGCTATGGTTAGTTAGTACCTGAAATATTGTATATGTCTTGTTAGAATTTGGTATCTTTTGCTTTTTTCCTTGAATACGGGTTAGGACACCTTAGAAAGTCCCCCACGGAGGCAAACCCCTCTCGGCCTATATCTCTAGCGCTGGTAATTGGCCGTAATCTTTACATTTCCTTTAATTTCTTGTTATACTTTCTGTTTATACTTAACCCCCCCGCCCTTATTTTTTGGGGGGGGGGTTGGAGGAGAAGGGGGATAAATAATGCATTTCAAAATTTTAAATTGTTAGAATTTTTAAAAAAATCAAATGAATCGTGTGCTTGTGCGTGTGTTTAACCTATTGAAATGAATTTAATTTTAAAAAAATCTAATTCATGAACAAAACTTTCTCAGTTTTAGTCACTTCCAACATTGATGAAAGTGTATATAGTTTCGTAATTTCTGCTTCCGTATGCGCCCAATAACTTAATTGAAAAATAATTTAAATTTTGAGTCACGTTAGATTAAAAAAAAAAAAAAACTATATTCAGAGATCGCGCTGAAGTCTGATAAAAGTGGGTTACAAAGGCCCCATACCTTAAGAAATATTGGGTTTTTACATATGCAAAAACCATTATGTGTGTATTTTTTTTTTTTTTTTTTTTTCATCACGATCAACAAAATTTAGGTAAATTATCAAAAACCCGAGTAAACCCGAATCCTGTATATTACAACGACAGCCTTTGAAAAATTTTCGATATTCTGAATTTAATGAGTTTTTGTATAAAAGCGGTTTTTCCGTGTTCATTTGATTTTTAATGTCAAGGAAATTGCTAGAAAGCCTGCCCTTTACTACCGGAAATTCCGAAACGAAAGTGATCTATCGACTCATTTATAAATTCTAGAATACAAAAAGTGACCCAGTTTCCGAGGAATCGGGTCAATTTTTTGTCACATAAGGAATATATCGTATTTTAAATTTTAAAAGAAAATACGATATTACCAATTTCCGAATAGTTGGAATAATTAGGCAGCATTTTCAATCGCGTTTTCGCAAAATCTCATCAAAAACAAATAGGTCACCTTATACTTTGTCATCATTCAATCCTTTTATTTTTCTTATGAAAGTAACTGTTTGGAGGTTTTGTTCTAATTAAACCGTATTTGTTCGCGTATATAAAGATGCAACTTTTTGAATTCAGCGGCAGTCTTAACCTCAAGCGTCCTCTGAACGGGTCTCTGGAGAAGCGACTTTCTGCTGGTGATTCTCCTCTCCCTCTGGAAACGTATGTATAGTTTTTATTGCGGTTGTGTGCGCTTTTTAAATTCCTTTCGGTGCTACACGGTTACTTTTAATGTATAGATTGAGTTGAAACATTGCACTTTTGATGGCTTAATATACGTATATAGTTTATTATTGTTTTTAAAAAAAGGAAGAATAAGGAGGTAAAAATTCTGCGATGACGCAGTGGCGAAGGGATGGCCGAGTGGATGAGACTCTGAACATGTTTAGATGGCTGAAGAGTGAAGGTCCAGCCCTCTCACCTAAAACCTCACCCAGGCTTCTCACCCTGTCGAATCTAACGGTCTAGAGTTTTGGACGTTTTCGCCAGGTGTAACGGGAATTTTCGTTAGAACCCCTTAACCCTTTGAGGCGCAACCCTTTCCCAATGCTGAAAAAAGGGCACCCGTTGCCATCGCTCGACTTAACGACCAGCAAGAGGGCGGACAATCGAAACGTTCATCACGTGCCACAGATCGAGAGACCCTTTTTTGACGCAGCTGGCTGTGCGGCACAGCATTGGGCAATCTATCCAGCTGTTCTCGCAGTCTTCCATTTTCCAGCAGATGCCAGTGCTGTTAAAAAGAATCGTGAACCTTTTTTTGTGGGAAATGACGTGCTAAAAAGTAAAGGATTCTCGTGGAGCTATGTCACCCGACACTATTTTTTATAGAAATCCAATCTATTCTTCGTGACTGGCAACAGTCAACACGTCAGAGCTGGGTGTTCCCAGAGCGGGAGCACTGCGCGTTAAAGGGTTAAACATTCCTCCACCCAAGGCAGCCCTTAGGCAGATACCCCTCGTGCATGCTTGAGCCACAACGCAGTGAAAAAAGTAGCAGAGATGAATAGTCGTAGTAACGTGACTGCTTGACTAATTAAACAAGCGCTTCATTTCTTCAGTGAAATTTCATTTTAATCGTCTTTATGTAGAAAGAAAAAAAAACCCTTTTTTAACGCGACCTTTTTTGTTACATTATTATCATATTTTCGTTGGATATTTATACAGAACAACTAATTTATCGTTTCTGAGATTTTAAATGTTTCATAGTATTTATTGTCGTTAAACCACTTTGAATTTTTCCGTAGGCTTCGGTGCTTTGAGTCCCAACAATGTCCGAGTGGACTGCACTGTGAAGGTCCAGTGGCCCACCGCGCGGCTGTCGATCTTAAAAGTCTGGAGTTTGGAGCGGTTTTCTCCAGATGTAACGTGAATACTCGTTAGACCCCTTTAAAAAGTCCTCCGTATAGGCTAAGCAGATAGCCCTCGTGTAGTTTTGCCTTAACCCTTTAAGGCCCGTTTTTCTCGCTCTGGGAATACCAAATTCTGACGTTTTGACTGTTGCCAGTCACGAAGAATAGATTGGATTTCTATAAAAATAGTTGCGGGTGACATAGCTCTACGAGAATCCTTTACTTTTTAGCACGTCCTTTCCCGTCGAAAAATTGTCAAGATTATTTTTAACAGCACTGGCATCTGCTGTAAAATGGAAGAACGCGAGAACAGTTGGATAGATTGCCCAATGCTGAAAAAAGGGCAGCCGTTGCCATCGCTCGACTTAACTACCAGCAAGATGGCGGACGATCGAAACGTTCGTCGTGTGCCACAGATCAACGTTTCGATCATCCGCCATCTTGCTGGTAGTTAAGTCGAGCGATGGCAACTGCTGCCCTTTTTTCAGCATTCTCAAAGGGTTAACACAACCGTCAATTAACTCGACGCCTTGAAATCTCTGTTAGTCCAATTAATTTTTAATTCATCGTTCTGTATATTTCTAACAAAACAGAAAGATAGCTGACACCGGTAAAAATCATACCTATCATGTAAAATATTTCCGAGCTGTTAGCCCCATTAATGGAATATTTAATGACTTCCATGCAGCAAATCAACAAATGTTTATGCCACTTGAGATTCTTCAACAAGCCTTTGATATTCCAAAGGGAACATTAGGTAAGGCGTTTTGGAGCGTAGGTGTGGGGGAATTGTGGGAGTGCGATAAGAGTCATATTGGCAAAATATTGGTTGAAGTAGAGAAAAATGTTGTTTGCTTCTGTCCCGAAAGCTTTTGCTAATGGAGCTTAATGTAGCGATTGATTGGAGTAGTATTAAAAATGAACCGGAGAAATATTGATTATTAAAAGTAATTTACTCCAGGAAATGAGATCAGCTCCTTTTTTTATGGGTACTTAACAGCATGAATTCCTCGTATGTTTTCTCACCCTTATCACTATGCGCTATACAGTCAAAACTTTTAAGGAGTTTTGCATTGAACAACAAATTTATCATTTAATTAATATTTAAAATAAATTCTTATATGTTTATTTTTAACAATAGTTTTATAAAATTGGGAAACTCTAAATTATAAAATTTAAAGTAAAATGATTTTTTTTTTCAAATTTTCCCACTTACTTAATTTTTTAAGGCAGTCTTATAAAAAGGCTGAAATTCCGAAGTGGTAAGAAAAAAGTCAGTAAACACACACACACACACACACACACATCCTTTAGCATATTAGACTGATTAATTAAACATGGAACTGTAACTGAAAGTACAACCCCTCTTTTAGACCCACCAATCGAAATTGAAAGTGATAGTAATAGTAATAGCTTTGACATATTGGATCCTTAATATTTTTATGAAGATTCTTAGCTTAAGTAAAGCTATACCGCTAGCTGGCAATACGATAATTGCTTCAAAAATGCTTGGTATAGAGAAGAGCCTGGGCTCATTGCCGGAAAAGCGCTGGCTATTTAGTCTAATTAGCGTAATTAAGGGCTTTATTGGCAAAAACATTGAAGTGGTTATCCCCTGCTGACTGCTCTGTAAACTGTATTCCGGTATATGTCATTTTAGAAGGTGGCGATGATGATTTTTTTAATCGTAGAGGTAATGTTTAACTACTGCTACAAAAGCTTTGTGATCAGATAAAATGTAAAGAAGTATAATTAAATTTTTAATACGTTTCAGGAAAATATTTTTTTTAATCAGAAAGGAATAACTCAAATACTTTTTTCAAGTGTCTCAAAAGCTGACAGTTTTTAAAAATTTGTTACGCGTTATATATCCTGTAAACACACAGTAAATGAGCTTTAAAAAAAATCATTATTCAAATTTTCATTCCTTTTTCCCCCCCTGAAATGAGTCAATTGTTAACCATATTATACAATAGCAACGTCAACTATAAATTCTAATCTTAAAACTTAACCCTACTGTCATCTGTGTTAAAAAATAACGGAAAATAATTAGTTTTCAAAGGTGCCGCTCTTCTGCACTATATCCGACTAATTTTTGTCTGAAAGCTACCATAGCTACTTACTTAGCTTATCTAAAATTGCCGCTTTTATCTGATGCATACCGTAAATATATAATCTATATAAACTTCTATTTAAGGTAGTAGCATCGCGTACCACTATCTTTTGTTGTTTTTTAGTTACTGAAAAATATAACACAGTTTCTAAATTACACAGAATTATTTAATGAAATCTTTCAGTGTATTAAATTACAAAAATACCACTTTCTTATGCATTTCTTCCTTCCTGGAGCCAGTTTTCACTATTCCAAATTCTAAAATGCTTTCTGCGTCAAAAGTATTCTTATAGATATGCTAATAAGGCTAAATTTAGTTCTTATGAAATATTTATGAACGGAAAAGCTTAGATTTCGCTCCAGATTCATTTTGAGATTTTATTTATATATTTTTGCAGTGCCAAACTAATTTTCAGTTTTCAAGAGCTTTCGTTGCGTTAGAAGTAGTTCAGTATAAAAGGTATTAGTTTTTAATGGGGATATATGAGCCTTACACCTTATTGATATGCTGATAATAAAAGTAGCTCATCATTTCACTATAAAATGGTGCTGAACTTCCTGCAACCATCCAGAAACGTTACTCCATGATTTGGCGATTAACTGATCAATAGAACAAAATCATTTGTTTGTATATCGTCGAAGCGTTGCAGCTAATTTCGCTTTTGTTATTAATGCCATGTATGTAGCAATTAAAAATGCTGAACTATTTCGATTCTCCATGCACGGTTTAGATTTTATTGACGAATTAATGTTCACTAACTTTTTATTTAATGTAACTTCACCTGTATGCATTTAATTATTTAGTTAGTGCTGCGTAGGTGTGTAAAATCGATAAAAATGTGCCATAGCATCCTCAACATGTAAAAATATCGAAAAAGTGAGAAAAAGTCTAAAAAAAATTGAGTTGCTAATTTTCCCCACTTCGTCCTTAATTTTTGCTATGTATATTGATATGTATGTATAGCCTTCAGGACTCGCATACATATCATTATCAGCCTCGGTATGGAGATATTAGCTCTTTTGCTATAAGCCACACTTCCAAAATCCTACTATTTTTTTATTTTTTTAAATTTTATTTAGGTTACGAATTTTGGAAAATCCTTTCTTATTGAGTATCTGTGTTAGAAACCGCAATTATAAACTTTGTGTAGGTGAAATATTCACATGCGAAAAAACGGCATTGCTTTCCGATCCTCCTGATATTAAAGCACGAATACCCCCACCCCACAAAATAAATAAATAAATCACGGTGAAATTGTTTTGACCTCGCAGATAAATATTTGCCGGTGTGGCTTTTTACAAAAATGATTCACTCTTAAACGTACTTAAAAGATTTCATATTTGAAGCTTTCGTTTTTTAATTTTCAAAAACTCGATATTCACCTATCCCCTTTACTGTTTATTTAAAGGTGAATTTGACGTGTATCATTTCTGTTTGACAATGTGGCATTCCGTAAAAAGTCGGAAAATTATTTTCTAAAATCAAATCTGGAAAAAAAAATTCCGTTAAAATTTAATTAAGGGCAGGCACTCTGGACTAATCATGAATGTATTTCAAATGACTCAGTCTTGGATTTTTTTTTTCCATTAAATTTTTTTAAAGCTAAGGACAGCGAAATCAACGGCTGATTAGTAGAAAATGAAAGAAAAATGAATCCTATTCATCTGTAATAAAGTGCGTCTCAAAATGACACGGAAAAGCAAAATTTTTGAAAAGGCTGTTAAAAAAAGGAAGACGCCGTAATCATGGAAAACTAATAAGCATATGGAAGCATGAAAAATTTATTACAACAAAGTAATATAGTGTTGTAATGAATTGTAAGTTTTGCATAATTTAAAAAAAAAGAAAAAATAATCTGCCCCAGAAATAAGGGACTTATTGAATTTTGCATCTAAAATTCAAATTTTGGATCCATTCTTTTGAACTATCTTGAACGTACTTCGAACTAGTGTTTGGAGAATGTGTTGCTGTAATGAGAATTAACTTTGCTCTACTTGCTGCTTTAATTCCTGAATAGTGGGAAACTGACGGCCATGAGCATTCACTTCTCGTGCGAGTATTCTCCAAAGGTTTTCAGCTGGATTCTGGTCTAGACGGATGGTTGACCAGTTCTAATAGTCACTAGACATGAGTTCAGGCTCACTCTTTAAAGCTCCGGGACTTTAAATTCGAGTCCGTCCGAGCCCGAAATTTCAGCTAATAGATAAGTGAAGTCAATGACTTCATTGATAGAATATCATAAATTTTGCCTTTTGGGCAAATTAAAGACAAATATAATAGCAAAACTCGTATGCACTTTCTAATTCTTTATATTCAAGTTTATTAAATAGTATTAATTAGTTTATTTTACCCTTGAATCACTTTTTAAAATCTGTTTAATATGCGTATGTTCAATGGAGAAATATCTCACCAGCCCGAGCACAATTGTGAATGACTGAGCCCGGTTCGAGAAAACATTCCCGGTTCGGCAAAACATAGAATATGCATCTTTTTCTATTATTGTTATCCAGTCGTTATAAAAGCAAATGTATGTATTGTCAATGTATTTTTTGGACAGGTTATTTTGAATATATATATACAAACATGATATTTCTGTATTGTAATAAATTATGTCATGATTTCGTATACTAATTATTATTTCGTGATTCTTGCGTCATTTCTTGGACTGTTATTTCAAGAAACCGAATATCCAAATTATTCTGACACCCTTGCAACACTCCCCCCCCAAAAAAAAAAAAAAAAGTGTTTTATATATATATACAGATTGTGCAAATACAGCGGAATTCGATTATAATACCATTCAAAAGATCGGATAATTAATTTCGGCGCTATAGCCGAGTGGCGTTATAAGTGGACTTCTGTTCTATGGGCGAGTACAATTTAAATCATTATTAAGTATGATTTGTACAGGTCTGTAAAATCGTTGAAAAAAGTTTCGTCCTTTATTTTTCCGGTCATATAAATTCCCCTTAAATTAATCTTCCTTGAAAATTTTCACTATAAAAAAAATGAAAATTTAATTATAGGATTATAATTTTATCATATGTGTGTCGTGTGATCCCATAAGTTAGTCTCTTAAATGAATGCCCTAAAATTCAAATTTGAATTTCCCTTGTATAGTTTTATTGATTGACTCCTCTTAGATTGTGACATTGTGCAACCGCTTTTCCAAAGTTGAGGTCATGCTATCCTTCAGTTCTTGGATTCGACGTAGTCTGTAAATAAGGCTGCCTCGCCTCGCATTTCAACTACAAGTCTCCGTGTCTTCTTACAGCATTTCTAATAATGTCTCTCATTCTCCCCTCTTATGTTTCGGATAAAAAAAGACCCAATCGTTAATAATTTTCAATGCAGTAGGAAACAAGTAATTTGAAGCATTGCCTGAGGGAGAACTATACAGATGTCTGATATTTTATGCGCGTGCTTTGTTTTAGCTCTCTGGAACTTGTTACCTCAAAAACCCGGAATCGTATTACATTCTCCTGATGTAAATCCTTTTCCTATTTCTAATAAATTTAATTTCTTTTTGGTTTTGACTTTAATTATCCGAGCGAGAGAAATTTTGTTTGCCTTCAAAAGTGAACCTGAAATCGTCATTTAAGTGTTTGGCTAGTCATAAATGGTCAAATAGTTCGAATCAGAGAGTCCATCCAATCGTCGAAATCTTTCAATCTACGGCGCACCAATGGCCGAGTGAACAGTAAACGCTGGTAGATAGCTGAGGTGACCCGAATTTTTAACAAGGAATTGGGGGACAAATCAGCAGGGTGTCCCCAATTCTGAAACAAAAATTGGGAACATTTTATAATTTCAGTGCTCTTATCAAAAGGGCTTATATTGATTCAATAAAAACATTATTAAAATTCATAAAATAAAGGAAACACGATTCATTTTTTGTAATTGGTAAGAAATAATTATTATGGTTAAAACTTTGTCCCGAATGGCTGTTTTACATTTTGAGGACACATTTTAAAAAATCCTGACATTGGGAACTGTTCCTGAAAATTGGGGACGTTGGGTCACCTTGTAGATGGCTGAAGTGGGAAAGTCCACTGTTCTGGCATGGCGCCCGGCTGTCGATCTCATTTTCTGGAATTTTTTGTATTTTCCTTCGGATGTAACGTCAAACCCACTAGAACCTTTTGAAAAGTCCACTGCCCAAGGCCCCCATTCGGCAAATATTCCTCGTGTAGCTTTATAAAAGAACAATAACAACCACCTGTCTATCTTCAAGTCTTTTTTTTTTTTAAGGGGGTATGTGTACGTGTGCCCGCCGATTTTTATAAACGCTTTTCATTATTCGTTCCTTGCAGCCATTCAGCGAAACTCAATTTAAAAGTAATTTTCCTAACTAAAAACCAGAATTGTTATTGCAGAAACTTCTTAGAAGGGAATAAAATGGGAGGAAGAAAAAAAAAATCGAAATTTAAATCCATATAATCTTAGTTCGTTCGGACGTGTCTGGAGATCAGAAGCGTGCAAACCAAAAGACATCCTATGCCCAATGTTTTCGTCAATAACCGGATGTTATTTCGGAAGGGAAAACTGTTCCCAGTGACTATTCGCTCGCCTTTCATTACACTCGGTACAATCACCAGAGCACAAAAATTCACCCTCTATCATCCATTTTCAGCCATACGAATCCAAATTCATGTTTTTTAGCGCTCACTTCTTTGACGGCTTTTGTATTTTAGAATTTCTTTCTTCACAAAAAGAACCGAAAAACAGCACACTTAAATTGGAATCTATTTCGTCCGTGAGTTTTGGTGTTTTTCTGGGAATGGAAAGAATTAGTTCTGCATTCTTTACTTAATGAAACTAATTCTCCGGTTATTATTATCATTTTTTTTCAGACTTATTTATTCGGACTAGCTGTCTTCTTTTTTTCTTTTAATTAAAAAAAGTCCGAGGTTTGGATGAAATAATTATGACTCGAGAGGCCGTTTTCATATGGAATTTGCGTGTAAAGTTAAAGGTAAAATGGAACATCGGATGAACTTTATTTCAAACGTTTCCCGGAAAAAAAAAAATACTGTTATATGTTAAACAAGTTTATATAAATTGCTCTATTTCCCCTGTGAGTTTTTCGCATTTTTTCCGGACACTGAACGAATGTGTCCTGCATTCTCAACTTCATTAAAAACTTACGTTGCCTTAGATTATATTTCTTTTAAACTCGAGTTCGATTTATTTATTTTTTAATTTTAATGACAAAAGCTGGCACTGTTTCGATAATAGAATTCATCAATCTTGGAAATGACATTTTTGCACTGGCATTAAAATGATGTATAGCTTCGCTTCAAACGCTTGCCCCTCAATGAAAAACACAGCTTTATGTGTCGGAACAAATTTAAGTCGTCATTGTTACGCTTTCTGGTCGTTATAAAGATTACAATTGAATATCCAATTGCCAATTTTAAAATGTTGAAACAGCTTATCTAGATAGGAATATATTTCGTCAGTTCTTTTTTCCCCCCGCGGATGCAGAAATTCATTCTGCATTTTCACCTTGAAAAACTTCTTTCCTAGTTTATTTTTCCAATTACATTTGAGTATTTGGCAATGTGTTTTCTTTTTTTAAATTTTAACTATGACAATCCCTGCATTTGGGATTATCGAATTCGCAAATGATAAAATTAGGATTTTGCAAGAGCATTAAAATGATGTATTTGTGAACCTTAAGTATGTGATGTAACCTTAAGTTGTGAACCTTGATGTATTTGTAAAACTTAAGTTCCGGTAAGCTTGACTTCAAGAGTTTGCTGCCAATTAATATATATTTTTTCATATGTGAAACAATTTGAATATACTTGTCTTGTGATTGTTATGTTCGCTTAATATTATAATTATAACCTCCAATCGTTCAAAAATCATTTGAAATTCAGTTTCACTGCAAAATGGGCGAATATTTCGTATTTCTCAAGTTTTGTCATTGTTTTCATAGAAAGTAAGTGCACAGGGATCAGAATTGGAGGGGGGGGGGAATCAACTAAACATTTTTATAAGTCAATGCCAAGCAAGTTTTCACCATGTCATTGTTATATTCAGGAAAACTTCATTACTATTTCTCCAAATTTGCTACATGACGAAAATTATCTCTCTCTTTTTTAAATAAAAATAAAACCGCTTCACTCAGAAAACACGTATATTGCTTATACTGACATGAAACTACGCATTAACTTTTAAAGGTAAAATAGAAGTAATGAATTACTACCAACATGCTGACGTCAGTGATGATATTCAGCGACTGCTACACAACTTGAGTAAATTAACCCTTTAACGCGCAGTGTTCCCGCTCTGGGAACGCCAAACTCTGACGTTTTGACTGTTGCCAGTGACGAAGAATAGATTGGATTTCTATAAAAATAGTTGCGGGGGACATAGCTCCACGAGAATCCTTTACTTTTTAGCACGTCCTTTCCCGTAAAAAAAGGGTCACGATTATTTTTAAACAGCACTGACATCTGCCGAAAAATGGAAGAATCCGAGAACAGCTGGATAGATTGCCCAAAGCTGAAAAAAGGGCAGCCGTTGCCATCGCTCGACTTAACTACCAGCACGATGGCGGTCGATCGAAACGTTCATCGCGTGCCACAGATCGAGAGACCCTTTTTTGACGACAGCTGGCTGTGCCTCCGCCGCGATCTTTTATCATAAATATCTTTTATAATAAAGATCTTTTAAATTAAATTTTCAATTTAGGTTTGCTTTTAAGTCGTATTCAGATATTTGCAGTGTTAAAATGTTGGGGAGTAAAATAAGCACGAAATTTACATACCCTAGATCATGAGGAAGTCATCATGCTCCGGTAACTGTTTTGAATTATTACTCTTATGCGCATAACATTTTCCCAGACGAAACGGATTTTTATTATAATATATTTCATGGAACCGAGATTTATGGTGAGCATGTAAAAATGTCGTCTCTGTTTCTCTTTATTTGTGGCTGTCGAATTTTTTTTTTTTTTTTTTTTTTCTGTGATCCAACAAGAATTTTTTTTTCCTAAAGAAGGAAAAGTGGAGCACCGTCGGACTTGCTCGTTAACTGTAAATTATTTCGTCAGTTAAGTGATGTGCGCTGTTGATAACAGTTATCTCCCTTTATCAAATTGCTTAGTGCTGGCTATTCAATAAAAGAAATCTGGACAATAGTGAAGTTTTCACTTAAAAAAAAAAAAAAAAAAAAGAAGAAGAAGTGCTGATGATTTGATAAGTCTATTCCCAATGTATCCATTAGTTCTACAATTATTGAATCTTTTATCCTGAAGAATGTAGCAACTGCTAGTGTTTTCATGGTTAATGAGTTTCTTGTATACGAATGAGTTTATTTCTTTCAAAGATAAGTAAAGAAAGAAGGAACTTAATCTTTCTTTACCAGGAAAAAATTTCATTATTAAATTTCATTGTAGTAAAACAACCTATCAAACGTAGAAGTTCTTAAAAAAGAATTTGTTATCCCGATATGTTCGCGCTGGTATATTTATTTTCTATTTATATTTCTTACACCCCCCCCCTTCTTTTAATGCAGAAAAAGTCTACTGTTGAATTCAGCTAGATCTCGCGCTACTTTGAATTGGGTGGTGTGGAAATGGTTTTGAATAAATTCAGTTCATTTTCGTGCTTAATTTTGCAAGAGAAGCTTTATGTGGATTATAATCGATTATGACTATACCGATTGTTTCAAACTGTTGGATCAGTGTGGCATTTTTAAAAATATTGACTTCAGCACTGTACTTCTATTAGGATTTTTTTTCTAATAACACGCTATTACTTTTTATGCTCTAAATTTTACAAGAGAAGCGTATATTTTAAAAAAAAAAATGTTGGTACCATTGAGAAAATTGAAGTCACACCTCTAAAGAGTTAATTTACAAAATTTTACATTGAGTAAATTTAAGGTAATGTATTTTTTGAGTTCTTCAAGTGCAAAAAAAAAAAAAAAAAAAAAAAAAAGTTCAAAATTATAAATTTTGTATTATTCAAGGATAAAAAAATGCTCGAGTTAACTACCAAATGTGTTTAAATAAAATGCACAATATAACTCGTTTAATCTTAGAAAAAAGTGTAAAGACAATCTACAGTTGATGTTTCTTCTCTTTTTATTTTTCATTCTCTTTTCATTTGTTTGAGTATAAATATTGTACAAAGGTCCCCGATCAGGCCCTGATTATCGCACAAGCACTCGAGGAATGTGCCCTGGGTACACATGCAGTTATAGGCTTAAAAATTGAGTTTAGAGGTTAATATAGGGGCACAAAAAATGATGAGCTATTCATAGTGGCACGAAATTTGGAAACTGCTCTAGACACAAAAATGTTACAGTCAGGCACTGTCCTCAATAAAAGCTTTGGATTAAATGCCTCAGGCATTGAGGTAATGAAATTTGTCTGAAACTAAGGTATATTAAATTTTCGAAATTACTTTTAAGTTACTTTTGACGTATTGCTGGTACGAGATTTTTTGTATTTGTATTGAAGGAATCGGTTTTTTTTTTTTTTTTTTTTTTTTTTTTTTTTTTTTTTCTAAATTTCCCTCTTACATCGTATTTGTAATGTATCACCTAGACAATGGCGGATTTCCAGATAGGTTAGCTCGGCTAAAGCCTTCGGCGCCAAATTTTCGAAGGCGGTAAAACAGGCGGCACTTTTGTTCAGCCTATGGGCGGCAAATTCCTAAATCCGTCTCTGCACCTAGATAATTTCAGCACAATTAATTACTATTTTTTTTAACCTAGAGCCGTACAAGCATTTTATATTTGTCTTCCGATACTCTGTTTTGATAAAGCCATTTTTGCTCCATTTATAAAACTTTACATTGAGTGAATTTTGGGTAAAGTTTTTTTTTGAGTTTTAATTTCTACCCTGAACTATCTATATATTATATTATCGTACGGTATAATGCATTTAGCCTATAAATACTGTAAAATCTTTTTGAGTTGTAATAGTTTTGCTGTGTTGAATAAACAGCCTGTGAGGATGGTCGCATTCCTGATATATCTTTTTAAAGAACATATCTAATATTGTTTGCGCAATGTTAATCGATAACCATGTATATTGTTGGAACGGGAATTAAGTTATCAAAGAAATATTTACTTTGCATTCAGTAATGACGTTTGCACTTGTAGGGATCGATCGTTTCGTTGGATAAGATGACAGTCAAGATAAGTAGATTTTTCCCGCCAGACACCTACACTTTTAAAATTTTATGGGCTGTAATTGGTTGTCATGATAAAAGCTTTGCATGTTTAAATACGAGTGCCTGATTAAATATATATATATATCTCCACTCTCCCAAATTATTATTCACAGTTGATGGAATTACTTAATGAGCCAATTTGGTTGAACAGTTATTGTTATTGACAGACGCTTAATGATTTTAAAAAGATAACCTCATGGTCTAACATTAAATTTACAGATATGTATTGAGAATGTGTCGTAATTAAAAAAGAAAACTAGCATTTATTTTTAGATATTGAACTGGGTGCAGCTGGAATGATAAAAAACTGTATATTATTTTATTTTAAAAATAAGTTGTATTGTTCGTCTCCCCTACAGTAGAAACGAGCATTGACATTAATGGAAGTTTTTGATACGTTCTTTGAAATAAGATAAGAGTTTTTTTTTTTTTTTTAATGTGATTTGGGATTAGTTGTAAAATTGAATAACGATAAGAGTGAATGAGTGAACACGAGAAATTGTTCTTGTACTTGTGGAAAGTACTTTTAAAATTATTCAAATGAGCTTTTTTACAGGGTTTCTACAGACCTGGAAAGTCGGGGAATATCAGGGAAAGTCAGGGATTTGAGGAAAATGTCGGGGAAATTTGAAGAAATTGAAGAAAGTTCAGGGAAATGCCAGAATATTTGAATTTTGCTGAAAAATCAAGAAAATACTTCCTGTTTGAACCTAATTGTAGAAATTGTTTTATTTTCATTTTCTTATTAAACCTTATAAAATAATTTTTAAATGTGTCCTTAATTAACATATCTTGTTCAGTTCAAATATTAATTTTATCCTGAATTATTATCAAATATAGTTTTTGTTAGAATCCAGTGATGTCAAATAATATTTTTGTGTATATTGATTTTATTTTTATTAGTTATTATTATTTGTAAAAAAGGGGCAAAATATATAAAAAGTTATTAATTAAAGGATGTAATATTAAAAATAGAAACGCAAAATTTAGGAAAGCACGCTAGATAAAAAGTCAGGGAAGAGCATGGTAGATGTCAGTGAAAGTCAGGGAAAAGTCAGGGAAGCAAAAGCTGTGAAATCTGTAGAAACCCTGTTTTAATATCAGTATGTTGCGATAGAAACGATTTCTGTTTATGCTTTTTCTAATTCAGTGATAATAATTTAATAAAGTAAATTTGCGAGTGTCTTTTTTGCATTTTTTTGGAGAGCTGAAAGTACAAATCTATAATTTTTTTTTTTTTTCATAACTAGACATTGTTGAAGAGTACCAAAGAAGGGGGAAAATGCGTCGTGATGCATTATTTTATGTCAGATGTAAATAATATCAAAAATGCAGGGTGTCCAAAATTAAACGGCTCAATTTTAAAGTTGCCTACAGACGAAACTATTGTTGATAAAGTTATGAAATTTTGCGTAGGACATAATGAAGGTATCGGAATTTATTTGAGCTAATAATAATAATAATAATAGTTCAAATGTTCGCCACCAGGGGCGTTTATTAATGAACTACACATTTATGATAGTTTACGAATATTATTACAACAAAACATGTTGAGCATGACGGCCATCATTGTCAGCTACCATCTGGAATCGTAAGAAAGCATGTTCCGCAGCTGACCACAATGCGTTCGGGGAAATGTTACGAACACGTTGTGAAATGCTGTCTTTCAGATCAGGCAGAGTTCTTGGATGATCACGACTTACCCAATGTTCCAAACTCCCCCCCAAGCCAAAAGTCGCATGTATTGAGGTCTGGGGACCGCGGAGGCCATCGAACGCTAACTGGTAGCGAATATTTGAACTTTTTTTTTTTTTTATTCGCCAAACAAATTCCCGTACCTTCATTATGTCCTACACAAAATTTCATAACTTCTCAACAAGAGTTTCGTGTGTCGACAAACGTTAAAATACGGTCGTTTAATTTCGGACACCCGGTTCATCTTTGCAAAGCTAAAACATAGCAGGAATTGGGTATTAGCTAAAAGTTTCAAATTTTCGTGATATTTTCGGAAATAAATGTGTACACACGCTCAAAGGCATTGACCGTTTACAATTTATATAGGCAGTGACATTTTATTTCAAACTCCAGAAATTTCAGTTAAACGGTTTAATTTTTGCAGCTGCCATCATTGATATTTTCACAATTATTTTACATGTTAAAGGATTGTAAATTTATGCTGAAGTTTAGGAATGCGAAACTCCACCGATTCTCTCTTGTGTTCTTCAGCGCGGCCTCAAAACGATTCTTCCTTTCTCACCAAACTCTGAAATATCGCCTTCATCTGATTGAGACACCTTTAACCTTCTTTCTTCTCTTGCTTTTCTTTCCAGATCTTGTGCTTTCTTTTTTGGAATCTTCCCTTCTCTGTCACCTAATAAACAATTTACTCTTGATGCAGATGCAGCCCCCTCCCCTCCCTCCACAAACCCTCGCTTTCTCACAGAGAAAGTTTTGTTTTTATTAAAATACAGATGTCAGATTTTTGTAAAGAAATTCATTTTTGACACGTATTGTGTGCGATTCTTGTTTAAAATATTTTTGGCTCAAAACTGTTTGTTAAGATTATTATTCATTTTATGATATTCACTTTAATGTTTGTACCTTTACTATTTCCTGGTTCATGTGTCTCCTTGATCTAATGGGTAGATAGTTCTGTAGTAATAGTTAGATTCCCTTTTTTTTTTTTCGGATGTAAAGTAATTACTTCCGGTTAGAACGGCCACTGTGTTTAGTGGTATTCACAGTGGCGATTTTATTACCATAAAATCGCCGCGGGTTGGCGATTTTATCTAAGAAAACCCGACTCTTTCTCATTCACATGTTTATAGCACGATTCAGAATTAAATAAATAATATAAAATAAAATAGTATTGATAATAATTGGGAATTTTTTTTCTCTAATTGTAATTGATATAGATCCTTCTATATGAATCTGTTCAAAAAACCGTAAAGAAATCTTAAAGTGTGTTTGTATGTAAATTTCTTAGTCACTTAAAAAGTTTTTAAATCCCCTCCCCCTCGTATTGACTTTTCTTCTGTCCCCACTTTCAAATTTTTTATCCATAAATTTGAGCATCACGTTTGAAAAATAGCTTTATTTGAATGCCACGTAAAAAAAAAAAAAAAAAAAACTTAATTTTGATAGCTCTGGAAGTGAAATTAGGGAAAAAAAAGTGACATCGTTAAAACGGTAATAGCATTTTTAATTTTCTACGACAAGAAACGAAAATTTCATCCAAATCTTAATCGTGCTTAAACAGTGTTTACATTACAAACATATGTCCGTAGTTAAGTTACAAACATTTCTTAATTGTTTCGAAAAAAAATTTAAAAACTCGCCAAAGTCGCCTGCGACTGGTTTTAAACGTACTAGTGTTACATGTTACATATAGGGAGGGGGGTGGAGAAAGAAGCAGAAGAGGAAAAACACAAACTAAAACCTTAAGTGATCATCTGGATATTAGCAAATTATGTCACGATGCGTTTAAGAGAATGCCTTTCATTATGTATGTTGCTGAAAGCGGTAGTAGCAGTTAAGAGAGCTTCCTTTCTCCGGTTAAACATGGAATATGGGCTCAGTTTTGCTTTAGGTTTTCATTTTCTTTTCTGTGTGGATCATGTTGCTCCAATATTAAAACACAAGAGCTGCTTTTTAAAAACTACTAACTCATTAAAATGAAATCCCTAATTAGTATTTTGAACCTACCGCAACTGAAATTTTTTTTACTTCTATTTAAAATTTTACTAAAACTAGTTTTAATGTATGCATTTCATTGGCATTTCCTTATTTAGAAGGCATCTGAACTGTCAGAGCTTGTGTCCTTTTAACCCTTTAACGCGCAGTGTTCCCGCTCTGGGAACACCCAACTCTGACGTTTTGACTGTTGCCAGTCACGAAGAATAGATTGGATTTCTATAAAAATAGTTGCGGGTGACCTAGCTCCACGAGAATCCTTTACTATTTAGCACGTCCTTTCCCGTAAAAAAAATGGTCATGATTCTTTTTAACAGCACTGACATCGGCCGAAAAATGGAAGAATGCGAGAACGGCTGGATAGATTGCCCCATGCTGAAAAAAGGGCAGCCGTTGCCATCGCTCGACTGAACGACCAGCAAGAGGGCGGACGATCGAAACGTTCATCGCGTGCCACAGATCGAGAGACCCGTTTTTGACGCATCTGGCTGTGCACGAGCACAGGAAAATGGGAAAGGGTTGCGCATCAAAGGGTTAAAGGTCCAGATGGCTTTTTACAGTTTCGATCATTTTTTCACGAGATTTTAAGGGAACTTCCGTTCTTGTCGACGAGTCTGTTTTTTGCTATAGTTGCGTTGGCATTTTCCCGTAAAAATGATTTTTCAGTTCATAATATAGGGTTGTGTTTCCGACTCATAATTTTCATGGAAGTCACAGTCTAACCTTACAGTGAAAAGCTTTAAATCATGGAGGTATACTTCTGCAACTCTTTGCTTGAAACCAGAGCTGATCACCTTTTTTGTTCTTGAATAGAAATTTCTGAAATAATCCAATCGCGTATCCAAGTTAGGTGCTTAAGTTTAAAAAAAAAAAAAAAAAAACTGGATGCTGAACAACTTTGGAAACAAACCAATAACGTGAAACGCTCGGAAAAAAATAATAATGCTTCTTCACTAAATGCACTGTGCTTTTATAATAATAGTGAGCCGATGTCCCATGTAACTTTCAGAAGAATTTAAACAAAATAATCGTCTTCAAAAATGACCCGAAGGTTTATCTGTCCAGGAAAATAATGAAAAATTCCCCGTTTTCAAGATTCTCTCCCCGATTATTGCGTAACTCTCACAGGTTCACTGTTTAAAAAGCACCGACTACAACTTGTAAAGAGGAATTCTAAATTTTCTTTTTCGAGTCCCTACCGCAACTGGATTTTTTTTAAAAAGCAGTTTAAAAGTTGAGCTATTTGTTAAAAGAACAGCCTTAAAGCTGCAAACAACACACGCTGTTCTATTTCCAAAGGCAGTTCTTTAAGAATGACTTTGGTGGCATTTCCTGAGAATTTCAAGAATTTTCTGAAGGGGATCTTCCACTTCTGGTCCCTTCTTGCTACCTCATCGATTGAGCAGTGTGCGATGCATGTGTTTTTGTTTAATCACGGTGGCAGGGTTGCTGTTTAATATGAACAGAGACGGGTCTTAGATAGGTAGCAATATTAGGCGGGGAAAAGAAGTAAAAAAAAAAAAAAAATAAAAAATAATCATTCAATCGTTAATCTCAAAATTTGATTTATCAATCGAACTAATGACTAATCAGTTGTTATTTGTGACATTTACATCTAATTATTTCTTTGTTGTGACCTTAGAATGAACAACTAATCAATTGTTCAATCGCGAATCTACCATTAACAATTAGTCAGTTGTTCATCATAAAATAATTTTGATTAAAACAGTTCTACTAAATGCACATACCGACGCGATCGTTTTTTTTAATTATTTAATCTTTTAAAAATAATTGTTGGACCTTTACCTTTTTAGTAGGACTTTTTTAACGCTTTCCAGCAAAGTTAAAATGTGTTTATAAATTCAGTTCAGAAAAATTCCCTAGCCTCTTACTGAAAATTTTCTAGTCTGACTAGTTTTAATTGTTAATTGTTCAATCAAACTAAAATTTTAATTAAGGATTAGTTAGCATTTTGTGTTGAAAATCAATTACACTTACACACATTTACATTTTTACCTGTAAAAACAGTTATCAATAAATTAATTTAATTGTAAAATTCAGAATTAACAATTTGCGATTAACAATTGAAAACGAACGATTACAGTTGGCCAAACACTGATAGTTAGAGATGTTACGATTTTTAGTGTAAATATCTAGAACTTTGAAATATTCTTTCTGCCGTCTACAAACTTATAATCCTTATTTTCAAAGCAGTTTGAAATAGTGGAAAAAGAATAAAAAAAGATGAGACCTTTTTGTGAAATTGCGTACATATTTTTCCATTTCCATTCTTTGACGGAATTATTGAGTTTGCTTCCCGAAGAAAATGTTCTAAATATTTCATTTGTTACCTTGCGGCTAAATGATTACTCAGTTCTCGTATTATGCAGTTTTAAACGATGATAAATATCATCATTTTTATAATCTATAAATTCACTCCAGCAAATGCTGGAGTGAATTTATTGATACTTTAATAATAGTAATATTTTGAAATAATTTTAAAGATTTTGATGCCTTTACCGTTTATGTATAAAAAATCGGATTTTAAAAGCTAAGTTAGTGAATTAGTGAGCTTTAGATTACTTAAATAGTTTATTCAGCTCCTTGTATCCGTAATCAAACTTGCATAACTTCAAGTGGTAATTACTTTCAAGGACAGTTCAGCTTATTTTACCGATATATGTGAATACATTTCACTGAACTTTTTGAACAGAAGTTGTAGCATCATTGATGACAATAGCATCCACATTTTCTTGTAAAACTTGTCATTTTCTCCCATAATTTTTATAAAACTCGTTAGTTTAAATGTACAAACATGCAACCGTTCATTTTTTCTTAAAAAAGAAAATATTCAGCACTGGTTAATAATGATGCTGAAAGCAATGCAAATGATATGTTTCTACTGCATTTATTTTCTAGAATGTTTTACATTTTTTTTGCAAAAGGGATTTATTTTCCTACGATGTGCAATTTGTTGGCTGTTTAGGAAGGGGGGTATGTAAAAGAGAGTTAAAAATAGAGGCTTTAATACTTTCTACTATAAAAAGTCGGTATAGAATGAATGAAAAAATGCAAAGTTCTTACACTTTTCGAATTTTTACAGATTTCCACTCAGGTTGCTTTCAGTATAAGAAATATATTTTAGTTTTATTTTGTAAGCTGTTTCTTGAAGAGTGGAAAACATGACACACATAAAACTGCAGGTTCTTGTCGTGTAAAAATATATTCTTAGTAGCAGTTTCATTTTGTAAATTAAATGCAAGAAACAGAAGGGGGGAGGGGTAAGCAAACTATCAAGTACGAAATTCTTTAAAAAATATTTCAGCTGTTTTGAGGTGAAATGCGGAATTTCTGGAGGTTATTTTATTTTTATTTGGACGAGGGTCGGAAAATAAATTTTTATGTCGAGATGAAAATAGAGTATGAACTGTTTTTCGCGAAGAGAGAGCAAATATTAAATGTAGACAGGGGACCCACTTACCTTTAATTTTTGAAATTAATATTTTTGTTTAACGACTTATAAAATATTTTTCTAATTAAAAGTAGTAGTTCTGAGCTGTATAAAATATTAACAAAAAATCTATAATAGTTTCAATATACCCTCTACTTTTTATTTTACTTATTTTGTGACAGATAAAAATAAAGGTTGATTACAGTATACTACTATATCACTACTACTGTCATCTCTTTATCTCTATATCATGTCGAATGTAGAACTGAAATGTTATCTATGGGATAAAAAATATCGCGATATTATAGTTTTCTGCTTAAAATTAAATTGATGTAATAAAATATTATGTTTAATCCAAATATTTTTTTTTACGAATTAAGTATTTTATATAATTTATTGTATCTGTACTCACTGATTTGAAATTTAATAAGTAATGTTTGAATAAGAAGGTAATTAAAAAATCGTATGACATCCCCAAATGAATTTGATTACAGTTTGACGTTAATGGTAACTGATAAAAATTGCTTTGAGATGGTAAAGATGCGTGGCATTCCTATTTCTTGCTAGATTTATGTCTGAAAAGCAGATGTGTAAGGTCTGTTTTACCGTATTTGAGACGTGCCACCAACCTCCTCTCCACCCTTTGTGGTCCCGTAAATAATTTAACATTTTCAATACGTTATTTATAAATTGAAATGATAGCAATTAGCTAATTGAAATGAAGCTGTTAGTGAAATTGATTGATGTGTTTTCCAGTAAATGGCAAATGTTTTGCGTAGTGAGATGAGAGAAGCTCTCATTAGCAGCCAGAAAGACGCAAGAGCGGGGGCAATAGTCATCCGTTGGATATTTCTTGCCTTTTCCAAATGTTGGTTTCTAATTATGTAATATGTATCGCTCTTGTTAGCAGAGTAATGTATTTAAGATGTAGTAGAATACGTTTATTCAAGGATCTGGAGTGACTTCTCACTTATTAAGTAAATAGTAGTGTCATTCAAACCATCTAACCCATAGGTTCCCAACCTTTTTTGAACTGGTGCCCCCTTTTCCAGCGAATATTTCAACACCGCCCCCCTCCCCACTCCAGAGAAACAAAAGCGTACATAATGCATGGTGAAAACAAGAATTAAAAAAAAAAAATTACTAATAGATAGAATATTGTTGGAATTGAAACACTACTGAATTTCTTCTTCATTTAAAGAAGAGGAATAAAAGTTATAGCTTACCTGTTATAAGGACAGGCAGGGGTTTTGATGATACGAAGTAATAGATAATAAACTATTGCTTTTTAAATAAATCAATTGACAGTTTCAGAGAACAATCAAAACGCATACTTAATTATATTAAAAAGTATTTTTATTAAAATATTATCAACGTAATTTTTAAGTCTCTTTTAGACTATATTTGGTTAATCTTCCCACGCCCCTCCGTGCCATATCAACGCCCCCTAATTTTCTCTTTGTCTTTTACCGCCCCCCCCCTAAAACCCTCAAACGCCCACAAGGGGGCGTTATCGCCCACGTTGGGAACCTATGATCTAACCAGTTGGCATGTTTCTTCCATTTCCCTTTATATTTGAGTGAGAATAATCAAAAACAGATTCATGAAATTAAAAGTTATAAAATTAATTTGCATTTTCGTGTTTTGATGGATTTTTCTTGATTTTATTTCAGCCTTTTGCTGCTTTCAAATATTGCTTGTAATACCATTGACTTGTATCATTTTAGATCGCTTTAGAGATTTAATTTAAACAAATTTCATGTCTTTTGCATCTTTTTTATTTCATTTCTTTGTAATTTTTGCAGGATGTCGTTTATTTATTGTTTTCGATATTGTGTGTGAGGCAAGTGTAACCACAAAAACAAACTTCAATGCAACTTTTTTCAATGGTTTAGAAACTAGTTTTATGGGAAACAAAACAACTACGTTGCTGCAATTGCAATTTAACGGATTTTGTATTTTTACATAAACCTGTCTAAAACGTTAGCTTCCTGCATTAATCTGTTGCCCCGTGTCTGTGTCGACAGTTAACCTTGGAGAAGAAAAAGTACCATTGACTTTCTTTTAAGGCAGCAGTAGACTTTCAAAAATACAGACTTAACTTTCAGAATATGAGTTGCCAAATTTATTGAGATGAGAAATTTAGTATCGAGATAGAAATGTAATGAAAGATATAGAATTTTTCATTTTGCCATACCTTGTTATGAGCCTTTAATGCTAACGAAATTATAAAACTAACCATTTTTATAACTATGCCCATACAGTTGGTACAGTTATTGAAAACATGAAAGCTAACAATTTCAATAAATATTCCTGTTGCAGTTGTAATTTTCTAATTCCTTGGAAATTCAAAATGTATCTGCCTTACACTAGGTAAAGGTTAGTTGAAACAGTGGTGTTTAGGAGACATTATAAAACTTAAAGCCAACGTAACAAATGTTTTGAAGTGTAAACAAATGTAATTTTAAATGTTTCTTTTCTTAATATTTTTAGGTAATACTTCCAATTCTGATTTTTATTGTTTTGCCTAAAATGAACCTTATTAATAAAAATTATCCTAACATGTACCAAATATGCGACTTAGCACTTTAAATCTAGATAATGAATGGTGTTATTAAAAATTTTCGTAATAAAAATGATATTTTTCTGATAACTTTTACGGTAGCTGTGTTTTTAGTGACATGTTTAGTTTTGAGGCAAAACAAAAGTACTGAATTTCGCCTTAAAAATAGCTATTCAGGCGATCGCTCTGTGAATGTTTATCGTTCAATTACTTTTCTATTTTCTCTTATTGAAGTATGACAAATCGCCATGTATTAGTGCAGTCACTGCAGAATAACAAGCAAATGGAAACCGGTGAAATCAGTTTTTCACACTTATAGGTAGACCAGCCTGTTTTGTTCTTGGCTTCATTTGCATGCTACCATCCTGTGTTTCGCAACTTGCGACTTCAAAAGCATTAGCCGTGAGAGGTCAGAAATCCCAGTGTACGCTTCACTGCGTAGCAGATAACTCTGGCTTGTGTTTTAAAGGACCGAAAAAGTTTTCAGACGTCTTAAAGACAGTAGCGGTTTAGTTTGACAACATCGGGTATGTTTCTCGTAGATTTCGAGTAGTCATCTCTGTATGTAGTAGCTTCTTGCTTTGAGCTATGTAGTGGCTTCTTGCTTTTTCTTTTCCCTCTCTCCTTTCTGATTGTTCTGCTTAGATTTTTATTAGAGCATTCAAGCAAAAAATAAATAAAAATAAAATAAAAGAATAAATAAATAAATAAATATGAAAAAATAAATGACGGATATATATGAAATGATGGACGTTGAAATTAGTTTAGTCTTTTCCCCTGTAAAATAATTTTTTGTAATATAAGAAATAGGTCGCGAACGATGTTTCATAAACAGAAATAGTGTGAACTCTTCGGAATAAGGAAATATGCCTTGCGTGTGCAAGAATTGTTTCCAGTGTTTTATTTTTTGCATGAAAATATGTAATTGATATTGTTGTTACGTATAGGTAAAAATGTCAATTTTACATATTTAAAAAAAATATATTTTTTTCAACTTTGCGCCAAAACTGTTTTATTTTTCTCATCTGTTAGTTACATGTTCTCATAAGTGTATCTAAACTAAATGTCCAACTATCTAAATAAATAACTTTTTTGAAATTTTAATGTTTTGCTAATCAATTGAATTCATTCAGTCATTCTGATGATACGATTTTTAAGTGCTAAAGAAAAAAAAAACCCTGTTTATTTTGTGCATTTACACTAGTATTAATCATTAAAAAGGTGATAAAAATAAAATGTATTATAGCCATGTACAGTCACTGGAAAGTTACTATTATGTATTTTTGTTAACTTATTAAATTTTATCACGACGCTTCCCCTTATTAAAAGTGTAGGAATTTAAATTTATAACGTTTTAGATTTTCCTCCCTGAAGATATATTTTTGGCATATAAAATCTTGCATTTTAATTTTTTTTTTAAACGAAGCTGTTGATAAATATAAACGATAGATTGTGTACTAGCATTTTAGAGTCAACGTTAATTTCGATGGCGTTGCACTCTAAATTTGCAATCAATTTTGTAAGCGACTGAAGAATGTAAAAAATGCGTCGTATGTTCTTTCTTTTTCGAACTTTTCGAAAAATATAGAAGATAGAAAAACGTAAACAAAAAACGAAAAAACTGCTTCGGGCCTAACATTAAGTGAAATCGGCTCAAAGCCATTATTTCTGTCGAAAAATCGTTCACTTGCATTTTCCCCCTTAGTCTAAAACAACTCCTTGGTTATTTCCTCCAACTTGTGTCAGTGGCGAGTCGACTTTGAATCTTGTACAATCTGTCACCAGGGGCCAATTTCGTGCAGCACATGGTTAATGATCTCCCTACCTTTCATATGAGGTCGAGGGTGTTTTGCGATTGTTCATCAGGGTGTGACAATTTCTCTTTGAGAAAGAAAAAAATATGTAATTTTACGCGGCGAAAACATTATTATTTGAAGCTGAACCTATCTTCTTTGTCCCAATGTGATTTATTAGGGTCGTCTTTTCGTGCAATAAAGAGTGCAGCCAGTAAACTAATTGAGTATTATTTGTTAGTCTTGCAAATTATCTGAAATTGAAATAGGTTCCCTTTTCTCTCCCCAATCTTCGTGTTAGTTCACAAAACCTTATTCGTGTGCTTACATGTACTCAAATAATATTTTTAAAGTTACAGAATACTCAGTGGCAACAGGTAACGTAGGAACAAAAGTTGAACTGGTCGACAGAGAATACTTGCTGTATGGAAGAAAATATATCCTGACATTTTGGCCTCCGATTTCTATTTTTTTTCGAGTTCCTAAAAAAAATATCGGTGAATTGTTCGACTCTACTCCGTCGAAGTTCTAGCGTTTTGTGATATTAGGGGACCACCAGCATATTGAAGAAAATAAAAATAAAATTCTTAGGACGCTGAGGTCTCGTAAAAGAGCGGTAAATGATGTGTCATTTTCCCAATATATTTAAGTGTCCGTTTGCAAAATTTTTGTTTGAATGTTTGTAGCTGTTACACGTAAACAAGATGTCTCATAAAGATAGGGATGGTATTTACTTTCTTACCTGATAAAGACGAGTGATTAATGTTGAATGAATCACTCATCATAAATGTGTGAATTGCAAAATGATTTTAAGATACCGTAAGTCTACGTTCATGAAAGAGTCTTTCCATTAATTTTCAAAATGTTACTTAGTCAATTTTTATACGATCCTCTTAGAGAAATTGAGTCAGTCGTAAGTTTTTTTTATTTTTAATCCAGAAGCATCTTTTAAAAAAACCGCACGTCTGTATCTTAAAAACGGAGGGAATTATATTGAATTAAAAATTGAGTGAACTGGGAACCGTTGACCCCCTACCGAAAACTATCCAGGTCCTGAAAACAGCGTTACTGAACGAATGGGACCTATTGCCACTGGAAATTCTTTATTTCCAGTACGAAATCACGACTTTGAAGCATTATCGCAATCTAACCTCCCCACCCCCCCACCCCCAGGTTTTTTTTGTCCTATTCTGTAACCACTGTTTAACATCTTCCAACACCGGCACGTGTTAAGCACTATCAACTGTGTGTATCAACGTGTTAAGCACTATCAACGTGTTAAGCACTATCGTGTTAAGCACGTGTTATGCACTATCAAGCACTATCATGCGTTTGTGTAATAATGGCTCATTTTTTTCTCTTTGAATTAATTATATTAGCTATGTTCAAACCAAATTTCAGTGAAATCTGTCTAATAGTTTTGGAGATACAGTAGTCTCCCATAAATCCGAGTGAGTGAAAAAATCAGTTTAGCTCCCAAATAATGACCAACACATACAAAACGCGTGAAAAAAAAAAAAAAAAAAATTCTTTCGCACCACAAAATTCAAACACCTGGCGCACCCGGAAGCCACATCAGAAATCCCCCTCCCAAAGAAAACGGGTGTATTCTTTTTGTACATGCCCTCACAGACATTCCTATGCGGCTTTGACATGCTACTTGGGTGATGGCACGATATTGCTGCACGGAAACCAGTCAACGTGTTCATACAAAAAAGAATGGACTATTTTTTCCGATATAATTAACCTATTCCAATCATCAGTAATGCAATGATACGTAAGTACACTTTTCTTTTAAATAGGCACTCAAATCACAAAAATGGCTTCCCCCACATTTATTTGTTTATTAAATTTTATGATTTTGATAACTCGAGGCAAGCCCGGCCCCGCCCACCTCCCATGATCGACCGTCTATTGTAATCGATCCAATCTAAAAGTTATTTTTATACGTATTTATTATTTTTATACGTATTATTATTTTTATACGTAAACCCTTTTTTGACGACAGCTGGCTGTGCAGCGGCACAGCCAGCTGCGTCAAAAAAGGGTCTCTCGATCTGTGGCACGCGATGAACGTTTCGATCGTCCGCCCTCTTGCTGGTCGTTAAGTCGAGCGATGGCAACGGCTGCCCTTTTTTCAGCATTTTGCAATCCATCCAGCTGTTCTCGCATTCTTCCATTTTTCAGAAGATGTCAGTGCTGTTAAAAAGAATCGTGACCATTTTTTTTACGGCAAATAACGTGCTAAAAAGTAAAGGATTCTTGTGGAGCTATGTCACCCGCCACTATTTTTATAGAAATCCAATCTATTCTTCGTGACTGGCAACACTCAAAACGTCACGAGTTTGGTGTTCCCAGAGCGGGAACACTGCGCGTTAAAGGGTTAAAGTTAGCCTCCCTGAAAAGTCGCACTCTTGTATTAGTAACTGGGGTGTATCAGGTGTTCAGACATAATTTGGATAAAAATAGTGTCAGAGGATGTCCATCACGGATGCGCTGATTTGTTTAGTTTTCGCAAATACGCGTATTTTTAATAGGCGTGTGTTTTTCCCATTTCTAACCGTATATAATTGAGCTGCCTAAGGCACACTTTAGCATTTTAGGTTAACCTATTATATTTCATTTTTTAAAAAATAATTATTATATTAGTTATCGATTAAAAATAGGTCATTTTAAGCACACTTATTATTAAGTAAATAAATGCCTATTCAAAGTGTGCCGACTTTGTGCGATTTTAGTGACTGCTATCACTATCGTTTTAGTGACTGCTATCACTATCACTATGCTGCTATCACTTTCGTACTGTAAATCAGCGCCATTTTTAAAATATATTTTTTAAAGGATTATACGCCGAATGAATAGACCCTCTCCATTCCAAATCCGTCCAGCCGTTTCCGCGTGGAAAAGTAACCAACACACAAACTGACAAAACGCATTTCTAATATTAATAGGATGTCAAATCCCATAAAGTTTGCTGGAAGCATTCGAGGAATCACGCCGGAGAAATCAGTTAATTCAATTTTATGCTGTGTTGATGGATGACTAAGTCTTGCTACCCCTTCAAAGTACTCTCCTCTTTTAATAATCCCATTGTGTTGCGACTGAAAAAATTTATGAATGATTCCTCCAAATCCCCAGCCCTAGTGCTACCCCGAGACCTCTTGGCGTCTGCAGTCTGAGAGGAACAATAGGTTAACATTGACTTCTCTTTCATACTGCAGCCGGCCTTCTATTAGACACAACTTTGGAAATGAGGACTGATTTTTATCGGCCAAATTTTGCTAGATATTTTATGAATCATTGAAAATTGGATCTTCTTGATTGGCTTCAAGGTGTAATGGATACTTGGCTTAACATAGCTATTTTTTTTTTAGACCGTTGCTGGGTTGGACGCAACGCTTCCTTACTTCTATAATTGGCATTAAGTACAGATAGTTAATGTTTAACCCTTTAACGCGCAGTGATCCCGCTCTGGGAACACCCAACTCGGACGTTTTGACTGTTGCCAGTCACGAAGAATAGATTTGGTTTCTATAAAAATAGTTGCGGGCGACAGAGCTCCACGAGAATCCTTTCCTGTTTAGCACGTCATTTCCCGTAATTTAAAAAAAAAAAATTGCCCCGATTATTTTTAAACAGCACTGACATCTGCTGAAAAATGGAAGCATGCGAGAACAGCTGGATAGATTGCCCAATGCTGAAAAAAGGGCAGCCGTTGCCATCGCTCGACTAAACGACCAGCAAGAGGGCGGACGATCGAAACGTTCATCGCGTCCCACAGATCGAGAGACCCTTTTTGGACGTAGCTGGATGTGCCCGCGCACAGCCAGCTGCGTCGAAAAACGGTCTCTCGATCTGTGGGACGCGATGAACGTTTCGATCGTCCGCCCTCTTGCTGGTAGTTAAGTCGAGTGATGGCAACGGCTGCCCTTTTTTCAGCATAGGGAAAGGGTTGGGCCTCAAAGGGTTAACATGCGAAGTCCCACTCAGCGTTGATCCAAATCGTATTCGGATATAAGGAATGCTTATCGAAGGCTGCTTCCCTGATGCGCCTTGCTGTCTTGGAATACTTAGACGAAAAAAAAAACTTAACTTTTATTCCCGGGGAAGAATAAGAATATACGTATGAGAGAGAAATGAATCGATACACACTCTAAAAGCTAATTCTTTAATTTCTATCCATTTTACATTAGATCCGGGCTCATCCAATCTTACTTGACCCTGTCGGAGTCAAATCATGTAAGCAGTCGCGTGGATGAAATCTACAATTTATACCTTCGAAATGAATAATGAACTAATTTAGATACTTTAGAGGATTTATGTCAGATAATGTAGTGGATATTAAAGTTCAATAATTTATTTGTGATTTCCTGGTTTGAAAACACTTTAAAAGCACTCCGAGTGACTTATGATACCAATTACATGAAAATTTAGAGATTTATGGACTATTTATACAGTTTGTGAGACTAATGATTTAAAAGTACTCTTTTATGAGTATGATAAATATTGTGTATGCCTTAAAATGCATTAATTAAGGTCGTGAAATATAAGTAGTTTGATAATTGGATTATGAATGGATACCATGTATCGTAAGTTTGGTTATTTTACATTATACAGGGTGTCCCAAAAAGGTGATAGCGGGCTTTAATTCTTTATCTATTAGAGATAAGCGGGCAATGTAAATTGAAAAAAAATGTTTAAAATAAGGTCGGAAGTAAGACTCCGCTAAGAAACAATTCCTCTGGTTCATTTTCAAAAAGTGACACTTTTTAACCCTCTGGCTGATCATCCCGCGATTTCCACGGGCAACTCAAATGTAGCAAAATTGGCTCATCCCGCGATTTTCGCGGGCGGGTGTTTTTCTTCCTGTATTGAGGAGAGCATCCCGCGGTTTCACCGTTTAACCAGTGAAATAAATTAGATACAGTTTTAGACGTTTAATTTAGGTTTTGACCAACACATGTCGTGAGTCGTCCACTCAGTTGAGGCGTTTGAAGGTAATACTCGGTATGTAATGCTCTAACTTCACTTGTTTGCCCCCTTGTCTAATCAGAAATGGCTGGTAGAAATCGTTCAGCAATTGACAGAGTCAAGGACGTACCCAGGGGGGTGGTCCAGGGGGTCCGGACCCCTCCGAAATTTCAGTTTTTCTAAGCAAAATAATAATGATGAAGATTTGTTGTATAAAATTCTGCTTTTTCACTGTTTGGACCCCCTCCAAAATTTTTGGACCCACCCCGAAATTTTTTTCTGGGCACGTCCCTGGACAAGAGTGTATATTACGGATGATTTATAAGATTCTGAAAGAGATTTTAGTTCTGATAGCGATAGGGATTTAGATTTTTTTGGACTGCTCCTCAGACGGCGATGAATCTTACCCTGATTCAATAAACCTGCAAAGCGTTAGGCGGTGGTGCATTTTCTTTTGTTATGCAATAAACGGAAATTAACCGTAATTCAGTTGAAATTTATTCAAAAAAAATTTTTTTTTTAATGTAATAACATCTGAAATTGTTTTTTCTGAATTTAGTTTCTCATGATAAAAATCTATATTAAAAATCTTTTCTAGAAAGAAAAATTGCACATTTCAATTCTCCAATGTATATAGATTTGAAATATGGAAAAAAAAAATTACACAATTTCTGAAGCGATTTTGGTCCAAAAATTGAGCAGTCAGAAGGTTAAATTTGTATACGACGCTCTTACAAAACAATTCCCTGTGAGTAAAATGTGCCCCATACACTCATGAGGTGATTTACAAAGTTTGAGAACTATACCTTAAAAATTGGCGGAAGTTTGAAGATAGATATAACGTTGACTTAAACCACTTTTCAGTGGCTCTCGAATTGAAAAAATCACGTCGAATGATCGCATTTCAGGGGTCGTACAGAAATTACGAAGGAAAATCTTTTTTCCACTCTAGCAATATATTTTTATATTCAAAATCTTGTATAGTCCCCGATCATTTTTCTTTAAAGTTATATCTGATACGTTGTATGATGAAAGGCTCAAATTGGGTACATCTAAGGTACATTTGGTATATTTTAGTGTAAGGTTTATTTGGTACATTGACCTCATTAATATAACGGGCATATTTTACCAATTGGGAATGTTTTTTTTTTTTTACGGGGGTCGTATACAAATTAAAAATCTGTAACTTTTTGAAAAGTAACGAGAGGAATTTTTTCTTAACGGAGTCTCATTTCCGACCTTATTTTGAACATTTTTTCAATTGACACTGACCACCCTAGTAGCACAACTAGTTCAAAAAACGTTTAAATTACGTGGGAAACACGTTTTTTGACGTTAAAAAACGTATTTTAAACGTCTTTTGGACTAATTGTGCTACTAGGGCACCTATCTCTAATAGATAAAGAATGAAAGCCCGCTACGACCTTTCTGGGACACCCTGTATATATACACACACACGTATATGCATGAACGCACACACGCGCACACAGAAAATATCTGAACTTTCTGGTGGGGTGTACATTCTGCCTAATTTAGTGCATATATATATGCGTGCCTGCAGCTTAAGTAAAATTTAAAGAGGTGGCGACCTTAGAAGTATAAATGTGTGTGTGTGTGTAATATTTACGTTATGAGACAATAAAGAATTTTTTGGGGGAAAAACCAAAAATAGGAACACGCCTCTTATCAATCAACGAAATTGCCATAGTAACCGATCGAATACCATATAACACGATACTTCGTGACAAGTGACGGCAGAAATAGTAAATGGGCCAAAGAAAAGACAAGATACTTTGTAAAATATAAAGGACTGTAACCATAGATACTGGAAGTACATAAATATCTAATGAACAATTTAAGTATTGTCAAAATAATCTTGCATTTTTATATTAATAAAACTTCCGAACACAGATTTCATAATTCTTTAAGTGTGGATCAGTCATTAACTTTAACATATTTTCACAAAATTAAAAAAAAAAAAATCCCCCGTCTTGTAAGAAATTAAAAATTACATATATGAGAGATAACGTTGAGCATTATTTTTAATATTGGGCTTGTTTTGTCCGTACAATTTCTAATTTTGTTAAACGTTTATACAGTGGTAGAGAAATAGTACAAAGACAAATCATATATCCAAAAATGCATATTAAATTTTTATTCAAAATGCTTATGATTTTAACAGAAAATAGTATTAAGTTTACAAAACGATGTGCCTCTTAAATAACGAAGAACAATAACTTGAATATCTTTCAATTTCAATCCATTAAACAAAGGTAGAATAAATATAAGTTTAAAACGTTTTTTTAATGAAGCTTTTATTCAAAGACCGACTAAGACGTATGAATCAGTTTTTGTAGGAGAATTTTCTAGCTCAAACTCTCCTAAGTGGTGGCGGATGCCTCCAGAAAATTCATTCAATATAACATTTATTTTTTGGAATGTAAAATAATATATAATTCACAAAATCTTAATGCGTCCAATTGCTTCCTTATGAATATAGAATGGGTCGATATTTACTTTTATTCAAAAATCGAAATCACCTGTGGTGGAAAAAGTTGTGTGTTCGACTCCAATGAAATAATTAAAATTTGTAAAATAACGCATGTCGAAATGTACTTATGAAAATTATTACAAACAAAAATTATGATATACTTTTAGTATAGCCATTTTTGTAGGAAATTATTGTTTATTAAGAAGGCGCCCTTTTACTTTTCCCCAAATTAATACACTTAAAAATGAAGGCAGTATTTTTCGCCATTTTAAAAAAGTAAATTACACAAACTGTACACAAAACCGTTTCTTTTATTTTACATTTTGCCATTAAAAATCGCATATTTTCCAACCAAGCATTTTCCATACTCGGCGATTTTTCTCATATCTTTCTATATTTTGGCCAGTACTATTCCTTAGAATTTGTTATTTAAAAATAAATAAATACAAAACCATTAAGTTACAACATAAAAAAACAGTCCTATATCACATATTTAAAATTTAAATTGAAACGGCAACATGCGCAAAATGCATTGACGCACCTAATATAATAATTTTGTCTCATCACTGGATTAAAAGTGACTAGTAAATAATATAAAAACTGCTACATTAATTCTGAATTCTTTTTAAACCGTTCTTGAGCAGAATTACGCAATTCTTTATCATAATCCATTCTTTTTAGGTAGTACACCGCTTTTCGAGGACATGTATACTATCGTAATACTGATTAGACTTATGTTTATTTAACATTCATTCAAGGATCCAAATCAATGTATATTCATTGAGAAAATTATTTTTTTCTGTTTTGACTAATTGCAGAGCTTGAGCATATTGTTATTCTTGAATTCAATGGACGTAAATTGAATTTTCTTTTTCACACAAAAGTGGATCCTATTGATTGAGTTTTCAGCTAGAATTAGTCAACGACTTTCAAAGATTCTACTTCAGTTCCATTAAAAGACAATTTACCTCTTTCATAGGGATCTGATTTTCCAGTTTGTGGAAAAATATAGTTTTGTTCAGTTTAAAAAATGTTAGATATTTTTTTTTTTCTATGACTCTGTGATCGCACTTGTCAACTACAGAGATTGTTTATTCGTTTGCTTTCACTTCATTTGTGCGCTTTCACTAAGATCAAATCGATCTGGTGGGACAATCTGCAGATTAAATAAATATATTTCGAATCTGTAAGTGACATTTTAAAGGAGTTAATGGATAGAATAGATTAAGGTATATTCAGTAGAGATTAGGCTGTATTATCAGGCCGAAACAACGCCTTGTCATTCCTATAATTGCCAAAAAGTATTACCCGAATAACGATAACCATTGTCTAGAAATATAATTACTTCATCTCTTAGTACAGTAAAAATGAAACTCACTCAAACTCAATTTAATAAAAATATATAAAATAGAAATGGATAAATTTGTATTTTGTTTTACATGATACTTTCATTTTTAACGAAAAAGCAGAGGTGTGGGTAGTTTTGATTTTTGATTGTTTTTATTATTAAAGGAACTTAATGCTTAGGAATTTCAGCTCTGATTCTAAAGATTCGGAACGTTTAGCAGTTTCCATATATTATTTTTAAATAATTTCGACTTCCCGTCTCTTTTTGCCATATAAATTGTTAACGAAGTTTTAAACGATACGGCTACCTCGTAAGCATAAGATTATGTAATACGTTGAAATAAAGAATGCTGTGTCACGTAGTCTGTTAATTCACATCTAGTAAAACTTTCGAAAATAACTAGCAAATCTGTTTTTTTAAATAAATTCGGACATTTATGCCCTTTGAACAACCGCTAATTTTCTCTCTCAGCAACCTCTGAAAAGATCCGCAAGTCAATGACCTTCTGTTCAATGGAACCTTAAAATATTGTTCTAGCTCTTAAGATTTCTTTCTTTAGATTACCCCCCCCCCCTGTTTGTCACTTTGCGAAAAGGAATGACACTGATCAAAATAGATCACAGACTAATTAACAACTAATTAGAAATAAAGAACTTGATGTCGAATGACGTCAGCTGAGGTCATCTGTAATTTACCTCTCACCAGATTGGATAGTTAAGTAACCGGATTTGTAAAAGAAGGAAAATAAAGGGGTAGAATGTTTATATTACCCTGTGAACCGTGCAAAGCAGTTTCCATGTAAATCTAACTGTTGGACCTTTTTATAGAAACAGAATAAACACTGAAAAGATAGATGAGACATTGCGTCAATAATATCAATAATAAAAAGACGGAAAAAAAAGAGAAAAAATTCAATGACATGAATGAGATGGTTATGGATTGTTATGTAAATTTAGGACAAAGAGTATTTAGGTAAAGGCAGACACTTATTTAAATGTTGAGGAATATTTCGATTGATTGGAAAGATTTAAAGGTGATTCATAAAAAACAAGGTCCCTCCCCCTCCTGGTCTGATGCCGTTGCACCCTTCGCACCCCTAAGCACGGCCCTGCATACGATGTAAGACACTAAAAAAATTCATAGTAAATTTTTAAGCGTTTATCCTATTAAAAATCAACTTGCCACATACTTAGTATTTTTTCTTGCTCTTAGGTTCTAAATTTCTTAGTCTCTTTTCAACCAGTTCATTGTTAAATTGCATGGGAGGGGGAAAAATTAAATTTGCATTGTAGAAGTATGCCATTACAGGCAGTGATTACTCCAACTTCATTTTTCTAAGTATTTTTTTCTATTTACTAAAGTGAATCCTTTTTCTGACGCCGAATAAGAGAATTTAAAACACAAGACAGGAGAAAATGCTCTGTACTGCTGGATCATCTTAATATTTCTTTTGAAATATCCAGACAGGTAGAATTTACATTGTATGTCCGTTTTTGGAAGAGGGATGCAATTAGAAACCAAGTCCATTGTTCGCTTACTTTTCATGCATCGTTACCGCCTAGTTTAATCGATAAATGGCTTGTTCCGACTGACAGGCCTGCTCGCTTTTACTTTTTCGGCCTTTCATATGCTTATTTATATTGTTCTCTGTACAAAATAGTAGAAAAACGTGAGTTTAGCTTTGTCTACAGTACTTTTGCTTACTCAATTATGCTGCAGAATGTTAAAATTTTATCCTGAAAGATCAGTTTGTAAGTTTGAAACATTTTGTTAACTTATTAAAAGCGAGGCGTTTTTTTTTGTTTTGTTTTGTTTTTTTAATGAATGCGCTATAACCGTTCATAGTTGAACATAAGAAAAATAGCTCAGTGCACTTATGTGTGTAACAAGCTTCTAGAACTCAGATTTTTTTTTTTTTTTTTTTTTTTTTAAACACACATTTTATACTGAATGCGGATTATTTTGCTTCTATGTTAAAGTTTTTGAACTGAGCAGTTTCTTGCTCTAAATGTGACTTTGACTTCCTAAGGTTAACGTTTTTAGCCTTGTGATAAATGAACAGCCAACGCATCCACTTTTCTGGTGGATTCTAGTGTGCTGTCGGAAAGATGAAATGCGCTTGCAGAATTCATCGTTTAATCGAACTTACCTGTGTACAGAAAATATTGTCTGCACGCAGAAAGCATTTTCTTTCACGTTTTGAATCTTCCAACCATAAATATTATTAAAACTATTAAGAAACATATTCATTGCTTGCACGATCGACACTATTTTAAATCGTCTTTAAAATTTACCACGTAATGGAATATTTTCTAATGCAGTGGCAACAGACAGTGGCTCAAATACGTATGTTAAAAAAAAAAAAAAAAAAAGTATGTTTCGGTTGGGGCGGGGAACTACAATCCCACGTTCTATATATGATGTTTAATTAAAAGACTGCTGTTCATTCTTAATATTGAATTTTGTTATCCATTGCTTTTTATGTTGCTGATATCAAAGTCACTTTCAAACCTTTGAATGATTCTTTGGTCCCAATGCAATCATCTTCTAACAAAACCTCTGTCATAGGCATTTGTTTTTATTCGAAATGGAGGTTGGACTAAGTTACACACATTCTCTCGCACACACACGCGCACTGTATGTATGTATGTATGCACTTCTGAGTAAAAAGCTTCCAAAACTTTTAGATTTTTCTACACATTTTCTCCTAAATGTCGGTTGGTTTGCTGTTTCTTGTCCTTCCATGCGTGCATTTTAAGAGTTTCATTGTCAATTATTATTATTTTTTTAAAGCTAAATGTGCTCTACAATGATTTTTGCAAAATGTAATATAATCGGCCTATGTGCTTTATTTAATGGATGTTACTTAATTTTGACATCGGGTTTGAATAAAAAATACTCGTAAAATAGGCTCGCAGATTTTTTGTTTTCGAATTAAGTACTGGGCGTACTTTTAAACTCTTATCAATTCATTTTAATGGGGCCTACCTTAAAATCTAGTCTAAAATGCGCCTTTTAAACTACCCTGGCAATCCCTCAATGCAGTTGCTGGCAGGCTGTTATTCACACGCTTCTTCTAATTGCATTCATTGAAAATTAAAATATCTTAATTTTTAATGAGTGCAACAATTTATCAGTCTGTTATTGCACATTTCCACAATTCAGCCAGTTAGCGTAAGGCGTATTATTTGATAAATCGTATCCTAGAACAAGGCCTTATTTACCATTAGGCACAGGTCTCGTTCCACCTCCCCTCCCCTTCTTTGGAATGTCTAAATATTCCCAACTTGCGATTTCTTGAAAATTTTTATTAAGACCTACTATGACAAACATAAGATAAGAAAGATAATAAACGGAGGTTTATTGATAAAACGTTATTTTTTCTTTCTTTAAAATTACTTACATTCTGAATGCTTAAAATATTGAAACTATCTAAATCAAATCGGTTTTATATATAATAACAAAAAAAAAAAATCGAGCTACTTAATTGGATTTTAATCCAGAAAGTTTACAAACAAAGCTAGTTTTATCCTATAAATTCTGTAACATTGTTCAAAAACACCCCCATTAGCTTTGCTGTGTCTATAGTTAAAAAAATGTTTTAATCTGGGTTTACCTCGGACAACGTCACACTTTTAATAAAGGAGTCATTGCTCACTCATTAACCGATGCTTGAAATAACTAACACTTGTTGCGCGTTAACCTTTTTACTTTGTTTTGTCATTGAAAAACCTTTTTTAAAAGCGTAGCCTTCAATCCTTGTCATTAAAATCGACCCTGAAATTTTGAAGTGAAACCGATATCTTCTGATGTTTTCTAGCTTCCCCAGTGATGAGCAGATGCCTAGACCACGTGAAGGGGTATTCTAAAAGATGTGTGGGCGGAGACTGCCTCTTGATCAATACCCTTTACTTCAACTTCACACGAGGGGTTTTGCCCAAACACCAGCGGCTTGCTCATTGTTTTCTCTCCGCGGAAATGTCGCTATTTTTTTTTTTTTTTCAAGATTTCTGTTTCTCTTTAAAATTTCACAGAGGTTAAGAATAATGAATGAACCTACACTGTAAAACACCTTTAATTTATGGAAATGACTTGTGCCGAATTAACTATTAAAGTCTCTATCGATAAATCGATCTAATAGAACCCGACTGAAATATTTGAATAACAATATAATTTCCACGGTATTAAAAAAAAATTAAAAAATTAGACCCTGCTCATAATTAAAAACATTCTTGTAGTATTTTTCTTAAAAGGACACTAAATTATTATCAGTTTAATAACAAAAATCAAAATTTCTTGGAGGAGAAGGTTCGGGACACCCCCCCCCCCCCAAATACGTCTTTGCCCCTGGTGTTGAATTTTTAAACTTGTTTTTCCGCTGATAATAAACCACCTTTACACAAATACCAAGTTTGATAACATTGGGTCCTGCAGTTTTCCTTTTCTGATCGTTTTAAAGTGGAACTTTAATTATAATCGCCCTGTATATTAAATATATCTGTGTGCGTTTTGTATTTAATAATTTTTTTTATCCAGTTTGTAAACTTTTCAATCGTCAATCGTGGCTTGTTATTAATGATTATTTTTTTCCCAAAACTGATTGTTTGCAACTAATGACTGTGTATAAAACTAGGAATTATCGAACCTGGACAAGTCCAAGCGACTTAAAAGTAAAAAGTGATGACGAGTATTCACACTAACGTAAATAATGCATTTTCTTAGCTTCATTTCCAAGTTTCAGGACAAATTCCCTACTTTTATTTTAAATTTTATTTGTCACTCTTCTAAAGTGAAAAAAAAATTGATTTTTTAAAATAAATAAATCATTGTGCATCTATTTATTTTTGAAAGCAGTAACATGGGGTGTACTTCTCTGTATAAAAATGCTCATAGTCAGTCTAGGTGTTCTCTTCAATAGGGAGACCCAGAATTTTTTTTTAAAGCTTGATTTATTATAATTTGATCACACGGGAAATCGAAATCGATTGCCCGCTCTTTCACGTATCAGAGTGTCATGACAAAGCATTTATTCTACTTCTACATATGTCTTGCAGCTTAATCTGAGCGACCAGTATCTGAGTTTCTTGATCTTTTCTGCCTACTTCCCTGATATTTCTTGGTTTTACCAGACCCTAATTTTGTTTCTGTTATAAAATCCTACGGCTCTATTTCTTATTTTATGTGTATATATTTCAAACAATTTATTTAAAAAAATGATCATCACAAGATGAACCTAAGGCTCATTCATTTATAAATTGATTTCTGACCACCACCCCCCTCTTTTAACCCATCCAGACGCAACCCTTTCCCAATGCTGAAAAAAGGCCAGCCGTTGCCATCGCTCGACTTAACTCCCAGCAAGATGGCGGACGATCGAAACGTTCATCGCGTGCCACAGATCTAGAGATCCTATTTCGACGACAGCTGGCTGTGCGAGAACACCCAGCTGTCGTCAAAATAGGGTCTCTAGATCTGTGGCACGCGATGAACGTTTCGATCGTCCGCCATCTTGCTGGTAGTTAAGTCGAGCGATGGCAACGTCTGCCCTTTTTTCAGCATTGGGCAATCTTTCCAGCTGTTCTCGCGTTCTTTCATTTTTCGGCAGATGTCAGTGCTGTTAAAAATAATCGTGACCAATTTTTTTACGGGAAAGGACGTGCTCAAAAGTAAAGGATTCCCGTGGAGCTATGTCACCCGCAACGATTTTTTTATAGAAATCAAATCTATTCTTTGTGACTGGCAACAGTCAAAACGTCAGAGTTTGGTGTCCTCACGGCGAGGACACCGCACCTTAAAGGGTTAAATAAGTTTCATTCTTGGTTAATAAATTCTCTAGCTATTCCTAATCTTTAGATGGCTTGGTCACTTTTTAAAAGTATGGCTCTTTTAGACAAACAGCGCTTTGCAAGCCTCGTCCGAATTGAGGTTATTGCTGCAACTACAGCTCTGAATTGTCCAACAGATTTACGAGAGAAGAGGGGAAAAAAAAAATCTCCGCTTGACCTCATCACTTGGCCATTTATGTTGTGGTAGAAGTTAATTTTCCTTTAATTCTTATTTATTTACTTTTAGACCCTAAATTCGTATTCGAAAATACTTATCGTTGTCAGTGAAAAGGACTTGCATTTTTGGAAATGAATCCACTCTGCTAAAAAAGATTTTAGTTCCACACGAGCTTTTGAACGTAATTCCACCTCTTAAACGACATGAAAAAGTTTCGTTCATTTATACGGAAATGGGTGACTGTACTCAAAATAACATCTTAAGAGAAGAGCGATTTCTCTATCTAAATATTTTGAGCTCAGTCACTTTCTTGTTTCTGATTGAAATCTTCATGCAAATGGTGAATTATTTTTCTTAAGTTTTAAGACGGTAAAAATATCTATAAGGTTAAGGTAATATTTTAAACACTTCTTTGTAAAATTTATTGTTTTATAATTAAAATAGGCAGACCTTCATATTCTGTTATGCCCTTCATATTCTATAGCCTTTTATATATATACCTACTTTTTGTCGACCTACATAACTTTTGGGGAATTTTAATTACCTTTTTAAAGGGATTGCATGTTTGACCCACTTTTAATACGTTACTCTATAAATAATGTAAGGACTGAATTTTTTATACAAGGAAAGCATCAAGAAACGCTTTTACCAATGTGCATGTAAAATTCCGCGTAGAAATGAATTCAAATTTGAATCCGTAGAGCACTAGGATTTCTTCCATGGAGAAATACTTTATCTTTCATTATGCATAAATTTTCACCAAAAGCCGTTACATTCTTTATTAGTTCAAACTTAACTGACACGAGCTTTGTCGTACTTATACCCTTTCAGGTAGTAAAATGTTAGTGAAAAATAATCGAGATTTTTAATTAAAACAAAAGTAACTATTTATTTCTTATTTCAGTCAAAGAAACAAAGATTTCTGCACACCTTTTAAGGAAAGAAAAAAAAAGTGACTCACAGCTTTATATAGGATGAATAAATGACTCCAGGGACTTATCAAAAAATTTTAAGGGTGTCTTTTTTCAAAGTTCTATAATTAAGTCATCAAAGTTAAACCTATGTCATAGTTTAAAAAAAAAGAAACAAACAAAATTATGCTAAATTCTTTGAGATACTTAGTGTTTTTATGTCCCCCTCCTCCCCCCAGAATTATTGGAAATGGTTTTTGAGAGCGTATAATACAGCCTGGGAAAGAGACAATCAAAATTATTTGAATTCATTATGTATTTATTTCATATCTTGGTCAAAGGCCATGAACACTTTTTTCGTACCAAGCAGTTTCTAAAGAATTATCCATCATCATTCCCAGATGGTTGACTGTTTGCTTCTGAAGAGACATTCCGAATTTTTTCAAGTCTGACGTAATTGGATTCTTTTAAGAACTGTTCATAAGTCGCATTGAAAGAACAACTTTACGTAGAAGTCAAGTGTGAAGTCAGAAAAATAATAAAAACATCCTTTACGCCTTCGATACTCTTGAAATTTAATGCAGTACGGTTTTAAGCCCGGAAAGCGAAGGACAAAGCGAAAGTAATCTTTGCAGCTGCAAATGACATGCGTATTTGATTTTTGAGGGTGATAATTGAATGCGTATTAATATCTTTTACATATAAATATACCCCTTTTCTACGGGTGTTGGTACGGTGTAGCGTTTTATCTCTTTTTATTTCAATTCTAGATAAAACATAGGAGGTGAGATTTATGAATTACGAACCTTAAAACCTTGATTTTTTGTTTTAAAAGAAAGAATTACGTCATCAGTATGAGGAAATAAGAAAAACCGAAGATTTTAAAAGACAAATTCAACTTCCAAATTTCTGTTTATAGCTGATTATTTAGGTCACGATTAAAAGAAATAATATAAAGAATGTTGTGTGCAAATTGTAGTTCAACTGTCTAATTTCTTCCCAAGAGAAAGGTCTTTTGGATTTTTTTAGCCTCATCTTGCATAAGGTCACACAAATTGTCCATAGCCTTTTATATATATACCTACTTTTTGTCGACCTACATAACTTTTGGGGAATTTTAATTACCTTCGTAAAGGGATTGCTTGTTTGACCCACTTGAGCTAACTGTTGTGACTTGTGTTATAGAATTTTAGCGTACTTTTCGTAGCGTAACTTCTTCCATGTTTATTTAAATGTAAAGCAGTCGAGATAACTTCTGTCCAAAGTTGTTTTGGTTACACACTTTGAGATGTGAGGTAAATTATTAACCAAGTTAGGACAATTAGTCCGATTTCATTGACAATTGCTGTCATGACTACATTGAAAACTGCAAAGTATTTGTGTCACACGTTCTCCTTTACTATTTCATTCAAAAGATATGAACAAGAGAGATGATCATTTGGGCTTCCCTTTGTCACTAGATATCTGTCGTTGCTATATCTACTATTCACAACTTCCAATTACTGAGCAGTTATCAGAGAATTTTCATTATTCCTATTACGTATGTAATGGGTGCTATCGTATTATACTGAATATAAGTTTTTGGACTTAATAATGGGTTAAAAAAGTGTTATTTAGTTAGACTGCATTGAGAAGCAATTTTTTAGACTTATTTTAAATTAACTTTCAGAAAATACATACAAATACTTCTACTTCTGTTAAAAAAGAAATTCTCGTTAATTGCCGTTTGAGAACAAATTTTTCTGGTGCAGTTATCTTGCTAATACAAAGAAAATTGAAATTTCACTTTTTTATATTTTTAAAATATAAATTCTTTTTGTTATTTATGTTGCTTCACCGCTCACAATCAGAAAATCATCATTAAATTGCCAATTACTGCTTGTTAAAATAACTAGCCTTGATCATTTTGATATTGATTTATTTCTTGCTGTTGTAATATATCTTATTAAAATTGTTAGCACAGCTAAATTATTTAAAACTATTATTTTTATTGCATATTCTTTTTGCCGAATAATAAATTGGCATAACCTACTCAGACGTAAGCAGGTACTCGGTAAATTAAAATCATTCTCAGTTTTAACCACTTTCTGGAATTTGCAAACACTTGGCGGCTTTAAGGGTGCAATTCGTAGTCTGTCTTTTTAATGAGCCTATATTTTCTTGCATTTATTTGGCATCGCATTCAAATATTTTTGGCGCAATTAGCAAATTTAAAAAGTCTCAAGCTCAGCTTATGTCGCTGCTTTTTTTTTCTGTTTTTCTTACTTTTAATTAAAAAGATAAAACAAATCATAAACGGAAAAAAACCACAATAAACAAACATTAACATCGCAACTGTTCTTTGTCTGTTTATTTAATTGCTGATAACATTTTACGTTTAGATAGCGAAAACGTTTATCATGATAATGCTTGCTTCATGTTTTATTTTAGTTTCACTTAATTTTTATTTTTCCTGTCTGGAAGCTTGATTAAGGATTCTGTTTCTTGCGATGAGCTTGGAATTTTGCTTTTTATGAGTGCAGGTCATAGATATAATGACGTAAACAATTATGCCGAAGCTTCTGTGCTTAATTCCGGGCATTTCATCTTCCCAGAATATGTATGCGCTTTCGAAAGATGGAATGTGCGTGAAAATTTGATCTCTTTTATTTTAATTGCATTTTTTAAAGGCTCCTCTTCAGTAAAATTGAATCAATTTATGTAGTTTTGTACATTAAATAAACAATGTAATCTATAGCAAAATGTACAGTCGATCTTGATTTATTTGAATTTAGGTTTCCATTTCGGCCGCGGGGCGATCCGATATTTTAAACCTTACTGTTACTCGGTGGAGCAGAGAGGGAGGGGGAGCAGGGGAAAAATCCCCGGGGCCTCAACTTGTGAAGGGGCCCCGCTTTTGCTGTGTATATGATACATAATTGTGTGCTGTCAATTTTGTAAAAAAAAAAGTCCAAATTCAGATTATGTCCCCGGATGTTTCAAATTAATTTTTGAATGAAATTACAAAAAGCCAGCTAGAGCATAAACCACCCACTTGACAAAAATGAGGAATATTTCTGATTGAGTCTTCTTTTGCAAGAAAAGTAGGCATGGACGGTATTATTCAACTGTTGGCCATGACTAAAAGTAGAAAAGATTTATTTAACAAGAAATCTTTTTTTTTTTTTTTTTCCCCAGAGACAATTGTTAAATAGTTTAAGAAAATGTATAGCCAGAGGAGAGACTATGGGCCTACCCAACCTCCGAAATTTTGAATTTTCCTTAACAAAATGTTAAAGACCAAGACTTTTTATGAGAAATTTTGAAATTTCCACTTTTTTGGCCTTCTGAAAATTTTTTGGCTGCCTGCTTGCATGGAAGTATGAATAAAAATATTAATTTTTTCAATACTGAGGAAACATGCCACGCAAAAGTATTAACGTTTCAAATACAGTTTCTCTATGGAGGTGACGAAACCTTCAAAACAAAATGTTGGTATTTTTCAGAGCATGGGTGTTTATTAAAGTATAATACACTTTTAAATTAATAGTTTTAATTCTATTAATTATTTTCCAATTACTATTAATTTAAAGCTTCTTTAAATGATTATAATTTTAATAAGGAATAAATGATTGTTCTAATACGACATCAAAAGGATTTCTGGATAGAAAAGGGACCGCCAAAGATTTAACCCCCGGGGCCCCGACTTGGCTCTCTGCACCTCTGCTGTTACTAGAGTTAGTATAAATGTTTTAAAATAGTTTTTTTTAAATATTTGCTTTACATTTTTTTTTTGTGTGTGTGTGTGTGTGGGGGGGGTGTCCTCGCCCCCTTAAATACACCCGCGACTGGTATACATTTAGTATCTTTGAATATATAACAAAGCAAAATCCCAAGTATAGTCCCATGAAAGTATACTGATACGAATACATTTCAATTCATAAAACCTAATAATTATAGAACCCAGTTTGAAACATATTGGAAAATTTCTACGGCTATTTATTTATTAAGACGTATCGAGTTAGTTTTTCATCCAATCCATGATTCTTTTTGTTTCACAAAAAATACTTCAGACTTGAATAAAAGATTTAAAGGAAAAACAAACTCTTAATACAGGAAGTACTTCCTTTTGTTCAGTTCAAAATCACTTAGCACTAAAAATTGTCAAAATCTTCTGTTTAACTTAACTTAGGGCTGCACAAGACTCTTTCTGTTAGGAAACTAGAGGGTAGTCCTAAAATTATGCAAGGTGTGCGGTGCGGGTAATCTGTTGAAGAAAGTGTCGCAAAATTCTAGTGCCTGCAACACAAAATATTCATTTTCGATTTCTACTAAAACAACCAATAACTAAATTCGGCAATAAGGGATCTTATGACTTTGACACAATAAGGCCAATCTGTGGGGATAAATACGTTGCTTATTAGATGCAAGAACGTCAAAACTGAAAATCCCGCTTTTTCAGGAAATGCATTTGAAGTTTTGAAGTATTACTTTTTGGAAACTGTAATATATGGATTAAAAATATGGTACAGTTTAGTTTGGTCGTTGCTCGCCTCACCAAGGCACAGTGGTTATGCCACTGAAAATGGTAGATGGCCGAAATGTGAAAGTCCCAGGTTCGGGTCCCATCGCGCGGCTGTCGATCTGACGGTCTGGAGTTTTGGTAGGTTTTCTCCAGATGTAACGTGAATGCGTGTTAGAACCCCTTAGGAAGTCCTCCTACCAAGGCACCCCACCCCCCGCCTGGCAGATCGCCCTAGTGTAGCGTTGCCATAATCATACACAATCACAATCAGTCGTTGCTCTGGAGGGGAGGTTTCCAACTGAATTGCGCCGGGTCGTGCTGCCCATTTTTCATGGCCCACAAAGCCTTCTAGGAAAAGCATGTGCAGCATCTAAATGGATGCTTTTATTTCAGGAATATTTTTTTTAGTGTGTAAATCTCTATAAGTTTTAAATGCTGTTCATTCGTTAGTAGAATTGATTTTACTTGGTCTCCCTGAAATTTAACGTACCCACTTGCGTTCTGTTTCACTCTCCTCCTCGCTTTTCATGTCCATTGACCGTACACTTGCTTAACCCAAGGATAAGGATAAGGTCGCCGACAGGATTTTGGGGGCCCAGGCCAGGCATTTACGACCCCCCCCCCAAATAAATAAATAAATAAATCTTACTGGAAATATCCAGAAAACATCCTTTTTATATCCAGAAAAGTTTTTTAAACTCTTTGAATTTGTACATTTTAAATTGACCGTAGGCCATATATACAAAACCTTGTACATAATAAAACTTCCGTCAAATTGCAGGTATTTTATTAAAGTAATTTTAAAGTAATGTATATATAATTTTGAAATTCTTTCTTAATGTATACAGAGAATCACGTGATACAATTAAATCTAAGATATTTTTAAATGTTAAGTACTCGCTATTTGAAAACTAAAGCAGAGTTATTGTAAAATTTGTAGACAAATAATTAGCTAAGTTAGCAAACACTGTAGATCGTATAATGCATAGACTGCAATAATGTTAATAAAAGCTCCAGAATAATTAAATAAAATATTTTCCAAGCTTAATTCAGAAGTTACTTAAAAAAAAAAGTTCTTATGAATGCAGCTGCGTGAGCCAAAAAAGATTTTGGACGACACAAATATTTTATTTTCCCATCTGATTTGTACGCAAAAAGTTTGTAACATACGCCCCCCGGGCCCGGGGCAACTGTCCCCCCTCTCCGCTGGCCTGATAGGAGTCTCTTAGACGAAAAGTCTAATTCCGAGTTTGTAACTGTATGTTATTTTTTCTTCTACCAAGTCTAATGCTAATGTGAAAACAGTCATGCTTCAGGTTTTTAATACTTTATCATGTACCCTGATTCTTATTTTCTGTAATGACACACATCAATAGTGTTACAATATATGTTGAAATTAATATTTTAATTTTGAACAATGCTCATTATATTGTATATTTCAAATGCAGTATATTTTCATCACTGTTTTATGGTGATTTCTAGATTATATTTAAGTCCCCCCCTCCATCTAATATTAAACTTTCTTAATGTGTAAATATTTTTACTGATATGAATTTTTTTATTTTTTTTTAGAATCAAGTATTTCCTGGGAAATAGCAGGAAATGAATGTCATTCTTTCTAGAAAGAATAAATGGTAATGAAGAAAAGACATCGAAGCCAGATGTAATAATGGGCTTAGGCAATAATCATGCACTAAGTGAAACAAGTAATGGCAGCAAAATAAAAATGGTGGAGGAATACATTCCAATTGACAGCTGCACAAAACCAATGGAAAATAATACTCCGCTTCCAGTAAACAAAAATAAAATGCCGACTGGTCTTCGACTTCGCACAAAAGCTACATCTAGATCAGAGAGGCATGTAAAAGGGAAAAGTACCTCTGAACTATCTGGCAGAACTATTCGAAAAACTATTTCAGATGCTTTTGAAACTAAAAAACGTCCAACATCACAATTTTATGATCTTAATGAATTAAATACCCAAGACTCTTCCAATGGACCGAATCTCTTTCAAAAGAACAGCACTGCTAGTGGTTCTCAGCCAATTTTATCAAATTCTGAGGAAATCTCAAACATTCCACAAGGTTCTGCATTAACAACACGACATTTCTCTTTACAAACTTCAACTTCACAGTTTTCGCCTTCTGATAGTCTCTTACAAAGATTTCGTAAAAGTTTTGCTCAGAGATTTCAAAAGAAAAAGCCTGACCCTGCTGCGCGTGCCCCTTATTCACAGTTACTTAATGCTACTCCAGAAACTTCAGAAAATAGCATTTCAGAATCAAAAGGTGATATTTCTAGTACGAATTCAAAAAATCATGAACAAACCAATGGTCATTCCAAGTCTCCCTCAAAAAATCATGAACAAACCAACGGTCATTCCAAGTCTCCCTCAAAAAATCATGAACAAACCAACGGTCATTCCAAGTCTCCCTCAAGTAATACTTTTTCTAAAGGTTTTTGTAAGGTTGAAGAAAATAGATCTTGTTCCTGTTATAATCCAAAACATGTGCATTCTTGTTTAAACGATGGCAGAAAAAAGAACCGAAGTAAAAGTGATAGACGATTAAGCCATATATATGATAGTGTTGATAGCGTTTTTGATACTGCGAAATCGTCCTTACATAAATACTGTAGAATGGTATGTATTCAAAGATAAAGTCATTGTACTATATTTAGATGTACGGAATTTTTGTTTTTACGAAATAAATGTGAATTTCTGCAAAATTTTCTTATAATTGTGAATAGATGCAAAATATAAGCAATTTTCTGAATAGACACAAATTTAGGGAAAAATTTCTTGTTTTTGTAAATTGTTTTCTGTAAATTGTTCATTTTTAAGAAAACGGCATTAAAGAATTTTTCATACAAAACAAGAATCAAATAAGCTTCATATTTGAGCTGGCCTCGAAATTAATGAATTAAAAGATTCAAGTTTGCTCACCATTTGTGAAACAAATTATAAGGGTTGAAAGCAACTCTTGAAGAATAAAGTCAGGGGATTTGAATTTAAACAACCATGCTGAAAATCACATCTGAAAAAACTTTCAATAAACTTTCTTTGCACATGATATTAAATGTAACAAATGAAGCACATTGCTCAATTATTTTGCCCATCTGTGGTTGCAGGTATGACCACTTTAAATTATATTGCTCCAGAGCTTTTCAAAAATTCCTTTCTTCAGAGCACTTTCTCAAAATGAACTCACTGATGGGTACACATCCATTTTCATTGCCTAATGTTACAATCAAAAGACAGGAATGAAAATCCCAACTTTATGGACATATTTTGAGCTAATACATATTCTTTCCCAACCTTTGCTGAAGCAGCTTTACAGAGCATTTGGAACCCAACAAATAGCATAGGCGCAGAATGTTTCTTTCGTAATTATAATATTGTCATTACGGACAGAATGACTCTAAAACAGTCAAGTGCTGAAAATTACAACAGCATGGCTTTTAATAAACATTGAATATAAATTTTAAGTGTACAAAAAATGTTTTACAAGTAGTTTATGCAAATTTTAGCAAAAATTTTTAATTTCATGTTTTTTCTGTGAAATTTCTTTTTTATTTGCAAAAATTCCGTACCTCTAACTGCATTAAATTGTGCATTTTTATCTTCTACATGTGGAATTATTTTATCCAATAAAGGGCTTAATTTTCTTTTTCCATTACAATTTGCTTTATTTTTCTGTACAGTTTCCTTATTAGTAAGCATTAATAGAAAATAAATAGAGGATTAATGATCATATGGAATGTATGTGTGTTTATGCATATGTGAGCGTTTTTTGTACTAACATAAAAAGTAATGACTGATGATCATTATCATGTACAAATAAAATTGTTTGTAAGAAATACTCTTTATAGTGAAGGGAAAAATGCAAAAGGTAAATATAGCCAGAAATAACAAACTGAAGCTGCCTATTACGAAATCTTTGAGATGTCTCATGATGGTCATAATCAGTAGTTTTCTAAGTTATCTAAAGTGTAGAATTTATTTTAACTTTATCCTTTCTTGAAAAATATTCACTCTCGTACTTAACATCATTAATAGTCTGTCAAGTTTTAGGTATGTCTTTGCCAGTAATAAATGGATATATGCTTAATTATATTGATCAGATGTATCAGTATCAGTTAAAATATTTTATTGCTAAGCATTAATATACTGCCAATATTAGGTATAACAGAGTTTGGTTAAAATTTAGATCTATAAATCAATTGAACTAGGCTCTATAAGCAGTAGCTAAACATTTAAATCATCCCAATTAATATAAGGACTCAAGAATTTGCTTTAATCAGTTTGTAAACTTTTCTGGAAATATAAAATTATTGTAAATGAACATTTAATACTAATTTTAATAGTTTCACTTAATGTTGATATTTATAAAAAAAAAAAAAAAAAAAAAAACCTTTAAAATTTCTTTTATTTATATATTTGTGATTTTAAGATATCAAAAGCTTTTCAAATCTTGGTATTTTTGTATTCAGCTACTTAATGTCTTTAAATTTAAAAAGTTGAAAGTGTTCATTTTTAAGATTCTATTCAAATGAAAATTCTTTAGTATGTGTATTTGATTCATTTTATGAATTGAAGAATTCTTTCATAGAAATAGAATTTAAAAATGTAAATAAAGGCAAGGAGTTCAGATTAAAAATGTTTTAAATGATTTTTTTTCCAGTTCTAACCAATAGGGTATTTTTTAAAAAGAAATGTTAAGAGTAATCAGTGACGTGCATTCCGCCCAAGCAACCCAAGCAAGAAGGCAGAATATGGGTTTCAGAGTGTCGTCTCTTATTGACTAATTCTCTGATGAAGTCATGTTTTTATAGCAACACCCCTTCAGCAGACATTGCAGATGGGTTGATCTCATGGCAGAGAAATGAAGAGTCAGAAAGAAAATATACTTGTTTATCCACTTGACATTTATGTTTGTGTTAAGAAATTATGAATAAATAAGGTAGATGGTATTTTCTTTCAATTTGTGATAGAAAGCAAAATTTAAAAACAATAATAGCCTTATTTTCAGTTGCCCAAGCATGCTTGGGTTGCTTGGGCGGAATGCACGTCACTGAGAGTAATGCTCGTAAAACAATCATTGGCAGGTTAATATAGTTTATCAGCATTATAAAAATATGTTAAACTACCAATGTATGTTTGATTAAATCATAATTCCTATCTTGTCGAGTTTGAGCACCTTGTAATATCCTTTAGTTACAAGAAATCACTCTACTGCAAAAATTATGAGAAATGTCAAATTAATTTGCATATAAAATTTTATTGAAAGACATTGATAATTGTCTGCAAAATATTGTATGTATGTCATTTTTGGCTTTCTGGTATTTCTTTTGGTATATTTTAGCATTACATATAAGTTTATTACATGTAAATTTATTTTAGATAAATTTTGTAGTTTTTTCTTACCGGTATATTACTAGATACCATTTATACTTCAAGCTTTTTAAAATTAAATCTTATATCCTTTTATTTTCTAGCCAAATTTTACTGGAAGTGATGCAAACATTTTAAGAAAAAGGGCTGCATCAACACTAGACTACTCGCCAAAGTCCAAATCAATTCAAAGACCAGTGTCTGTTGCTGATTACTTAACCTTAGAAGATTCTGCTTCCACGAAAGTTCGTGTAAGTTTTAATATATTATATTCTGTAACATAGAATTCTTATTTTGTAAATAGTCATAATTTATTAATTGTCACATAAATCTGTTATCAGCTATATTGCAAATACCATTCTAAGTGCAATCTGTCAAATTTATTAGAAATGTGTGTATTCTACAGCTTTTGAGTGAGATTGCAATAAACCGTATTGGTACACCAGTTAAAGAGGAATTTTGCTATTTGTTTGCATTACATCTCTGATATTGATATTCATCACAGTTCATCATCATACTTTTAAAAAAAAGATGGCATTTTACAAAGTAAAGTGCTGACTGCACAAAAATATTTTATGCATGTCTTTTAAGTGTGATTTATTAATGTTTACTTCATTTAATATTTTGCTATGCAGCAGCATTTAATTTCAAATGTTTTAAATTAATACAAATTTTTTTTATGATTTCATTTAGGACGGCCAAAATGACTTAACAAGAACTGCATCAGATACTGCTAGCTCTGAAGAACATAAAAAGAACTTGACTAGTCTTGATCAGGTTATTATATATAGTTTTAATCTGAAGTATTTCTTCATAAAAAATTCTGCAGAATGTTAGATACCAAAATATATATAGGTCATGTTTTCTTTTCTTTTTTTTAATGTGTGATTTTACTTTTTGCGTTCTTAAATTTTCTTTAAACTAGTAATATTCTGCTTTGAAGCTGTAGTGTTTTATTTCAGCTAATTAAGAAGTAAAAATGAAGTTTATCTTGAGAGATCTCTTAAAATATTTAACATTAAATATTCTGTTAATATTTAATGAAATAGAAATATGTCTCTGCCATTAATAAACTGATAAAAAAGAAGCATCAGTATATTTTGTAAGGTATCCTAAAAGCTTTTTGTTAAGAAACATTGCTCTTTAAGGAATTTTTTAATTTTCTTTGGTCCTAATGGGGATTATACGAAGCTTTAGCTCTGTATGTTAACAGAAAAATTTCTTTTCAAAAAGTGATATTTATTTGAAACAATACAATAGCATTAAGCATAAAAAATTAAAAATCAAATTCTTCCCATTAATCTGACGTAAAATACATATTAATGTCAATCTAAAAACATTCAATTTGTAAAGAGGGACTAGTTTTACATTTTTGCAGGTAAAAATGCAAAAGAATGCACCACAAATGTTCATCTCTTTCTTCTCCCCCCTCTATCCTCCTCAAGTCATAAATAACTAAGTGAACTGTTAATACATATTTGTGTTGATATTCTAACATGTCCAAAGAAACACATACAGACCTGTTTTAACACACTACTAACAATATTAAATTTCTGAAATTTTAAATTTTAGGGATTTATAACCTTCCTGTTAACTTAGATTGCTAAAATTTCATATTGCCATTGTCAAATGGATGTCTGCTAAGTGCACTTTTTGGAGATTTCAACATTTTGACTATTATGACTAGTTTACTAACCAAATTTTCGTATAAAAAGACTTCTATGTGACTGTAAGCATTATACAATGAACTGTGATCATTAAAAAAAAACATGTCATGTGAATCAGCCAGAATATTGTCAAATAATAACTGTTAATGAAAACTGGTATTAATAAATAAACTTTTTGCACATAGCAGATACTGGTTTGGCAAAGACAATATGCTCTTTGCTAGGAGTAGAACAAATGGGAAAATCCATGGAGAGTATCTTTTAACAATTTTTTAAAGGGAACCTTAATAATTTTTGTAGTTTTTTAAAAAATAAATTTGTACAGGTTTTAAACATTATGAAGTTACTTATTTTCTTTGTGTGTTTATCCAGTAGGAAGATTTTTTAATTATACTGTATTATAGATGAACTAAAATGCCAGCTTTTATTTCTTTAGTAGTAATATTTTTTCATGTTATAGATATGGAGAGCTAATCCCGTAAAACTATGTAGAGTCCATTCACGTGCACTAGTGTGTCGTCATAAAGGTAAATATCGTCTACGCCGTTCTATAAGTCAACCAGTTGAGCTTGATCGTTCTGCACATAATCTTCGTGATTCCGCTCATGGTAATTTTATTTTTTACTTTATAGTTTTAGCTGTATAACATTGCTCTATTCTTTTTCCACATGATAAAATTATTATCTACACATTCTTAATGGCTTAAAGATTAAAAGTGAATCATGGGTGTTATTTGTGTTTGGTTTGCAGTAAACTCCTGATTATCTGTGAATTTAAGTGACATGGCAGTTAGATAATTGACAGCACAGATAATTTGTAAAATGGCTGTAAAGTACATAAACAATAATTTTTTTCTTACTACTTATTTATGAAAAGGTGGCTATACAATGGTGGCTATCTTTAGCCATCAAGAGATTCTGGGCTAAAACTTTTTTGAATGGCGCTGTTCAGACAAAATGCTTGTTACTTTAAAAGCAACTTTAATTACTGATCATGACTCATTCATTCTTTTTTAACATTCATCTCTTCAGTTACTGCATTATATGTCTTAATTTTCAAGCCTTTTCTTTTATATTAATTCTTTTCATACCATAAATATTCCAATAGATGGATATTCAAGAGTCCTTTAAACTTTTACGTGCACAAAGCTGTAACCAGCTAATTTTTCTCTTATGTAACAGTATTTCAGTCCAATTCAGGGCTTAATTTCATGGGAGTTCACTGGAGCTGAGCTCCTGTACTTTTTTGGAGTAAATTTTTACATATTGGGGGAAAATTCAGCAGAGCTTACGAATATTGTGTTCTGGATCCCACGAGTATATTACTTTGTCATATTTTGCCCTTTTAAAACACATATGATCCGAAATCTGCAAAATTTTAAAATCTGTACAAGATCTGCTCCTAAGGTATGCAAATTTTGGGTCTTCTACTGTATATTGCTTCCCTTTCTTCATGCCAATTCTAGGCTATTTCATTTCACTATATTATGAAATAATATAAATAACTGAAATATTATTACATGGTAAAATCTTTGAATTATCATTATTTTAATTGGATGTGCCACCTATCCCTGTACTGCAGGGGCATGAATGCTTTCAGTATGCCACTGTGTATGAACATAAGCTCTAGAAAATTATCTTCTGCTTCTGTACTTTTTTTTGCCAGAAATTAAGCCCTGATCCAGTTCAGTATACATTTGAGTTTATTTATTTTCAGCATTTCTTTCATCATAATTTTCATTTACCTGTATGTTCACTATTTATACCCTGATGTCCAAAATTAAGGTTACAAACCTGAAAAATGATATTTTTTGACAAAAACTGAGTTTTATGCATGGGAATTCGGTATACTAAAGCCTTATGTTGTGAAGCATGAAGGGGTTAAAAAAAGTATTTGTACAGGAGTTTAATTTAGGCTGATATGCAAATGAGAGCAACATTGGTCAAAATAGAATGTGTCATAACTCTATTGCTTCATCTACTAAGAGGTGTGGTGCAAAACCAGGTCGTGTCTGCCAACCTAACTGCTTGGAGATTTCTGTGGTTTCCTCTGAAACTTGGCATAAATATGGCTTAGGACCCCTTAGAACGACCCCCATAGATGGCACCCTACCCCTTGGCCTACAGTTCATATGTAACTAATTAATAATTCCACAACACAATACAACATGACACAACATTGATAAGAGGTGTGGCTACCTCCTATAGCTATACAAGCATTGCATTGAGGACTGATACTGTTAATGAGGCTATTGATCAACGATTTTGGTAGTAATTCCCATTCTTCCAAAAGCACAGATTTTAATGCCTAAATGGTTCTTGGAGGGTGTGCATTCCACAAATGCTTTATGGATTGAGGTATGCAGCCTTTGCTGGCTTCAGCCCCTATGGTAAATATCCCTTTCTTCCATATAAATGTTCACTTTATAGCCTTAATTCTGGACAAGAAATTCTCACCCATTTCTTAAAAATCTCACTCAGTTTTGACGACAAGGTGAGAAATTCACAACCACTTTTTCCCATAATGAAAACCCTGCAGTAGATGGGGTCATATTAAATGTTAATTTTCTTTAGTTAATCAAGATGGATCTCTATTTGACCTGGAGGGGATAATTATGAGCACTTTGTCATTTCTCAACTTTGCGAGTTTTAACTCTAAATAATTGGAAAATAATCTTTTCAAGTACTTAGAGGATAACTTTAACCTTTAAAGAGCATCAAATTAAAATTTCATTTCCTTGGGATTTTTTACTTATAATTTACTTAAAGGAGTGGTCAAATTACCTCATCAAAACTATAGAATTGTAAAAATTTTGAGTAACTGTGAGGACCATGAATTTTTTGTTTCATGGTGACAATAGTTCTATGGTTTTAACAATTATAAAAAGGATAAATGGTATGTAAAAAGAATGTTTAATTGTAAAAGGCTAACACTGTAATATAATATACAAAAACAAAACAATTTCCGAATTTGTAATTATAAATTTTTCCTCCCATTTTTGATGATGATTTCTTATATACTACTGGTTTTTTAATACTGTATTTTAATCTTTGCTATTTTTGATGTATAGGTTCAGCTGATCATGAGCATTTTCACAAAGGAAGTCTTTCATCTGATGAAGAGGCATCATCTGAAAGTGAATTATATCACAGTTATTGTTGTAGTCCCACTCGGAGATCTAATACATGCTGGGAAGTAAGGATTGAATAGATTTATTTGAATTTTGAAATACACTTATTTAGAACACTTATAACATATAAAACTACTGCTAAAATTCATTTTTTTAAATTATCATGCATGTAACTTAAAATTTCACTAATTGAAATAATCTATTTGCTAATTTATAAAGCTTTGTGGGGATGGAACCATGTATGCTGAAGCACTGTGGGATCATGAAACTATAGATCCTGAGGAACTGCCATTTAAAGCTGGTGATATACTAGAAGTCACTGATACAAGTGATCATGACTGGTGGTGGGGCACCAAGGATGGACATGGAGGATGGTTTCCATCTGCATTTGTAAGGGTAAGACTAAATCACCATTTTGAATAGATAGGAAGCAAAGTTAGGTACTTGACATGAAAATTCTAAACCTTATTTTATTGTTTTATCTGTCAAGAAAAGTTTTTATTATTTAAAATGCTTTTTAGTATGTAAGATGCATACATTTTAATTAAGAGATTTTTGAAATAAATATGTGCTTCAATGTACTGCCTTATTTTATAATTAAAATTTGGATATACCTCACCCTTCCCCAAGAGGTGACTACACTGGCAGCTAAAAAATATTAAAGGTTTTAAAATATTTCACTTTGTAATCGACAAATTCATTGCGAAAGTATATTTCAAATTCATGTGGTAAATAAATTAAAGCTTCAAGACATAAAATGATATTTCTATTGTTATATTATGATTTAAGAATGTAAGATATTTACCCAGTTAAGTTTAAATATAACTACTTGCATTAGCATCTGCTAAAGAAATCTGTCTGTCAAAAATCTTAGTCATTATAAACTCAAAAATTGAACTTTTATAAAACTAAATTGCCAAAAATTAAAATGAGTAATTTTGATTAAAAGCATGTTTGGAATGAGTTGTATTTAGATCTACTAAGTGAAATTGTTTTTAAACATTGTTGATGAAAATTTTAAATCAGACATTTTAAAAACTGAATTATCTGAATTTAATCTGATTGAAGTTTTGAATGAGTTGAGAGGTATTTTTAATAATGTTGTACTTTGAAGTCCTGACTAACAAAATTCATCTCAATACAAAATTATAATAAATAAATATTAACTACAAGTGTTTTATCTGAACATTTTAAAGTCATTTTATATTACTACTTCTGTATTCACTGCAAACATATCTGCACAGATGTATTTGCAGTGAATTCCAAGGTCTTGCAATTAGATAGTTTTGCAGAAATTGCAAGATTTTTTTCATCCCCCCCCCCTTCCTTCTTTGAAGATGGATAGTTACCAAGAAAAAATATTTCTTAAGTCACTATAATGCTAGCACGTTACATATACAGTTTTTGATTATGCATCAGAAGCTTTATTTTTTCATCTTACTATGGTTATGACATGTGCAAATAAGAACAACATTGGTCAAAATAAGATATCAGCCTACATTAAACCTGTGTACAAATAATTTTGTTACCATTTCTTACCTTACAGCATGAAGTTTTAGTATACCAAATTTCCAGGCATTAAAACCACTTTTTGTTGAAAAATCTCATTTTTTAAACCTTTAACTTTGGATACCAATGTGTTATAATACAGGATGTCCATCTAATAACACCCCGATTTCAAAGTTACAAATCTCAAAAACAATGGTCAATAGAAGATTTCAGCAAAGGGTGTGTTTATTATATAACCTGTAAAAATTTTATATAGAAGTTTCAACATAATTACAGTAGCTGCAGACAGACAGTGGTATACACAGATTTCCTTTAAGGGGAGGGGGCTTAATGAACATAATCTTTATGTTAAAAGGCATATTCTTTTAGTTAAAAATTAAAAAATTATGAACTTTTAAGTTAAAAAAATTTTAACAAGAGGAGTTAGAACAACCCTAAACACCCACTTATTACACCACTGCTAGCAGATGGAGCTGCACATAAAAATCAATTGCTGATCTTCCTTCATAAATATAAACTCATTCTCTGCACGCAGTCACAACACAATCGTCTCAAAATGTCCACCATTGACAAAGAGAAGGCAATGAATAATAAAGATTGTGATCTCAGCCTGTAATGGCTCAATGGAAACGGATTCAGATGCCACACAAATTGACGATTGAAGCTCATCCAGCATGTTAGGATGGTTCTGGTAGACAGTATCTTTCAATGTGCTTATACAGAAAATTGTCACAAAAAGTCAGATCGGAAGAATATGGCAGACAATTCATTATGGAGGCCAGCAATTACAATGCCATCTTTCAGCATTTTTTTTTTTTTTTTCACTATTGCTTTGATATTTCTGTATAAAATTTTTATAGCTTATATAATAAACATATAATTTGCTGTACTCTTTTATTGATCTGCATTTTTTAGATTTTTCATTTTGAAATCAGGGTGCTATTTGATGGACATCCTGTATGTTGATTAGTAAAATGTAGTTTAGGAAAACTTTTTAATTTGTTTGTCTCTTAGATTTTTCCCATGACATTTAAAACATGGTTAAAGTACTTTTTTGGAATAAGTGTGTAATTTTTACGATACTTTAAATAACATGTGCTTAAGGAAATGATTCTTTAAAATTTTGGTACTGTTAGTAATAATTATGCCTTTTACTGTGTGCACTTAATAACATAAGAAAATAATATGCTCCTAATAATAAAGTATATTCTAGCACTCACATAAGGCAAAAAGAATTTTTTTTTACTTAGTAATGGAAAATGTGTAGTAGATTCTGTTAGAAAACCATTTTCTTTTGTTCCAATACCTCAGATCGGTGAATTCCCAGGTGAAACCATTACTTTGATTTTATAAATAAAATCAAAGTAATGTTAAAGTAATTAGAAATCCGCATCTTCATCAGTGCTAATTTTGTTGCTTGAAGCATATTTGCCGTTTCACTTGCATGTATAGGCCTGCATTCTAATAATTCTCACAAACACAGTGCAGTTGATCTACTTGAACTAGTCATTATGAGATAGAGTGATATAGTCACAGATATGGATGTAGTTTTTTGCACCTATTTTAACAGAGAACCAAAAAAGGCACGAATAACACTCTTGTTTTATGTGATGATTTTTTTTCCTGGTGTAACAAACACTTCTAAGGGTCTTCAGTCTTTTATTCTGTTGATTAGAACTGTCCATCAAGGATTGCACTTATGTACTGCTATTGGATAAATTTTGCTCATTTTTCTGCTATTTCAAGCCCAATTAAACATTTTTGATGCTTCAAAATACTAACAATAAAAAGAGAAAAAATCGTGTCTACAAGATCTAATTATCCACTAAAAACTGGGCTGCAAACCGAAATTCCCAATGCTGTAGCAAAAATAAAACTCCCCTGCTTACTATAAACAAATACTATGTGCGGATTTAAAGAACTGCCATAAAGCATGCCATTCAGAAACAATCCTTTCCCCTTATGTTTATATAACCAAAAACCAAGTGTATGTGAGTCATACTACTCTCATCTTGAGTGGAAGGTCAAATTTACATGTATCTGAAACCATATGGACGTACAATGCCATCTTGTGCCAACAGTTATAGTTTTAAAAATGTTCCAGGACACTGGCACAAATGTCCGATGGCTGAGGTGAACGAGAAAATGTTCTGGCATGCCAGCGTGTCGACGTGGAAATGAGTGCATTTCTTGCTGCACATATAAGTGAGAGTCAGCGTGAAAGGTTAAAGTCACTGAGTCCCCAATTTCCATTTTTATTTTAAGTCCTTAAGCTGAGAATGATTCTTTTTTTTGTTTCTGTGTTAAGCTGACAAATATTAATTATTTTATAATGTTTTGGAGAAAAAAACCTCAGCTAAGGATCCCAAATAGTTAATCTTGTGAATCCCAGGGACCCATAAATGTCAGAAGTCAGCATGAACCCTTGTCCATCATGTTCATACATAATAGTTATAAAGAAATCTAGTACTGAAATGAAGGCAAAAACTACAAGTGTGCATCTAAAGAGAAAGAGAACAAAAAATACATTTAAAAGTAAAAATAGGGCATTTTATGCCTGCTTATGTAAAATCACCAAACACTGTTGAAATATATAACGTCATAAGCAAATATGCAAATGCATATAATCTGTATCAGAAGTGATTTTTGAAGGTGTTTTATTTAGATAATTATATAGTTATTATTTATGCATTTAAGAGAATCATGTATATATATATATATATATATATGTTTTTTTTTTCAGCTGTATGTGAGTCACAGAACACCATCAATTCATCATTTTAATGTCCAGCAGTCAGATGGAATTGAAATTCCTTATTCTCCTTGTAAGGTCAGCATGAATAATTTGAGTTGTGAACAGGTTCGAGCTAATATCGTTCAAGAAATTGTAGCTACAGAACGAGATTATGTAAAACACTTGAGAGATGTTGTAGAAGTATGTATAACAGCTATACAAATCATATCAAAATATATATGTACAGTCGATGCCTTTTTTTACAAACACTTGTGATTTTATGAACTAGCAAGTGATCCCCAAAACACTTCCATAGACGACTTATGAAGTATTTTTGTGGTCCCTACAAGTTCTTTAAAACAAGTATCGACTGTATATGCGCAGGGGCAGCTGCGGATTCAAAGTACTGGGGCTCAGGCTTTAGAGTGGCCCTTAAATCAAAAGTCCCTTCATACTTTTTTATTATCTAATAAAGTGAAAAATTTGAAAGATTCCAACAGACCTTCAGAGCGATTTAGACCTGAACCTTAGATTACTACAATCAGTACAGTGGTATTAGTGGTATTTTAAAAATCTTCTCTTAGTTTTTCTATAAATGCACGTCTATTCGTTCGTGGAATTTTTGCGTTTGTAATTTTAGGAACCCCCAAAAAATATTTGCAACTGGGTCCTGTCAAACAGGAGACAGGCCCTGCCGGTATTGATTTTGGCGTGTATTGGACTTATAGTTTTTTTTTTTTTTTTCAGGGCTACGAGAAATATTTCTTTTCTTTGATTTTGAAAGATTTCTTTCTTTTCCCTGCCTAAGGACGGAAAATCTTGAAAGTGCACTAGTGTCTAAATGGTGCTTGCGATTAAGCACAAATTGGGCATGTATATAAAAGGTCACAGTCACATGATCTGCCTAGATTTTGGTGTGTGCAGAATTGATAGTTTTTTCATGGGATTGCAAAAATAATTCTTATAGTACATTATGGCCTTTGGATTTAAATCATTTAAAATGAGCTAGTGTCTAAATTGTGCATTCAAAGAAGTTCAAATTGGATATGTATATTATAGTTCACTGTCACACAATATGCATATTGTGTGTGATTTTGCTGTGTATAGGACTTATAGTTTTTTGACAGGGCAAACAATGAGTGCTCTTTTACATTATAGCCTATGAAAGGAAATTCTTCAAAGTGAGCTAGTGTCTGTAGGGTGCATTTGATTGAGCTCAAATTGGGTATTTATGTTATAGGTCACTGTCTCATGACCTGCATAGATTCTGGTGTGTGTACATCAGATAGTTTGTTCACAGGCTTTCAAAAAATAATTCTTATATATTACAACCTAAGGATGCCAAGCATTTAATATGAGCTAGTGTCTAAATGGTTCATTTGATTGACATCAAATTAAGTATGCATATTATAGATCACTGTCTTATATACTGCATAAATTTTAGTGAGCGTACACCCTGCAGTGTTTTACATGGCTACAAAAAAGTATTCTTATACATTGCAGCCTATATACTCAAATAATTTTAAGCGCGCTAGATCTAATTCAGTGGAATAAAACTTAGTTAAATGCTTAGAAAATATCATGTGTTCAGAAAGTCTAGGTGGAGTCACTCCAGATTTTTCACATTATGGATTCTAACATCAAGTTTCGCACCTCTGAATGAAAAGTTAAAATGCTGCTCCTGTATATGCTTAACCTTTTTTATTAGTATGTGCTTTAGAATATAATTAAAGAATTTTCTTTTGTTAACTATATTTATATTCTTAAGCTATCACTTTTTTAAATTCAATTTTGTGGCTGATTTTTATCTTGCTACCAGTCAATCCTGTTTCACCGTTCATCACTTTTGAATTGCTTATTAAGTATTGAATTTATGCATTGAAAAATAGTTTCTTTTAACTATAAATCTGAAAAAAAAAATGTTCATGTGATACCAGGTACATTTTATTTGTAGCTTATTGTTTTAAGTATTTTCAGACTTGATTAACTTTATTTCAACATTAATTAAAATAAGGATTTGTAGATATATTCTGTGCAAACTGATTTAGAAAGACAGAGTTATAATGCATCTAAGAAAAGATTAACTGCATTTATTATACATTAAAAATATGTGCAGAGTAATTTTAATTAGAATATTATAATATCTTTAACATGAGTGTGGTGCCAATGTTCCTTTCTTTTCTGTTCAGCTGGCAGCAAGGAAGTGCTCAAGTGATATTTGGGTTAAGGAAAATGAATACAGAATTACTTTGTTTCAAATTTTTTTCATCTTTGAGTTGGTCCCAGGGACCTACATTGCCAAACACAAAGTTGACTGCTATTAACTAGCAACTGATGCTGCCCAAATGGTAAATCCAGTGCCTAGGGAATGACACCACACTCATCGTGTTAATATTGCCTAATTTAATCTTGCTATATTTTATCAGAATGATTTTTAAATGGCAATATCAATATAAGAAACATATAAGAATATTCTCCCGAATTTAATTTTTTAAACTATCTATTTTGAAGTTTAGTTGTATTTCTATTATGTTGCTTGTCTCTTATCAGAATCTTACTTGGAATGCTTATGTGTTTTTTAGGGTTATCTTAAACCAGTTCATCGTCGTCCTGATATGTTCAGTAAAGAAAGAATTGAAACAGTATTTGGAAATATAAAAGAAATATTTACTTTTCAAAGTCAATTCTTGAAACAGCTTGAAGATTGCTTAAACAAAGAATATCCACATTTGAGTCAAATAGGAATTTGCTTTCTAAATCATGTAAGTATGTTTATAAGAGTCCCTTAAAAATTAATTAACTGTCTGGTTGAGTGTATGCATAATGAGTCTCCATCACAGGAAGTCAAAATGTTAAAAGATAATGAAAGTCTAATGTAAAGTAACTTGGACATAAACTATAGAATATTTGTAGGAAGCGATTGCTGTATAGTCATTTTAAATAAATGCTATGTTAAAACAATAAAAACATTTTTGGGTCATACAAAGGCTCCACATTGCTTCAACTCAAAACAGTCCATAATGTTTAATTTTATATATATCTGTGTTTATATTTACCGCTTAATAGCAGGATTTAGCGTTCTTGTAAATCTAATACAGGAATGTAGTAGGTCATACACAGCACATAAATTATACAAAGCTTTAATAATACAAACTTTAACTGGAATCAGCAGTAAACAGTGAATGTGTAAAAGCATGAATTAATGAAAGTACTTTTATTTGGTCTTGTTTTTTTTCTGAAAATTCTTGATGTGTTTTTAATTATTACTCTTTTATTTCAACAGTTTATATTTGACTGACAGCATTCTTGAATAAATAGTACTTTAATATAACCCATTACTTGATTATGATTAATTGTCAAAAAAGCTATTTTTAAAAAATTAAGTAATGCTATTTTTACTTGTTTTGTACAGTTTTATATTGGTTTCTATTTTCACAATTTTATATTGCTTGCACAGTTGTGACTAATAACTTAAAAAATTGTACAATTTTTAATGAAACTTCTGAAATATACATTTCTGCAAACATTGCTCAACCTTAAAACATGCATTTCCTGCTTAGTCCAGATCCTGCGTTTTTCTTAGGGAACAGTGCAGGCACGAAAGTTGTCAGACAGTTTATTTTCAGATCTGCAAATTTCTGCATTCTTTCTACTTCATATCAGTGATTTCAGCTGTTTGTTAATTAACCTTTTGGTCAGAAAAAACTGATAAGTATATTATGTTTCAGCATCCTAATTTTAGTCCTTTTCCATCCTCATGTAGAATAAATACTTTTTTTTTCAATCTTTTATTTAAACCTCCAATGCCAGTGGAGTAAAAATTGACCTATATTTTAAATATATACATATTTTTTTTACCTTACTTGTACCCCAAGAAAACCTCTGAAAAAATTCATTAAAGAGAGCAGTTTCAAATGTGATTGAAAATAATGCAAAAAAAAATTTAAATAAAAGTTAAAACAGAGAATATTCTAGTTAGGCTAAAAATGTTTATGTAAGCAAAAAAACAAAAAAAAATAACATGTCTAATTAAAAAAAAATCTTTTCACATATGTTATATTCTTAATTATTAAAAAGTTACTTTTATCCTCATCTTATGCATTTAGAATTTTTAAAAATATGTTTAATGTTCATTTACATATTATATGAAAATTATAAAATCAACTTTAATGTAAAGGTTTTCTTTCAGAATAATATATTTGAAATTTCGTGTATTTTACTTATAGAGTATTTGTGTAATTTAGTTATAAGATAATTTATATAATTCTTAATACATAAGGCAAGGGAAAAAGCAGTTTTATATTACAGAGGAATATAGAGAAAAAAATATCTGACTACATCTCAGTATTTCTACTAATCCACGTAAAGTAATGTGTCGTAACTTTTGAATGTTTTTTCATGCTGGCAGTTGTTTGAACAGAAAACAGTTTCGTCATTCTATTATAAAGTCATAATTGTTTGGAACTATTTTGAAATAAAAAAAATTAAGATGTCCTGTAATTTTATTTTTGGCTGAATAAGTTCGTTAAGATCTAAAAACAGTATGACTGCATATTAAAAAAATAGTTAAATGATAGTTTCATGCTGAAATGTTGCCAGCTATGTATACGCTTGCAATGTCTTTAAACAGTCAAATGTGTCAAATATGTCTTATAATAATGTCTTATTGGATATATTGATTTTTTTAATATTTAGAACAATTTTTTTTCTTTTTAGAAAGAAGAATTCAAAATGTATTCCCAGTATTGTAACAATCATCCTTTAGCTGTCAGTGAACTACAAGAGCTTTATTGTGATTCTCAGTACATACATTTTTTTGAGGTAATTGAATCATGTAGATTAATTCTTATCTTATTCACCTATGCTTTAGAAAGTTTTATATTTTATAAATTACTGAATATGTGATAGTTCTATTCTCTTAAGTTATGGAATTTTTGTTTTCAGGCTTGTCGGTTGTTACAAGACATGATTGATATATCTCTGGATGGTTTTCTGCTGACACCAATTCAGAGAATATGTAAATATCCTTTGCAATTGGCTGAGTTGCTCAAGTTTACTGAATCAAATCATCCAGACCATGTTCCTGTTACAAATGCATTGGCAGCTATGAAGGAAGTTGCAGAGTTAGTTAATGAACGTAAACGGAGAATGGAATGTTTAGAAAGGATAGCTGAGTGGCAAAATACTATTGAAGGCTGGGAGGTAAGTAGGACACTTAATTCACCTATATTTGTAATATAGATAAATGTACTTTTAATTGAAAATTGGGATGCATTGGATATTGATTTTGCTGGATGTTGGATATCCATAGCTTCTGTGACTGCTAGATATGGATATCCAACTGGATATCTGATTGGATATCTGGCACCAGATATGCTTTTAGTTATGGTGTATGTTTAATTTGTTTCATAATTTCAGTTTCAAGTTTCAAAGAAAATTACATTAAAATATTTTAAACAATATTTAGCTGTGTGTTGTAATAATATTAAGAAAATATTAATGGATAATATATATTTAAAAAGTATAGACTTTGTGAACTGTTGATATAGTTTATGCAGTAGTGAGCTGGATATCCGGCAGAGAAGCCGGATATCTGGTGATTATGATTCTGATATCCAATGACATCGGATATTGAAGAATCTTCCAGATATAAGATATTTTCTGGATATCCAGTGCATGGGAAGTCATAATTAAATACTTTTAAACTTGCCAATTCATATATATGGGGTAAGTTAGCACATGCTCTATAAAAGTTAAATGAAACTTAAATAAGATACACACTTAAGAGAAATCATTTCTATTTTCACCAGTAAGTTTAAACAAAGGAATTACTTATTTCCACACAATGTAATTTTTAAATTATATGGTTATAAAATAATGAATGGAACATTAAATTTGAGTAACTTTTGTACTTCTCAAAATGATCAAGGGTTGCAGTTATCACCCCCTTTACATTTGAGAATGTAAAATCGAGTGTCTGCATTGTGCAGGAGTTATGTGGCTGAAGTTTTGAAACCAGTTTTCTCTGTGTTTGCATTGATTTGATGTTTATGGGTCTGCATGCGAGTGGTATTGTAGTTCTTAGCAGTCCTTTGAGTATATCTTTTTCAGCTTCTAATAACCAATACAAATGGACCAGCAAAAAATGGCAGTCCAAAACATCTTAAAGTTTCTTTTCTTACCTTTTCCCTTTGATAGCAGAACTCATACTATATAATTTACTGGTTAAAATTCACATGCTTTGGTTAATTCATAAAACAAAATAAAATAGAAAACACTCTGAAACAGTGTACCAAGATTAGGCGGTGCACTGAGCCAACTTGCCCTATATTCAGTGCACCTACCAGCCCCATTATACATTTCTTCACAAAAAAAGGCAATATAATTTTCGAAATGTAAACAATCAAAAGGAATCATATATGGAGTAGATACAGTTAATTCTATACTATGAAAGACTATACAAGTTAAATTGCAATTATCAAGGTGAGTATTAGAAACAAGAAAAAGAATGAAGCACCAAAAAAATTGCATGTCATTGCTTAAAGGAGGAATTGTAAATATCCACTGCACATGGCTGCCACTGCACTTACCCCTTTAGCCAACTATCCCTAACTTTTCCTAATATAAATGAGTTATGTAGATTAGTGATGTAATAAACTGAGACTCTCCAGGTGAAAACTTATTGGACCATTGTAAAATTTATAGGGTTCTTTGACACTTCATTGAGACCCATTTGCAGATATAAGTTAGGGTTCATTTTTGAAGAGACAAGCTCAAAAAATTGAAAATATTGCCAAATAAAAAAGAATAAGTTTTCAGTTCATCACTTTTTTTTTATTTTTCATTAAAAAATGCTCCCTTTTCTTTTAGATGTTAAATACAATTTCACTCCCTAAGTTTGAGATTTTCCCTTTTGATCTTGAGTGAATAAAGCTGAGTGCAAGAAATATTCTGCAATACTCAACTTAACAAGCATATAAATGCTTGTTTTCTATAATGGTTTTACTGTTTGAGCTTTTACTGTTATAGTACTTTTCATTGTACTTTAATGGAATATAGAGAAAATAAGTTTTTAACTATTGGAAAAAAATACTACCATATGGTAGAACTAGATATGGAATTATTAAGATTTTGATCATGATAGTTTAACTCGGACCATTTTTATTTCTTAAATTAGAATATAAAACCTGTAGACATTTATTAATCTTTAACTCTTTTGTATATGAGCATGAGTTTTAGTAGTTCTCAGAGCTCCTAAGCTTTACATTATTTTAAACATAATTTGACAAATGAAATAAATATTTTTCCTTTCTTAAAAAATGCATTAATATGCAAAATAAACTAAATGGGCAAAATTTAAATTAGAATGTCAAGTGAAAACTAGATATTTTTAAGAGCTCATGGCTATAATCAATACTTATAAAAAATTTCTAAGATGTTTATAAAATAATAATAAAAAAAGGAGAAGAAAAAGTTTAAATTTGTTTCTTTCTAATTATGATATGCTCAGTTTTTTAAAATGTAATAATAAATGCTTCTTTTAGTTTTCTTAGTTTTTTTTTGAGAAAAAACAAAAATTTTATACATTAATGATGAAAATGTTTTTTAAAATTTTGAACATGAAACATATCTAACAATTAGTTTGTAAAAGAACTTTCAGCATTTGTTTTGGAAGTATTTTTTTTTTTTTTTACGAACCAGAAACATGTACTAAAAAATCTGTAAAGTTTATTGATTTTTTACGGTCCCTTTTCAGATCGTTTAGCTGTTCTTTAAACTTTTAATTATCATCATAAATATAATCACAAAAATTAACACTAAGCGATATATGCACTGTACATGCTATTTTCTTTCAAATATAGTACAATCTTGACAGGGGTGTAACCAGAAATTTTTCATGGGGGGTGTTACAACTACTGCAACTCACATATATGTATATGTGAGTTGCAGTAGTTGTAACCCCCACCATGAAAAATTTCATGGATATAAATAATTTCATGGTGATAAGTGTGTGATAAGGGATTGAAGAATATACATTTTGTATGGCAAAAAATTGCTTATGGGGGTGGTTGTGATCCCCTGTCCCCCCCTTGGCTATGCCACTGGATCTTGAAAATACGACATATATATTGGACCAGACATATATATTGGACCTAAACTACCAGATTACCAAACAATTCCAGATTATATCTGGAGTACAGAAAATTTTCAGATATAATATGCTTTTTGTATGTTTCCCGAGAATGCTGGATTACCTAACAATTCCAGATTATCAGGAGTAGAGAAAATTTACAAATATAATGTGCTTTTTGTATGTTTCCCGAGGATGCTGGATTACCAAACGTCGTGCTTGACAAACCAACTGCCAGATTATCAAGATTGTACTATATTAGCCAGTAGCCACCTCATTTTAAGGAGAAATTTTGGCCATTTACCGTGATTTGCAGGTATTGTGTAACAGTGTAACCCCCCCTTCCAATCATCTCCTTGGAATGAGTGTTGTTTTTATATTTTGTCATGAACTTTTAGGAAGATGTTAAAATTCATACTGTTAGGTTGGTAACAAGACGGTACCAAGAGCCCTTGTGTGGCATTTTCTCAAAAACAACAATTTCTCATCCTAGATATTAGGAATGTTTAATTTCCTAGCCAGTTTTGCTAGATCCTTTTGATTTACTTTTAGAGGGTTCTGTGTTGTTTAGAAGGGATGGATATATCTGCAGAACTTTACTCTCCCCCCCCCCCTCATACACACACATGAATTCGAGGACATTGGCCTTTATTTAAGTAGTATAGCCAAATTAAACTAAAAACTACTAAGAAAATTTATCATGAATACAATAATATTATGTCATTTGACTAGATGTTCAAATGCCTGTTCTGTACAGGAGCAAAACATATTTTTAGCACAAATGTAAAATATTTATATATGTAGTTTAATGTGCATTTTTCTATGGTTTTCCATTAGGTGATCGTTTAATGAAGACTTTCATTTTTCAGGATTGAAAATTTATTTCAAAAATAGTTGAGCAAGTGGATTGTTTAAATATTTTTATATAGCTGAGATATTTTCTAAACATATGCTTCTCTTAGCCTGTGCAAAATGTTAAGTTGACTCATTTAATGGACGTGAGGTGATGTTTCTTGAATACCAAAATTAAATTTGGCAAATTGATGAATTTTTTATTTTTTTGCATACTTGTGAAAAATTTCAATCAGATTTGGTCTTATTGTATTGGATTCACATTCATTAAACTAGAAAAATTAAGAAAAATTCCTAAAAATCAGGGAATGGTTATGATTTTAGATTTTTAAAATAAGATTTTTCTTCATGTTTTTTGGCATGAGCATGCAAAGTTTCAAAATACAGTGGAGACATTTTCTTTCAAAATTGAAAGTTGTGTCAAAGTGCTAAGAATTAAAGCATGGACAGATTTATACTACTTCCACAATTTATACAGGTTGTCCTAAAAAGGTGGTAACAGGCTTTAATTCTTTAGAGATAAGTGGGCAATGTAAATTGAAAAAAATGTTCAAAATAAAGTCAGCATTAAGATTTGCTAAGAAAAAATTCCCCTCTTACATTTTCAAAAAGCTATACGTTTTAAATTTATGTTTGACCCCTGTACAAAAACAATTCTCAATTACTAAAATGTGCTCCATACACTTATGAAGTGAAGTACCAAATTTGAGCCTTTCATCATACAATGTCACAGAGATATCTTTAAAGAAAGATGATCAGGGACTATACATGATTTGGAATGTAAACGTTTATTACTTGAGTGGAAAAAAGATTTTCTTTCATAACTTCTGTACGACCCCTGAAATGCAATCATTCGATGTGAATTTTTCTCTTCCAGTGCCATGAAAAAGTTATTTAAGTCAGCATGATATTTATCTTCATATCTCTGACACTTTTTAATCTATAATTCTCAAATTTTGTAATGTATTGGGGTTATGTAAACCTTATAAGTATATAGAGGCACATTTTACTAATTGGGAATTGTTTTGTATGGGGGGTTGTATACAAATTTAAAATACGTAATTTTTTGAAAGTCAACGAGAGGAATTTTTTCTTAATGGAGTCTTATTTCCGACCTTATTTTGAACATTATTTCAATTTACACTGCCCACTTATCTCTAATAGATAAAGAATTTAAGTCTGTTACATCCTTATTGGGACACTCTGTATATTGTAAAAGAAAGGCATTACTTCTTACCCTGGCTATGGGTATCAACTGTTCCTTCAGCTTTGTTATTTTGAGCACAATGGCCAAGTTGATAAGACTATTGAAATAGTATAAAATCTGTTTAGGTGTGAAGGGGATGAATTCACTGCATAAAGAAACAGAAAAAAAAATTGAATTTTAAACATTATTAGTAATTGATAGATTATGTTTCTTTGGCACAAGATTCAAATAGGATATACTGTGCAAGACAGTGGGTAAAATAGCAAAGCAAATGGTACCAAAAAGTAAAATATAAAACCAGATAAAAGTAATAATGGGTAAAAGTAATAAAAGGATAAATGTAATAACTAAATAGGATAATGGAAGTAAAACCAGTTAAGTGGTATACCTGGATGGAGTAACCCATCCAGTTACTAGTCTGAACAAAATACATCGTATCAGGAAAAGAAGATAATTTTTTAGAGAAGAAAGTGGAACAAATTTGTGTGTGGAGCTTCACTCGAGGTATCATCGAGTCTGGGATGAGCGCAGTTAAAAAAAAAAGTTTGATAAAATGTTTTTAAAGCGATATATGTTGTTAAAATGTAAAAAATGGTGAGATGCGTATGGAAGTGAGAACTCTGGTGCAGATTCACCTAGGAATAGGTGTTAGTAAGTCTGGTGATCAATGTGGAGGCATAACAAAAAATAAAATTGTGCCTGCAGTAGGGGAGGGAGGGCAGGAGATGAGTATATAGTATGAAATTTATTTTCAGTTTTGCTGTTCCATACGTTAAACCAAATATTTTTTATTATAAAACCTAATATCTCCTGTATGTCACTATAAGATAGGTAGTTGACCAGCGTATTGAAACATTATTAGTAATAGGAAAGACTATGAATAAAAAATGCCTGTTTTCAAGCCTATCTTATCTCACCTTACTCTATTAAATAGTTGGTTGATAGCATTGACATGTTTAATATAATTTGTGCTTTTAAAGCTAGGTTCTTTGTATTTGATTACTGTTTAAATTATCACAAATTTATTTATATTTCAAGTGCATTTAAAACTTCACTAACTCGCTATATAGTTGTTCAGTTAAGTGATGACATTCTATCAAGTCATTTGTTTGCCATTCAAAAATATGTTCCTTGTAGCACTCACTCATTTAATGTCATTTTGTAACAGGGTCCAGATGCGTTAGATACAAGTTCTATTCTCATCCATTGTGGTGAAGTTACTAGAGTATCATCCTCATGGTCTCGTGATATTTATTTATTCATTTTTGATCATCTGTTGATATACTGCAAAAAGGTAATTTATTTCACTTATTTACTACTTTAATTACCAAGTATTTTACCACTAAATGTGTTATTATTAGTATCCTATTTTACAAAGGAGTTACTCTTTCATTCTCTCCTTACAAATAACTACATTTATAAGTCATTCACTAATTTTGAATTTGTGTTATTTTGGAAAATGTTAATGAGATTTAAAAAAAATATTTATAATTATAACTTGTAATCTGAATCAAACATTTAAAAGTATACATAATGAATGTTTTTAAATTAGTAGATATTAAATTAAATGTGATACTTCAAGACAGATATTACAGTATGATGCTATGTCCTGTATTTTTTAAATGCATTTATATTGAGTTTCAATTTTCTTTTGAAGCATGTGTAATTATTAAAACAGTATTTGTTCTATATGCTTTAGTACATTTCATAATTTAAATATAGGTTTTAAATTCAAATGTTCAATTATTGAATAATTTCATTTTCATCTGTATAAGATTTTAATAATTTGCAAAAACACTTCTTGATTTTGATTTAAATGTATAATATGAAAAGAATTTAATTAATTTACTAGATAAAACTTTGAAAACTAACCCTTTCCGTGTGGCATCAGCCAAAGATCACTGTCTGGGTTAAGAGAAATTAATTAGATATCATTCAAAGAAGTGAAAAATATAGGGTTGTGTATTTGAAGACACGAGAGACCAGGGAATTCAGGAAGTATCGTTCCCTTTCACCAGTGACAAGTGATTGCATGTGAAGAGATTAATTGTCAGTAAAGAGTAATAAACAGAGTAGTTTTATAAATGAAACTGCATGCCTCTATAACTCACTGACTCAAATTTTAGGGATGAAATTCATTCTGTTAACAACATTTTGACTTGAGGGGAGAGTATTGAGTTATTCATTCAGAAGACACCTAAGACAATGTTTTAAAGAACATTTACCAAAGTAAATCAGCACCTTACTCTTTCTTGTACATCAATTAGAATGTATTGGTTAAGTTTTATTTATTTATTTTTAGGATGGTACTGTATCATTATTTTGTTGAAATAAAATTGATATAAAAGTACCTTGTGTCATATTTAAACTTTTTAACCTTTTGAATCTGGCTGGGACGACAGTCATCCCAAGAAATGTTTCTGACCACATGCTGGCACTTGGGAATACAGTAGACCCGGCAGTTCTTTCCCCCCATTTTTGTGCATCGAAGCAGGTGATTCTTTGAGAGAGTTTCCTCTCCCTCAGTAACCTTTTGTTCGCAGAGGGGGGAAAATATAAGAAAAATTGTCTCTCATTCTCTTCTCTCTCCACCCACCTACCGAACAAAGGACAAGACATGCTCATCTGCTGAAAAGTAGGGGGGTGAAATTTTACAGGTTGCGCCGTTATCTGGGACTGAAACTGTCAAGAATGAGCTGTATTCTAAAGGTTAATGAAAAAAAAATCATCCATTATATTATATATCTTTCGTAATTCCTATTGATGTATGTATACTTTTTTTTTTCAATAGGATTTGTTGAAGCGCCATACTTATGCATATAAAGGCAGATTAAATCTTGATGACTGTGATATTGTAAATGTGGAAGATGGAAAAGGTAAAGTTAAATATCAGAAACCATTAAAATGCTTGACTAATTTAACATCTTATAATTTCTTTCTTTCTTTTTTTTTTTTTTTTTTAAAGATGTGGCTCCAATTAACATCTATAGCTGTGTCTTCTAACTTATTAGCTTTTTTTTGCAAAGTAAAATGAGCTTCTGATCATTTTGTCAATTAAGTAATTTATTGTTCATTTAATTAACATTTTTTCTGCTAACTGAATAAGGACTTGTATTAAAGGATGTACGAGTGTTTCCTGGAACTGGTTATTCCATGTTTAATAAACACAATTTTATATCGAAACCTCAGTTTATTTTATTGAAACTTGGTATATAATATAGTTTTATGTATATTTCCTATCTATCTTTTAAAGTACCGTAATTTTGGGTAGATAAGCCGTGGCTTATACGTGTTTAAAAGTTGAATTTTAACTTCTGCGCCGTATCTACCGGGGTGGCGTATCTGAAGGATTTTTTTTTTCTTCCTGTCATTACAACTTCCTTGATTTATATGTTATTATGAACTAGCAAAACGGTTAATTTAGAATTCGATACAATGTTTATCTTTTGATTGGTGAAGGATGGTCTGATATAAACATTCCCCCCGCTCTTGCAAATCCAAACAGTCTGAGATTTTCTGATCACGTGGCACTGCTTTGTGCTTATATGTTGCTGTGCTCATTTTTATCGTTTGCGCTTGTTGAATTATTATTATATTTAAGCGATGTAACAAAGTCAATCCATTGCATTTCCTTAAAAACTTGAATTTAATATCGTTTCTTGCTGTTCAAAATCACGTTTCTAGTACTGAAATACATTATCACAGGTTTATGTTCTTCATAATGGGTAACTAGGATAGTTGCTAGGCTCGTCAATACTCTATATCGGCGTTTCCCAACCTTTTACACTTGCGACCTAGAGACGAAAATAGGAAAAATATTTCTCAGACAGTCACCAGCGCAAAAATAAATAAATAAAATAAAATAAACAGTATTTTGTGGTATTGTAACTTAGTGCACGTGACTATTAATTTGTACCAAAATATTTTACATGAATATTTATTCAATATTCCTGGTCTAAACATATCTCTCTATTTACAAATTGTGGAATGGTTTTTTTCCGTATTATGAAAGACAAAAAAAAAAATATTCACACAGGCAGCTCGGTCCCAGAGTTCCCGCTAGAGCGCGAGAATCTGGCATAAATTTCTTAAATATCGCGCAAAAAATATTACAGCGCGAGGTATTCTCACGCTGCAAAATATTCGCCATCTGTGTGAGATTCTGGAGCGCTGCCTGAAAACGTCAGTTTACAAATACAAAAATTTGTTTTGCTTTTGTTTTCACGTTGCTACTATCGAAATTGGGAAGAGGTGGTCGGTAACACCCGGAGAGGAAAAAATACTGCGATGAGTTGCCGCAAAGAAAGAAGCGTCTGCTCCCCCTCCCCTCCCCTCCTTTCCACCAATTCTTTAGAATTATTTGCACTGCACACGTATCAAGCATGGAACTCCTTCCTGACACAAAAATTATTTTTAATCAGTCGTTAGAGTCCACGTGTGGTTTGATGTAATTAACTTCCTAGATAAATACTCTTCCATAATCCTTTTGAGCAGATAATTTAATATATATATATATATATATATATATATATATATAAAGCATGACGAAATCTCTAGCAGTAAACTTGGTAAGAATAGTTGTGTCTTTTGTATTTCCGTCAGGAGCTCCGAGAGAGAGATTGGAATGTAGTGAAACTTATAAAATAATAGGGAGTTTTTGCATAGCGTATTTTCCTCCGTTAACGGCACAGTTAACGGCACAGCTATCCGCTAAACTGGTTTTTGTTGGGTCCGTGGATGAAATGCCAAGTATGTCATGAAAATAACCCACAGTTTGAGTTGTACCACTAGAGGTGAAGGCTTTAAAAATTGATGACACTTTATATTTTCTCTACTTAAATTTATTTAAACATTGCACAAAAAGAACACTTACAAAACAAAAAATTTAAAAACAATTTCAGATTTTAAGATAAACCAGGCCATCTGCAATAAATTTAAATGGAAAAATTTCCAGTTCCAATGCAAGCCTTTTTAAAAATATCTGGCAGAAATACATCATGCCCTTCCCAATGACTAGGGCAACCTTCTAGCTGTATCAGCAGCCTGGCCTGTGTGTTTTCTCATAAAACAGACACTTTATATACTATATAAAACAGGTTAATTTTACAGTTACAGACTAAAAAGTATGCAACATTTGCATAAAATAAAGGTTCAATAAATTTGCATATTGAAAACAACCTCAGAAAATTGCCTTTCACTTCAGGCTTTTCACTCTTCACCCATGGTTTAAGCATTAGTTAAAAGTACTACCCTAACCAGATCTAATTCTCTTAACTCCATGATTCTTTAGAGAACCTAAGCATCTATTTGTCAAAAGGAAGACCCTTAATTTTCAGGAAGCATGACATCATTAAACTACTGGGCCATAGTTCAGAGGCTATTTCCATCCAGCAGCAGTAGTCAACAACTAAACACAACAACTTTATTAAATATTGAGCTTAGGTTTTTAAATTTTACTTTGAAGTTGTATTGGGTCTTCAATGAATAAAAAGTATATTATTTCAATTTTATTTATTTAATTATTTTTTTTTTATTTTTTTTTCAATAAGAATTAGGGGTTTTATTTTGTTTACATTTTTAACATATTAGAGATACTACTATTTAGGGTTATGAAGAAGTTTAAATCCATTTGAATTTTATTTTTAAACTGATATTAATTACTTTTAGTTGAACTTTAATACAATTAAGATAGGTTTAACCCATGGGTGAATAACATAAACAAAACTTAAGGCTAATTGGCACATGAAAAAAAACTTTATGAAATAGATGGCTGATGCAAGGCCAGGGGAAAACAATTGGGCAAAATAAATTTTTAGCATTAAATATATTTAGTTTAATAAAAATTATTTAGCTCCAACAGTTTTTGACCGCACTGCACATGCTCACGTATACCGGGCGGCAGCATAACGTTAACATAACCCGCTATGTCTCCAAGGTTAGCGGATACGCTAGCTATCGAAAACAAGATGGCCACCAAACAAGTGTGATTTAACATTCTTAATAAAATATGAATAAATATAGCCGACAAAGGAACGAAATTTACTATAAAAGTTAAATTATTAGTGCTATAGGAGTTTTTAGCTCGAAATCTTGAAGATTCGTCGATTCGTCTTGAAATTCTTGCATCGTTCATTTGGTATCGCCATCTAGTGTCGGGAAAATAAATTGTTTTCCAAAGGATTTTTTTTTCCATTTTGCATTGGTTTAAGAAAATTTCGTTTAAAATTTTAAACATAATGAAATCCCCAGAAAATAGTTATAAACAAATTAAAGCAAAATTTTTATTTTAAAGCAAAAATTAATTTGGACGTATGTTTTTTCTTTTGATTATTTGAATAACTTTAGGAAAATACGGTTAAATTTTTAACGAAATTAGTTTAAAAAAATTAAAATCCTCATATTTTAATTATTTTTTATGCAGTAAGAACCACTAGACACAAAAAGTAAAAATTATTATAGACAAATTAAAAAATCCAGGTTTTTATAACTATTTTATTAAAATTACAAGTTTGTAAACAAACCTTGATTTAAAAAAATTATTGAAGACGAATTAAAAATTAAGGTTTGTGAAGTAGTGTTTGCAGTGGGTTTAACTTATTTATAAATATTTTGTAGGTTCTAGTTCATGGAGATTTTCATTATTTTAAAAACTAATTTCGTGAAAAATTCAATCGTATTTACCTAAACTGTCCAAATACACAAAAAATTCAAAAATTAAAAATACGTGCAAAAATAAACAAATAAGAAATTTGTATTTTAATTTTTCATTTGCTTAAAATAAAAAATTATGCTTTAATTTGTTTGTAACTATTTTCTGAGGATTTCATTAATCCTATAAATTCATGTTGCTTAGCATTTTATACGATAATTTATAAAAGTAATGCGATGCAATTATGGGGAAAATTTTCAAGGGAAAAATGCCGCATAAAAAACTTATTTTTTTTTTGCCACTAGATGGCAATACTAATAGAAAAGAAGAATATAATCTGATAATTGCTTAGGGACCAAAAACGTTATGCAAAAACTCTCTTTTTGTTAGTAGTTTCAGATACTGTAAACTTTATATGGGCACATGCACAGTACATTCCTATGACGTTTAACGTTAGCGTTACGGTGAGTGAAACCGCTATGCAAAAACTCCCTATTAACACTCCGTCAAAGAAAGAAAAACAGATGTTTTTTGCTTTCCCTCCCTCTCCTCTCCTCTCTTGAGGTTCTGTTCAGAGATAATGCAGTTGAATCATCATCGGAATGCAAAGAGGAGGGAATGAAATACTAATGTTCCCAGCTGCTCCGCAGCTATAAAATGTTTTGTTTTTGTAATGTGTCCTTCTTATATGAGTTTAGAGAGCATTTCATCCTTTTGTTTTCTTATACGACTATGATTCATGAAATTATTGATATCTTCTGTTCTGGTAGTTTGAAATTTGCATCATCCTTCCATTCCAAGTTTAATTATGGTTCGCAGTAAGAGTTAATTAGTCTTTTAACGGTGCTTTATGAAAAAAGGGAGGCTTCATACTAAAAAATTATTAAGGGAAGAATTCCTGCAGCTAGTAATCTAGAAAGCTTAACCCAAATTAAAAGAAAATAGAAAAAGAATTTATAGAAACAGAAAAGGGGCCTTTTTCCAACCTAAAGGACTGCTTATTTTGGATTCTATGCGATCTCATTTAGTGCAGTCAGTAAAAGCCAAAGTAAAAAAACTTAGCATGGAACTTTCAGTAATACCGGATGTCTCACTAAAATCTTGCAGCCCCTTGATCTCACCATCAGTCGAGTGTTTAAACATGAACTGAGAAAGCAATGGGAAGAGTGGATGAGAAACGGTCTCCATTCATACACAAATTCGGACATATGAAAAGAGCAGCACATGAGGAGGTTGCCATGTGGGTGGACAATGCATGGAAGACAGTACGATCCAATACAACTGTATCAGCCTTTTGCAAATCCGAAATAATAAAAAATGAAAATGATGAAGATAGTGACACTAGCCAAAGTGACATTGATGACAATTTATTGAGTTTGCTTATTTCGGATATTGATGAATCTGTTTTTGATTAAATGAAAAATTTTAGCATGCAATTCTGTTTCATTATCTAGTTTACTTATTCTTTTTAATAATATGGTAGTTTATGGTAATAAACAAAGTTTTACACGCGAAAATGGCATAATTAGAATTCGGCGCAGTTCTTTTTTGGCAAGTTCAAGGTAAGTTGTTGCTTTGTTTGTTTATTATTGTAATTGAGGTATTATCATTTTTTCTCCAAATTAGAAGTCGGAACACCACGTTTTTAACAAGTTCAAGGTAAGAAGTTAGTTTATTGTTATAATTGAATTAATTCGAAATCCGCACACCACGTGTTCGACAAGTTCAAGGATCTTATTGTTATAATTACCGTAATTAGAAATCGGCATACTACGTTTTTGACAAATTCAAGATAAGATGCTTGTTTAGTTCTTCATTATTTTTTATAGTTTTGTTAAAAATGTTATCAGCAATTATTACATCAATATGCAAAGGGATGAATGAGTACTTAAAGCCATTTTTAGGAATTCCTTTCTGCGGCGTATACGATTAACTTTAAAATTTCTTAAGTTAATTATCACACGTGCGACGTATATGCCAGGGCGGCTTATCTACCCAAAATTATGGATGGTGCATTTGAAAAGTTCAGTGGATGGTGCCATATTTTAAAAACCGTACTTGTTAGGTAGTTGTGTTCATGAGTGAGAAGCATTGAAAGTAATGTCTCCACTATTCAAAATCAAGACAGTTAAGCAAAAGTAAATGCTATTGCCAGTTTAATGCAGTCAATACAAGAAGATATGCCATTGTAAATTAGAGCAATGTTTGAACTTCAAGTTTTGCTTCAAATTAGGCAAAACAATGACAGAGATATATGAAAAAATTTTTAAACACATGGTTTTGCTTGGTTAAAAATTTAAGCATACTTAAAATGATATTCTGAATTCTTTCAGTGTTTTTACTTTTATTACTTTTAGAAATAAATTTATATGTTTTTGCTCTCTCTTTACTTCTAGTGTTTCTTAAATTTATTTATCCTCTTAATGCACTGATTTTTACAAATAAGTTTCAACTTTTCAGCCATTATGTTCAATAAGTTCATTTTGGATTGTATTTATGCAGGGATTTTAAATTTATCTAAAATTTCATAATTTCTATTTAAATAGTTTTTTTTCTTAAGTGAAACGAGCATTTTATTCAAAAAATTTCTTAACTTGTAATAAGTTAATTTTATTTGTGATTTTAGGTATTATTTCTGAGTTACTAGTTTTTATAAGGATGTGTTTAAAAATTATAATATATCTCTACTATGAAGGAATGAAGGGTTGATTTTTGGATTATTGCCTTGTAATCTGTAACTAGATATCCATTGGATGGATTTCCTTCTTTTACTTCAAATCAAACGGTTTCATACTGCTATGCAGGAAAAGTTTTGATTGCTGGAACTCAATTGGCAATGGCTAAATAGGCATAATGTCCTTTTTGACATATAATCAGAGAATTTACTTATTAAATGTGGGAACAGTAAATAAAATTTTGAATATTAATAATATACTTACTTAATTTATCTTCAAAATACTGTATTATCTTACCTGTGAATGATAATTGCAATCAATGATTCTTCTGGTACGAGTTAAACCAGAAAAATGTTAGTTCTAAAACATAAAACTTTATGTAATTATATTTATTTTAAATTGAATTTGCAAACTGTTTTATCTTCTCAGTTGTAAATAAGTGTTCTTTTGATAAAAGTAAAATTTGCCAATACTTATTTATGTGAATATATATTTTAAGCAAGATTTTTTTAAAAAATTAGATGCACAATTTGCTGTTAATGTGAAGAATGCGTGGAAAATACATTGCAAGAGTAAAGATAAGTGGTACTTATTCTATGCTAAAACTGCTCCTGAAAAAGAACAATGGCTCTGTGCATTTAAGGCTGAGAGACAAAGAGTTATTGATGATGAAAAGCAAGGTATGTGTCTAAAATGTATTGCTCATAAATTAGTCATTAATTTTACAAAAACTGTTGTAATTCTCTTACTATTAGTAGAATAAATTTTCTGGTGTTTAATAATGGTAATACAAAGTGCAAACTAATGTCAAAATATGCCAAAAAACTTAATAAATGCAGTAAAATCTTGTTCTAATTGATTTCAAGAGACCTAAAATAAAGTATGTAATTTTGTGTTAGAGAAGTTTCATTACAATTGAGTTTGTACTGTAGGATTTCTTTTTAAATTGAAATTTTTTTTTTTTTTGTCAGTCCTAAGTATTTGCAAAATGGCATTTAGTATAATGATATTTTACTGTAGATAAAAGAAGAGTTGCAAAACAAGTGCTTACGTAAGTAAAAATGACTGTGTATTATCTAAAAGTGATGACTTTGCCCACCCCATCACTAAAATGTATGGTTCTCTATCGAGAAAAGTATCACTGCTAGAAAGAAAAGTAAGTTTTAAAGTATCGAGCATTATCTGTTGGTGTCTTATATGTAAAATTTGATTAGAAGCTCTGAAATGTAAATCAGTTGATATTTAACCATCAACTGAAATACATAAAAAAGTTGTGTGTAGAACTGTTATTTCTATACATTGACTAACAAAAATAAGGCATAAAGGCACATAATGTCATGCAATGACATTATAAATTGAGCTGTTTAAGTATACTTGACTTTCTTTCTTTTTTTTTTTTAAATATATATCAACAAGACTCTTTAAATGCTGCTGGATGTTCTCATGGTTTTTCTTTTTCAACAATATATACATGTACATATTTCCTGCCCTTGATTTAAAAGCAATTGTAGACTTGACCATTTTAAACAATATTAAAAGGGTTCCTTATAATGTCAAAATTAATGTCAAAATGTTGATTAAAAGATTATGAATTCTCAGTTCTGAGTAACTTATTTTCAAAATAAAAGTTTGGCCATTTTCTTTAAGTTTGTAAATTCAAATTATTATTAAAAAACTTCAGTTTTATTTTATGATATTTTGTTTTCCCAATAATTTTGATTATGTCTTCATTTTTCTTAAATTTCTAAATAGCTTTCCATAAAATGAATGGTACTTTTTAAAATTTATAAATGCAGATATCTTTATCCAATAAATAGATATTTCATAGTTATTATTTATTAACTGACTATATACCTTTCTGTTTTAGCATTTGTTGTAACTGAAGAAGCTAAGAAAAGTGCCAGATTAGCTGTACATAATAAACAGAAGCCTAAAAGACCTAGAGGTACTTTTCTTTGAGTCTTTTGATGTAACTAAAAAAATATTGTAACTTAAAACAACTAATATAACTAAATTAAAAAAAATGAATTCTTTCAATAGATAAAATTAATTTTAATGGAAAAATTTAAATCCAATATTAATCCTTTATATCTCTATAATGGAAATTAAATGTATAATATATACATTTTTTGTAATGCACATAAATGTATTATTAACATGTATAAATTAGTAATTTTTAGAATTTTTTAATTTAGGTAAAAGTAATTGCCTACAATGTGTTAAACCACAAACTAGCAGACATTTTTTGTGATAAGTTTAAAGTGATTTGAGTATTCAAGATAGGGAAGGAAGAACTTCATGAGGCTTAACCCAATTACTGTCAGAACTACAAGGAATGATTTATTTTCTACACAGATAACATTATTTACTAAAATAAGCATTTAGTACATAAATATACAGTGAAAGTAAAAATAAAGTTCTTATCTATGGATAAATTTAACACTGCATTTGTGCAGTGTTGAACAAAATAAGGATACAAAGTGAGCACGATCATACTAGTGTGTACTTTTCTTTGAAATGGTACTATGTAGCACTATATCATTTTTAGTTCTAGTTTTAGAAAACTACAGATCAATTAACTTAATATCAAAAAGTATAATATTGTTACAGTAAATTGCTTAGTTTCCGAGGCCATAGCTCAAAAGTATAGTGTAAATGGAAAGATATAGTAATCCGTCAGATTGACAGGAGGAAGCACAAATTTTATTGCTTCTAAAATGTTAAACTTCAGTGCTCAGTTCATGGAAATTAATATGCATTACACGTATAACATTCAGCTTAATACAGAAGCTTTCTCACACAATAAAATCCTTCCACAGGCTAAAATTCAGTTGTAATTCTCAAAGAAAACTATCATCTGTTCCTCAGCATACAACAATAAGCTTCTCAAAACAAGCGAGAAAGAAGAGGCAGTGCGTCAAAGCTGTGACAGATTTAGCCTTATCCTGGGTGCATCATTAGGAGGCCTGTCACATTACACCCCAATAGAAGCTCTATCTTGCAAAAAACTTTAAACAACCTTCAATACTGCCAAACCTCTAATTAAATTAGAATTTAAGAAGTTTCACCTCCTACCTTTCAGATGAAGCTAAGGGCTGGGAGTGTCTCACAAATTTAGGGTCCGCTATTTTAGTTTCTCCTTGTCATGTTGCCGTGTCAAAGTGATAATTAAAATTATTTGACTTGTAGAATAGGAATTTTAGACTTATTCAATCCCTGAAGAGCAGGTCACTCCATAAAATTGTAATATTGACCCCCTTCCCAAGGTCTGCACATCCCAGGTAATACAATCTCTAGTTAAGAGGTCACACAAACATTAACAATACACATTTCTCATGGATGAGATTCTTTAGCTTTTTAGCTGATTTCAGCTTTTTGTGAATTAAGAGGAGTTCTCTTTTTTGTCTTTTTTTTCCCGAAAACTCTGTTTTTTCTGTGAATTCCTGCTAGTAATTATTAATTAACTGAGTAATATTTTCATCTTGTAGCATGTTCTGATGTTTTACTTTTTAAAACTTCTTTCACATATATTGTATACAAATATCACTTATACAAGTTTTTTGCTCTCATAGGATTTCCATTTTTTTGCTTTTTTGCCAATCTCATCCCTGATATTTGAAAATCAATATTAATAATATATTCTAAACAAATAAATAATGAACATAATTTGCAAATATGCATAAATAAATAAATAATTAAATAATAATCATATAAACAAATATATGAAAAATATCTACACTGCACATGGTGTATGCACTGAGTAATAGGAGAACTTATGGAAGTCTCTGAAAGACATCCTGTCTCTCTCTCTTCAACAGGAAAGGATAAAGAGAAAGGGCGCACCTTCAATATACATCCTACCTTGATTTTTGATGCCAAAAATGCCATTTTTGACGGTGCCAAGGAAACAAAGAAGCTGCAAAATCATGTTTCCGAACGTGTTTTCAAATCAGAGACACAAATAATATTTGAATATTTGTTGAAATAATGTAGGGTCAAGAATCTAAACAACATTTTAATTTCAAGAAAATTAACTAAGAATTGATGGCCACAATTCGTGTTTTCTAACTAGATACACTAATAAAATTTGAATATTTGTTACAAGAATTTAGGTTTGAGAGTCTAAACAACATAAATATCAAAAATATTAACTAACTATTGATTTTTATGTGTGTGGGTGGGTGGGGCTCAGCAACCCCCAACCTCCTCGTTTCATTTTAACGATAAAATTAGTCAGAAAACTAAAAAATAACAACAAATTTTTTTTTTTAATGTTAAGAAAATGCTGTGAAAAAGATTAAAAACAGAATGTAGCACAGAATCTATTTGCATTTCCAAAAAAAGGCCAAATATTACATTTATCACTAAAGTTGGAGCAAAAAAAAAAAAAAAATGTAGGATGTATATTGAAGCTTAGCCAGAGAAAGAAGAAATTTTGCCATAGTGACAATGGTCTATAATAACAGAATAAAATTAAATAATAACTAATTACAACCACGATAAATGTCCAGCCTCTTTTAGTGAATGACTCTTGGTTCAGAGATAGGTGATTTCAAATACACACGATGACATTGTTCAGTCGGTGAAGACTGCGTAAGGACCAACTGGTGATTGCAGGATGGGAGGCAGGCCTTTATGTCGGGTAGGATTCCATAACCAAACATTGTCACCATTGTTGAACTTGTGTCCCATAGCCTTTGTGCTGTAGAAAGTCATCATCTCCATGTTTAAGTTGATTAGTTCTCCAACAATGATGTGTCTTCAAGTCATGCCTGACGATTTCCATGCACTCCTCAGGTAATGAAGGCATATCTAGTGTTGGACCAGACAGTAGATTGCCAGTAGAAAAAAAAAACCACTAGACTTTCTTTTGAACTTTAAATTAATTTATAATATTGCTAAGAAGACAAGTTAGTTTTCCCTTGGTCATTCCTCAGCCATGTATTTGTGTTGTTTAGTGTTGAAGTTCAACACAAAATTTTGTAAGTGTTTGATATAGGCCTAACAGTGTTCTTTTTTTTTTTTTTTCAAAGTATCCAAAATGTAAAAGCAAAAAGTTAATGTTAAGTGTAACTCATTTATTAAGTGTAAAAGAATAAAAATGAACTTTAATAAACAGTAATAGCTTTCATTACCTAAAATAGAAAAGAAATGGCGGAGTATGTTAGCAGAATGGGGAAAGAAAAACCAACTACTTTCTTTTGAACTTTTAATCAGTTTATAATATTGCTAAAAAGCCCAAGCTAGTTTTCACTTGGTTTTTCTTAAGCCATGTAGTTGTTTCATTCAACAATTTTGTAAATGTTTGATATAGGCCTATGCCTAACAATATTTTTCTAAAAATATTCAATATTTAAAAGCAAAAATTAACTATCTATAACTCATTTATTAAGTGTAAAAAAATAAAAATAAAGAAAGCTATTACTATTTATTAATGTTTCAGTAAAATACAGAGTAAATAAATAGTAACCTAAATATGTACACAAACCTTCAAGGCAGTTAAGCCTAACTTATCATTTTCAAGTGGTGTAATTCAGTTTACGTTACATTGAAGCCAAACAGCAAACTGAAAAAGAGGGGTATGTCAGTAGAGTAGAAAAAAAGACAGAAAACAAACTACTCTTTTTTGAAGTTTTAATCAGTTTATAATATTACTAAAGAGCCCAAGTTAGTTTTCCCTTGGTCCTTCCTCAGCCATGTACTTGTTTTGTTTGTTGGTTAAGTTCAACACAAAATGTTGGACCTAATAGTATTTTTCTCAGAGTATCCAATAATTAAATGCAAAAATTAAATATCTGTAACTTATTTATTAAATGTAAAAGTATATAAACTAATAAATTGTAATAGTTTTTTTTTTTCATTAAGTAAAATAACGTGTAAATCACTAGTAGCCTGAATATGTAAAAAAAAATCCTTCAAATCCTTCAAAGTAGTTAGGCCTAACTTAAACTGAATTATATACAGTATGGAACCTCTAATCCTGAAAACAGTTATCTGGAGAACCAGTTATCCGAAATCTCATTTATCAATGTATTAAGTTCCTATTTTTTCTGAAAGAAAAGCATCTAGAAGAAAAATGTGAAAATACTGTTCTTGTTAAGAGTTTTTTATATTATTTTTCTAGTATATTAGCTATTAATGTTTAATTATAATCAAAAGTAAGTGGATGCTGCATTAATGTCCAACCAGCTATCCAGAAAATTCAGTTATCCAGAATATATCTGGTACCAACCATTCTGGATAACAGATTCTATACTGTATTTGAAAATGCTAAGTTGATATTGAAGCTAAAAAAGCAAACTGTAAAATAAAGTTCTAACAACTACTTAATGAAGCAACAGAAGCTTAATTAAGTATTAAATCTCATACTTTGCCCCTTACGGCGACAGTCAGTGATTGACTACAAATCTAGCAGACACTGAATGATCATTTTATTTTGGGGGGGCAATTTTCAGGTGAACTTCTTAGGAACAAAAATTAACTTACTTGTCTGTTTACACTTGTTCATTTTTGCATTCATTACAGTAACTGTATAATTAACTGTTAGGCTTGTATACCATAAAATACTGCAAAAGTGCTCCCCTCTATTAAATGCCCCCTGCTTTTCATGGGAATATTGTTTGTTTTTAAAATACGGAATAAACGCCCCCTTACTCAAATCAGTTACTGTTATTCTTGATCATTACCCTCCTTTCTCTTTGGTACATTTCTGTTTCCAAAATGTGTGCTCTAGCTCAGTGTACAAGTTAGCATGGCAACGACGAAATTTTGGAACAGAAATAATGATAGAATTTCCCTCATAAATTTTATCAGTAGTGCTGGGATCACTGATTGTTGTAGCTTTGACTTCATACCTTATCAAGTGTTTGGCACTAGTTTAGCCTTTTTTGCATAATGTGATCCAGTGAGAAGACATGCAAAAATGCCTAAAATTTTCCAATCAGTTTTGAAAAAGTTACAAGTAATAAAATGGCATAAAGAAATTGGATGCGTGGATATATAGAACTGTGAAACATTTCGACATTGCTCATAAATGGATTAGAGGGTGGATCACTAAAGAAGAAATTTTGATTGCAAATGATCATGGATATATGATAGTAAAAAAGCTACAAAATTATCCACTGGACAAAAACCACTGTCAGAAGAATTGGACAGAAAAAATTTAGTTATCCAGAATATAGTTATCCAGAATCTTTAGTTATCTTCTAGAAAAATAATATAATTCACTCTCAGAAGAATTGGATGACAGATTGTTTCAATTTTTTCAAAAGGAGAGAGAAAATGGCTTTCCCAGTAAATCCCAGTGTAATAAATATCAAAAGCAATTTTTTCTATTTCTATATATTTTTGCCAGCTATTCCTTTTAACTGCCCCCCTCCCTAAATGATTCGTGATTTTCCTTGAAGATAGAAGGGGTGCTTGAACAGTATAATTTTCGGATTTTTACAATTTATCTGCCCCCTCCTCAAATAGATTGCGATTTTCCTTGAAGATTTAAAGGGGCACTTGAATGGTATTTTATGGTATATAAAATGTGTTTTCAGTCAAACCAACACAGCTAGATTTCGAGCAGGCAGCTCCTGATGGTAATGAATTTTGTTGTTTTATACTGTATTAGCCCGAATATAACGCGATGCTTTTTGACTGATCATTTCCGGTTAAAAACGTGACTCGTGTTAAATTTGAGGTCTAGATAATAATAGAATTTACTTCTTGTTACTTCTAAAATTATCTAATTTTGTTTTATGTTAATTTTACTGTCATGAATGCCTGTGTTATTACTTAATGCTTTATTTGACTGAATTTTATTTTCTCGGAATCCATTCAATGAAAAATGAATGGATTGCATTAAATTTGGATGTGAAAAAAATTTGGTGTCATGTTATATTAGAGCTAATGCAGTACTTTCATTTTTGTAAACGATAATTATAATGATGCTAATAGTTTTTAAATTAAAAGTAGTGTTTTAAGGTCTGTTTTAAGGTCTAATTGTCTTCAATGTTGTTTACTATACACCCTCCTACTGACATAGGTCAACAGAAAGATTTCTACCAAATAGCATCTGGGAGGGTCTAAAGCTAGTCCTCTTGATTACTGGATATTCGGAATGAGAAGTTAGTTAAAATAGTGCGATTAAACCTTTCTACCATGCCATTGGATTGTGGATGCAAAGGGGTAGTCTGGGTTTTGTTGATTCTAAGAGACTGACATAGTACATTAAAAAAACTGCAGAGGTAAAGTTCATTTCTTGTTCGAAATGAAGTTGCAAAGGGGTTCCATACCTGGAAATAAATTCTTGCACCAATAATTCTGCTTCCTGATTGGGAATAAGATATACTTTGGTCCATTTTGAGAAATAATCAGTGACAATTAGGACATACTTGCTGCCATCTACAGTTTGTGGAAGAGGTCCCAGGATGTCAAGGACATTTTTCTCAAAGCATTCCTATATTATATACCAGTGTAGTTTTCCATGGCTCTGTTTCTTTGGGCTTTTACGGATGGTACAGGCATCACAAGCTTGACACTACCTTTCTGTCAGTAAGGTACTTAATTAAACAATATTGAATAGTAAATTTTTTAAAAACAGTATTTTAATTTGAAACTCTTATCATCCATTAATACAATCTTCACTAACAATGAAAATATAGCTTAACTGACCTTCATTACCACCAAGAGCTGTTTGCTCCAACTTGGGCTGTGTTGGTTTGACTGAAAGTAAATTTCTATACATACAGGCCAAATGGTTAATTATAAAGTTACTGTAATAAATGTAAAATTGATTAAATAAGCAAATAAGTAAATTTTTGTTTCTAAGAAGTTTACTTGAACACTGTCTAACACAAATGACACATTCAGTGCCTACTAGATCTGCAGCCAATCACTGGCTAATAAATGTGCAAAGTTATGTGCTTAATTAGCAGTTAATTCGGCTTTTGTTTTATTGAGTAGTTGTTAGAACTTTGTTTTACAGTTTGCTTTTTGGCTTCAATATGAACTTAAACTAAATTGAAATTGTGTACTTGAAAATGTTGTTAGTTTCTTTATTTTACTTAATGAGAGCTATTACTCAGTGGTGGCTCCTCCATTTGAGCACATGAACCCCCAAAGGAGAAACTAAAGAATAAACACATTAACAAATTAAATTTAAAACAAATATTAAGCACACTTCTGGATTTATGCGAATTTAAAATGTGCGTTTTACTCCCTCCCCCCACTATTATTAAATAGGCTTATTATAGCTAATGCACTGTAGTGTAGGTTACTACAGCACAGTCTTTAATCAATCGCATGTGCGAACGGAAAATTTTCCCTCTGAACCGCTCTCTGGGATCAGAAACCGAGACAGCTGGGAATAAGTACGGCACTGATGAAATCATTATGCACACAGGGCCAATTTTGCAGTATCGCTTCCGGATTTTCCCTTGGTTTGTTATGTTCGGTTAGTTAATTAATTTTTATTTAATTTTCTTATTATTTTCTTTATTTCTATCATTTTTCACTACATTATTTTTTTACAAACTAGTGTAAATAATTAAGATGGGAGTAAAGGACATGTTTCAGAGCTAAAGCAATGGCATTTTTCAATATTATCCTTTGAAAAAAAAATTGCAATAAAATGAATTAAGACAGCACCTTTGCTAAAACTTATCTTGGAGACAAAATGCAAGACCAAAGATGATTTGTTTTCTTTCAGTTGCATGCATTGTTTTCCTTTAACTGCTAGAAACACAAATATATTTTGATTTGCAAGGTGCACCATATCTGCATATTTAATTTTTGAAATTTGTTTGGTGAACCTCCTTTTAAATAACCCACGAGCCGCCACTGCTATTACTGTTTATTAATTTTTATTCTTTTACACTTAATAAATGAGTTTTAAGTATTTAATATTTACTTTTTACTTTTAAATTTCAGATACTTTTAAAAAACACTGTTAGACTTATATCAAACACTTAACAAGATTTTGTGTTAAATTTCAACACTAAACAAAACAAGTACATGGCTGAGGAAGGACCAAGGGAAAACTAATTTGGGCTTTTTAGCAATATTGTAAACTGCTTAAAAATTTTTAAAAATGTATTTTTAAATTCTAAAATTTAAAAATACATTTTAATTTAATTAAAATTAGTTAAGTAAAATTTTATTTTTTCACTCTGGCATACTTTTCCTTTTCCTTGGTTCCTTACTCAGCAAAACAAACATTCACAATAAAAAGAAAACTTTTCTGAACTTAAAGTATGTATCAATCTGTCTGCGACATTGGCTTTTCCTGATACGTATCCCCAGTTGAAATTTATCAAAGTTCTATCTTACATAGTAAATGTCCAGTATCATAATACACTTGGTTATCATAATACACTATAGCTTTCTTTACATTAAGACTTAAAAATGAACACCCATTCACAATTCTTAGTAACGAAACAAGTTCTTTTATCACACCTGACAGAGCAATGTACTCCACTTCCATTGTCGACAATGCAGTACATTTTTGCCGTGTATAGCTTGATATTATTGGTACTTTAACTATGAACAATATATAATCACTTACAGATTTTTTGTTATCTATGTTAGATGCCCAACATTCATCAGTATACACTGACAAATTAACTTTTAGTTCTTGATAAGTTTAAGTTTATAGAAATATCGTAAGTATTAATGACATATTGTAAAATTTGACAAAGATATTTCCAATGAGTCCAAGGTGGATTGCTGACAAATTGTGATTAGGCTATTACTGAATACTGCATGTCAGGGTGAGTTTAGGAGGCTAAATATTAAAGACTGCCAATCAGCTGGTGAAAAGGGACATCTTTAGCATGTTCACCATTAGATGTTACTTTTAAAATTATTCCTGGTGTATAAGAGGCAATTTATAATTCTTTCATGGTATATCTCCATATATCTCTCAACTTTTCTGTATAGCCTTTTTGATGTATAGAAATTTCACTATAAATCTCAACCTCTAGAAAGTCTAATCTAGCCTAGTGCTTTCACTTCAAATTTAGATTTATCTGCTCTACCACCTAATTTAAAATTTAGGTACCTTCTCCAAAAATTGCCAAGTCATCCACATAAACGAAGATTGTTGCTTTAGATTTAAATGTATATGTATGATTACTGCTTTTTTAACCTTTTCAAAACCTAAATTATTTAAAGTTCAGCAAATCATTCCCATCCAAATTGATGAAGGCCATATAAGGCCTTTTTCAATTTTGTTATATATCCTTCCTGTCTTTTCTGAATGAAACCCTCAGATTGGTTGATAAAAATTAACTCTTTTAAAGTGGTATATAAATATGCACATTTTATGTCCAAATGAAAATTTACCTAGCCTCTTATTATAATTAAAATTGCCGAGAAAACCTTATTAAGGAAAAAGATATCAGAATGTGCCTAAATAAATCAACTCATTCAATCTGGTGGAAACCCTTTGCATCAACCTGGCTTTGTATCTCTCCACTTTTCCTGTGTCATCTTTCTTGAGTGTATAAAGCCACTTAGATCCCAGTACCCTTGTCTTTTCTGATTTTGGCACAAAGTCAAACACTTCCTTTTGTCTAAGAATTTCTAGTTCAGTTTACATAGCTTTGTCCCAGTTTACTTTTTCTGGGAGCGATTGGGGATTCTTTATGATTTGGAAAATTTTATCTCGGTGCATAAAGCTACAATATCAGATTCATGATTGGTATCACACTCTTATACTTTAGTGTCCTGTGGGCTGGCTTTTTGTATTTTAGAAGTGGGTTGGTCACAGGGTATATTCTTAGCACAATATTTCCTTATCCCCTCTCTGCTCCCCAGTCTTACCCAGATAAAAACATACATCTGCTCTCCCTGCTGTTTTTCCCCTTCTACTTAGTAATTCTACTCTTTTCCAGTCTTTTATAGATGGAGGTGGATCTGTACTTTGTTTCTCCTTTTTTTTCTCATTTATTTGAAGATTGTTACTCAGATCAACACCAATCTTGCTTCTTTCGCATGTGGGTCAAAACACAAAATTACTTTAATCTATCTTAACATGTTTTGTTTCAATCACTGCAGTGGTATCTGAATACAAAACCATACAGCCTGCTGTTCTAGAATAATACCAATTATATAATACCCCCTTTCTAGCTCTACTCTGTAATTTATTTCTAAATTTTTGAGTAACATGATCATGTGTTGTGCTGCCGATGATTCTGAGATGTCTGACTGATGAACTTTTGCCTCTCCTGACTCTAAATGGGGCCCTTCTCATTTAGTTTTCTGTGTTGAAATCTATTTTTATGATAATTTTGGGTGCAGACAATTTCTGTCCTTAGTTCAGGAGGAAGGTGAGTTTGATCTAATGTTGACTTGTGTTAGGTTGAGCCTGTAGGTAATGTGCAGAAATTTGTATACAGCCCCAATGCAGATAAAAAGCCTTTATTAAGAAAGCGCGATTCCAGAAAAATCTGCAGGTGTTAAAAACCGTTCATTGTTAGGTTGAGCCTGTAGGTAATGTGCAGAAATCTGCCTTCTCTGGCTGTGCAGTCCAGTTTTGCTCAAATCTTCGTCCCCCATTTTCTTCCCTAAACTCGTAAATAATTAGTTTAGCCACTCTGTGGCTCCTAATTCTCCTAAACCGACCAGTTACTAACTCTTTTGCCCGAAATTTACCTCTCTCTAACTTGCCATTGGTCATTCCTCAAATCTCACACTTTCTCATTGGATTTTACAGCCTTATCGTCAACACCTCCATGTTTTTCTTAAATTTTATTTTCAATTTTTCTCCCCTTGATGTTTATTATATGTTTTCCTTTTCTGAAGCTTTGCCTACGAATTCTCACCGACCAACATCAAAAGCTTCCCGCAAATTGCGCCCTGACCACAACAGGTCATATGGGTTCAATGATTCCCCCTCTTTCGCGGTTACTCTATTGTAAAACTGCAAGGCGTCCCGCGATACACAAAAATGATTTCTAGCTAGCGGCCATTCGTTTTTCCCACTCTTTTCAAAGAACGCCAAAAGATGAAATTTATATGTTCGACTTTCACCAAGATTTCTTTTAACTCTTCCGAGCGCAACGCTTAGAATTATTAATAAATTTCCTGTCCTGACATTTAGCTGAAGTACACTTTTCTATGATATCAATGACTTTTGCACGTGCATGAATTCCATTCCTTCCAACATTATCCCTTATTCTGTTCAATTCCGTATATTTTTGAGACTTGCTTTTATTAAGCTCCTGACGCAACTTTTGTGCTAAATTCTTTTGAGAATACCGCATGTTTTAGTCGGCCTTGAGGTGGTCACTAATGAACGGTTTTTAACACCTGCAGATTTTTCTGGAATCGCGCTTTCTTAATAAAGGCTTTTTATCTGCATTGGGGCTGTATACAAATTTCTGCACATTACCTACAGGCTCAACCTAACAATGAACGGTTTTTAACACCTGCAGATTTTTCTGGAATCGCGCTTTCTTAATAAAGGCTTTTTATCTGCATTGGGGCTGTATACAAATTTCTGCACATTACCTACAGGCTCAACCTAACAATCGACACCATCCATTATATGCTTATTGTATCTTTCGGCAACCCTGTTCATCTGAGGGGAGTAAATATTTGTTCTCTTATGTTTTATGCCTACCTCGCTTAAAGAATTCTCAAAATATTTCCCCCTAAGTTTCCCTCCATGATCCATTCTGATATGCTTAATCTTTTTAGTCATTTGTCATTCTACAAAAAATTTAAATATTTAAAAGCATCACTCATGTAAAATTTATGCAAAAATTTAGCATGAAAAAACTTCAGTTAGAGACATGAAGTACTTAGCTCCACTTTCAGATGGTACGGAAGCTGTTCCCCAAATATCCAAGTGAATAAGATTCAAAATACCAGCTGTTTGAATCTTTGTATTATTGGGAAAAATCCGTTTTGCGTTTTGAGAAACTATACACTTCACAATTGTTTGCTTTATGATTTAATTTCTCTAAGCCTGTAACATTATCAGTTTTAGTGAAATGATTTAAAGTTTGACAATTTAAATGCCTAAACCTGGAATACAAATTTATTATGTGATTGGCTTTTATATAAGCAGCAACAGATGCCATATTAATCTCAAACTTCACTGAGAATATATATAACTTATCTTTAAGTAAAACTATCCTTTGCTGGAATTCCTGGCATATTTACTACCATTGCTTTATCTGATATAAATCAGCAGAATCTTGGCTCAGCAGATATAAATCGATATTGAATTTCTAACTCTTGTAGTTATCTTTGTTTTTAGCAAAGTCAAAGCTTGAATGGCACTGCTTAATTTTGCTGCTGACTGCAGCCATTACTTAAACACAGGAGCAAGAAGTCTCTGATGCATTGGAGCAAACAGTTCATAATAAACAGGAACAAGAATAATTTTAAAGTTTATAACAATCCTCAGTAGACAGAGTGTAGATAAAACCACACACTCAGGTGTTACTGTGTCAGCAAGAGAGTATTTAAACGACATTGAAGAATACAACATTCTTCTACAATAATAAAAGTATAACTTAACAGAATTTCATTAACATCAGGAGCTGCCTTCTCCAACTTCAGCTGTATTGGTTTGACTGAAAACACACTTCTGTATATACAGGCCTAACAGTGTATTATACAGGTACTGTAATCAACATAAAAATGCCCAAATAAGTAAATTTTTGTTTTGAAGAAGTTCACCTGAACACTGCCAAAAACAAATGACGTATTCAGTGTCTACTAGATCTGAAACCAATCATTGGCTGATAAATGTGCAAACTACATGCTTAGTTAACAGTTTATTCAACTTCTGTTTTAAAGTATTTGTTAAATCTTTGTTTTGCAGTTTACTTAATGAGAGCTATTACTGTGTTTTAAAGTTCATCTCTTCTTGTCCGGCTTCTAGTTTCTTCTCCAAATTGACTTTTATGTTTAATCATGTTCATCAGTTCTTTAAGTCTCCATTTTTGATCTTGCCAAAGCCATACATGTGAAAATTAAAGTACTTTAGAATCTTGATTCTGACTGTAGTGTTGCAGGAAACTCTGCTTAGTTTTCAGATTCATAGCTTAAATGTCCAGTGTGTATGGAAAGTTCTGTTAAATAGTCCAACTGATAGGATGAAACACAAATTTTATTGGTTCTTGAAAGTCGATGAACAACAAACACATGACGATGAACAAAAGCGCACTGAAATTAATAAGCAATAACACATTGTATAGCACTTAGCTTAACATTGAAGCCTTCTCAGATGCTCTATTTCTCAAACAATAAAATCCTTCAACAGAATAAAATGCAGTGAAAATTCTTGAGAAAAATTGTCATCTGTTCCTCAGCATACAACAATGAAATATTCACAAACACCATTCAGAAATAAGCTTCTCAAAACAAGCAAGAAAGCATCGTTTATTCTACTGCAATACAGAGCAAGCAGGCTCTCAGCAGAATAACATTCCTCTGCAAGTGACAGCTGACTACTTTGAACTGAACACCTGAGACGTGATTTGCCCTTCTTATATAGGCTCTCCAGGGTGTCCACCAGCAACTAAAAAGGAGACTTTTGCTACTAAATTAAAGATAAGGCTACTTGACATACTTTTTGGGGTAAAAAATGCCATATTCACACTATTTTCAAAAAAATTGGCAACTTTTCTTTCAATTTGGTGATTAGAAGACGATAGGTTTTGTTCTTTGTCATTATTGCTATTATTATTGTTTAGCCAATGTAATAAATCATTTGAACTGTCACCAAGTTTGACATATTTGGCAAAATATCACCAAATTTGCCCCAGGCACCAAAAAATAAATTTCCAAAACTGAACCCAGCTTGATATCTTTTATTTGGCAAGAAATCATCGAACCATAATAATTTGAAATTGCAATATGATATTTCAATAATAAGTTCAAAGTTCGTCAAAAATGTTATGTAATTTATAGGCTTACAACAAGTCATGTGGTGTCTACAAATTTTTTTAAATGCTATAATGTAAACAGTGCACATTTTAACAGCAGAAAAAAGCACTAATATTTTTGCTACGCAATTGAGAAAAAGAATGCTGTTTTGCCTACTTTTTGATGCTGGTGAGGCTGCCAATACTACTATTTTCACCAATAGTGGTGGATACTCCAGCTCTCCAAAATTTCTGGCACTCTTCTGGTTAATTTCATCTTCAGGAATATTTACTATTGTTTGTGTATGTTGATGGTGTAATAATAATGCTATTGCAGAGCTGCCAACCTTAGAAAATGTAAAATAAGGAGATTGTCTCCAAGTATCAAGGGAGATTTTAAATGTTAAGCAAGGGTTTGGGGGGGGAGCAGGGTCTTATGAAGTACTTTTGCTTAAATTGGACTAATATAGCATATCAATTTAATCCCACATCGAAAGCTGTATTCAAATCTTTATAGTAGGAGTTGATAACACAAGAAAATTTCAAAACTGTTCAAAAATAAAAACTCATCCAGAAACTTAAGGAATATTTGGCAAAATACTCCTATTTATCGAAAATATTGAGCAATTTTAGTTGTTCATGTAAAAGTTATTATAATGGCATGTAACAAGCGAAAATATGATTATTTATAAAAAGCATGCGTAAAAAAAATTGCATATGAAATCTCTGATGCCCAATCGGTAATATTTCAAGTTAACAAGGTACATTTTGGCAAAATGATTGCTCTTTTCACTAAAATATTAAGTAATTTTTATTATTGTGACAAGCATTACTATAATGACATGCAATGAAATAAAATCATGCAATGAATATTTACAAAAAGGATGGGAAAAGATTGCATATCAAATCGGCGATATTGCACATATTCCCATTACAACCGTAAATACTGATAAATGTTTAAAAATGAAAATTCGAACAAAAAATGGGAAAATTTGATACTTACATCTATGTAAATGGGAGAAAGGGGTAAAAAACGGGAGTCTCCGTTGAAAAAAGGGAGAGTTGGCTGGTATGCTATTGCATAATAGCAGTGCAGGAAACCAAACATTACAGGGCCCATTAATAAAATCATACCAATGTAGGCTAGCTTGGTGACTTTTTGGCAAAATATCAACAAATTTGCTGCCAAAAAAAAGTCCTCAAAACTGAAGTCAGCTAAGCAATATCACCAATATTTCTTGAGAATGTGAGAAAACCCGATGGAAAACAATGGGAACTCCCAAAACTCCCTATCTTGCATTGTAGTTAACCAATTTTCATGCAACAAAGTGTAAATTTTAATTATTTGGCATGTAAAATGAGAGTTTTTAGACTACATTTAACTCCCGAAGAGCAGATCACTTTAAAAATTCCTAAAAGCATATTTATTTTGCAGATATTCATTCAAACATTTGTGATACATTAGCTCTTTGGCATAAGAGAAAATAGACAACCTCTTGGATGAAATATTTAAGCCAAATGGATTGAATAACATCACAAAAAAGTTTAAACCTGAAGCCATGCAGTGGATATATAGAGTGCGATCGCGGGCAAACCGTATGATTCCACAGGTGATGCCAACAACACTAAGCAAATTTAATACACTTCCATCAAGACCAAAGCCTCACCATGGCATACTGGTTATGTCATTGAAAATGTCGGCTGAAGTGTGAAGGTCCCATCACACGGCTGTCGATCTAACGGTCTGGAGTTTTGGTAGGTTTTCTCCAGATGTAACGTGAATACACATTAGAACCCCTGAGATAGTCCTCCTACCAAGGCACCCCCATCCTTGGCAGATCGTCCTAGCATAGCATTGCCATGATCATGCAAACCAAACCAAATCCATCAAGACCCAAGTCCTCATATTAATTTTAGAGCAGTGGACATACCCACATAAATGTCCCTAGGCCTAGATCCCATGTGAAGATAATTGGCCTTAATCCCACAATACACACACACACTTACCTGCAAAAACATCAAAATGAAATATATAACCATCAGACAGTGACGTACCCAGAAATTTTTCATGGAGGGGGGGGGGGGTGCGACTACTGTAACTCACATATATGCATGCATGTGTGTGATAAGGGAGTGAAGAATATACATTTTGTATGGCAAAAAATTCCTCATAGGGGGCTTATGACCCCCCTAACCCCCCCCCCTTCTCGGCTACGCCCCTGCCATCAGATGATGCCAAAATGCATACTTTGTATCCAAATCTTATTGGTTTCCCTTTCAAGAACATCTTAGCAGAATGCTGGCCTTGATAAAAAAAAAAAATTGTTTGTCTACCCTCAAGTCTTGGGAATATGCACTGAATTGTTGAAATATTTTATTTAGCAAATCTAGATATGGTCCCACTTGGTATAGTTTTATCAGTGTTGTCTATTCCAGTATTGTCAGCTGAATACAAACTTGGTTTCATATTCCTGTACTGTGAACGTGACATAAATTCTTGTACAGTAGAAACATGAATGTCTTTATCAATCAACTTATACATTTCTTGTAACAAAGAACAATATCTCATTAGCAGTGATATTCACATTAATATTCTCATGTAAACTTCAGTTGCAGTAAATGGTTCTTTTACCAAACTATATAAATTAGTCTGTTCAACAAGAAGAGTTGAAATGTCTGAATCACTAAATACGTAAAAAAAAATTCTCCACAATTTTTATCTTGTATTATGGTTTTTATAGCTTCTAGTTTTTCTTTCTCATCATTTTTTTTTTTGCCTGGGACATTTTTTTTGCCTGGCCATTTTTTTGCCTTTTGTCATTGCTGAAGGTTCCTTTTTCATCTATTTCAAAATTTTCAGTTTTCTGTTACTTAAACTTTTTTGAATGACGAGCACTATTTTTAGAGGGATTAAATTTATTTTTTATATGTGCTTCAATTTCTACAGCAGTATCATTTGGTAAAATATCATATCATTATTAAAAACATTATCATTTCCTTCTTCATGACTAGTGTCTGCAATTTCTGGGGAAATCAACAATGTCAGCTTCATGCTGATCATTTTCCTTATCAGTTTCTTCTTCAAAAAATCTTTGAAGGTATTCCTCTAATGTAAAATACTTTGTTCTAGGCATTTTATAACACAAAATGAATACAATACTAGAGCATCGATCAGCATATGAGTGAAAGAGGAGAATACCCTCTTTCTGGTGAATTGTGCCAGCACATGTGTTTTCCTTTCTTTCTACATGCAAATACAATCAAGTGTTTAGTGTAAAGTTCTGATAAGCTTTGACCTTTGGCTAAAAATAGATCACCACAGCATGCGTTTCTTTTGTCAAATTCTTTCTTTAAAAATGCCTGGTCAAAAGTTTTGCTTCACATACGAACTTAATTTTTATATATATAAAAAAAATTGAAGGGAAAACTTTTTTTACAGAAACATCCCCCATAATATTCCCTGCATAAACTCAACCCTTAGAATAAAATATGTTTGGTAGGTATTTATTTTCATACTTTTTATTTTGAAAATTGTGTCAATGGAACATTAGCGGCTAATGAGTTAAAAAAATATTTTATTAAAATATCCATATGATTTAAAATAAATAAAAATATGCTTTTTTTTCAGTTTTGTTACTGTTTGCTTTAAATGTTTGTCACTCAACTTAATTGTAAATAATCTGATTGAATGTATTTCAGCTAAATTTTCAAAAGGACGTCGCTGTCATCCTGATGCTGCTGTTACAGAATTAATTCTTGACTCACCTAGTGCCAAAGTGCGCAGTGGAAGCCTTCCTTCAAATATTCATCCAGAATTAGCAATCATGGCTGGTGCTAAATTAGGACCTACTAGAAAAAAAGGATCTGGATGGTTTCATTTTGGAAGTGGCAAAAAGCCAAAAAGTTAAGTTTTATTTATGGCTTTGCAGTTAAGGTGCCATACACTAGTACTTTCTGCATTGTCATCTTGAACTCAGTGTTATATCGAATTCTGAAGTGTTGAAAAACTTTAAGTGAAAAACTGAAGAATAAGTTAAATGTTTATGGCATGTTATTCATAATCCATGCCTACATTTAATTTTTAGCACCCATTACAATGTTTTCAGTCACCAAAGTGTTTAAAAAAGATGTTCAAGAATTGAAATTGAAAAGACAGTTTTGAGTTTATGATCTGTGTAAAAGTACTTCTTGATGAGAATTTGTATAAAAAAGGTCTGTTGTTAAATTTGTTCTCATTTGTAAATATGCAAATTTGAGAAAAGTGAAAATTCAAATTTAAAGATTAAATTTATTTTTATCTATGTAGCAAAATTTGTTAGATAAAACGTTTTTGTCTTTATTGGCTTATAATGATAGTATATTATATTAAGAAATAATGTTAATGTTTAATTATTTTTCCTTTTACTGTATAATAAATCAATGTTGAATAATTAAACTTTATTGAATGCTACACCATGCAATGAATATAGATACATCTATTTGGATTTCATTGATAAAATTCATTTACAGTTTTAAGTCCTTTTTCTAGGACTTTAAAAAATTTTAACTTCAAATTAAATGTATTTCTCTTGTGTATCTAATATATATATATATTTTATTTTAGTCTTTGAAAAAAAAAATTAAATACAGTATATGACCATTTATTTGGAATTTTAAGATATATAAAGTTTCTGATAGCTAATGATTTCACTGAGAGTAGATGAAACTTGTTTTTATAGGGCTATTAAAAAAGAAATCTTTACTAATTTGTTGAATTTTAACCCAGTTTAATGAATATTTTATATGTTAAGAATTTTCTATTACTTCTGTTTATTTGGAAAAAAATATTTTACTGAAATATTTACATACTAAAATTCAAGCGTGTGTTTTACTCTTAAAAGTTTACCCATTTGTTGCTTGAAGTGAATTTATATTTCTTTTATTTTTGTTGTTAATAATCAATTGGATTTGGTTTATGTTTTCTTCCAGTGAGAGAAAAATTACAAAAATCTTTTGCCTTTTATATGGATGTAAGCTTTTATGAAATTCTTCATTGTTCTTCATAGAAAATTGTTCTGGAAGCAAAATATTCCCCCGGTGTTGTTTTCTTACTATATAGCATGGCAAAATCTGATCCTATCCCAAGAAACTAAGATTTAAAATATTATATTAACTTGGTATTTTAGATATAATTTTCAGCAAATGTAACATGTTCTAAAATTTCTCTATTATGTTTCTTAAATTTTATCATGGACCTGGAAGTTGCATGCAAACATTCACACTAAATTTTAAGCTTTGCAATGGAAGCATTACTAAAAGATTTTTAGAAAAAAATTTCATAGATGTTGCTTGAAATTTTATCGATTTTCTCTGCTCGAATGTGACTCATTATGAAATTTTGTGTGTCCAAAAATTAAAGAAACCTCAGCGTTATTCTTTTGCTTTTAGCTATTGTCATTTGCATGTAATGGAAACATTTAAAATGTCTATCTCTTAAAAAAAGAAAATAATTTGAACATTTTGAAAATGCAAAAAGCTCAAATCTTCGTGCCATTTTTCCAGTTTTAAAATCGTAACTCTTAAAGATTATTGTTAGTAGTAAAATTCAACATTAGTAGGATTGAGCTATTTAAAAAATTTTAGCATTAATGGCATTTTGCTGATGAAAAATTGAACTTTTTCATTTTTTAAAACAATTTTCTGCGAATTTATTCCTTTGGATTAATACACTTTTAAGAATTTAGACATTTGGCTAATGTGGAAATTAGAATTTTTTTTTATAATTTCAGTCTTTCCTGCAGGTTTTGTCTGCAAATTCAAACCTCAGCAGATCTTTCAATTTGAATATATGACTTGTAACATCAATGCAGTTAAGAATTTGAGTGCTTGTGATATTTTACATTTTTTAAAAAACTAAAATGTGTGTGATAAATATTTTTGCATACTACTTGACTTTTATATGCGTTTATTTTTCATTGTTTCTCTAAATGTCATGTTTATAATTAGACCACAGACTGTCTCATATCATGTGAGATCTAACATCTAAAAGTTTTCAAAATTTAGAGTGCCATTGGTTCTAAACATTCTGGATAGGTAGTCTTATACTGTATTTATGTTTGTTGGTATTGAAAACTATACGAGGAAGAGTATATTTTAAGTATCAGCTATTTTTTCTTCTGTAAAGAAAAAATATGTTTAAAGTGATTATTATTATTTTTTTGTTAATTAAGTCCAAATAATAATATCTTATAATATTATTTTAGTAAGCTCAACTATATTTTCAAAATTAGAATTGCAAATTCATCACACATCCTCTGTGATATGTTTGTAAAATTATTTAAAATATTTAATCACTATTTTGCATGAGACTATGTAAGAAAGTGAATTTATAGCTTCAGTGCTACAGTTTTAAAATGTGGGAATTCTTATATTCTTGACGAAACTTCTCTAGTTAAAAATTTTTTACTAATGGCAGAAAATTATCTAAAAACGTTTCACTGCTAAAACAAAATTTTTGTGTCGAATTCAGATTAAATTGTGCATTATAATTTCAAAAATTTAGATGTAATTGTTATTACTATTTTTTAATATTTATTCAACTGTTACATTTTTGGAAAATTTAATTTTTTGCCTAGTCTTAAGTGTTCGACTATCCAAATGAATAAAAAGTGTGGTTCTGTACAGTTTTTAATGATTGATTATTGTTTTAAAATTTCATTATATTTGTAGAAATCACTGTAAATATACATTTGCTTTTATTGTTTTCTACCTGCTTTTATGCCCAAAGGATGTTTTTACAAACAGTTGTGATACAGAAGTGGCATATTAATTCATTTTGGTTTTAATATTCTCCAATTTTTGTATATGTAAATTTTTGAAAAATCAAAGCAGCTTTCATTGTTAATATTTATACATTGTTTTTGCAAAATAAGTAAACATAACACTTTAAAAAGTGTTTTGTTTAAATTAAATCACTACCTTTATTTATTTAAATTTCAAAGGAATGGTTTATTTATTAATCAAAATTGTTTGTGAATTATTTTGCACATAAATAAGTAATTTATTTTAAAAAATATTATTTAATGATTGTAACTTACATGACTGCATATTTGATGGATAAACAATGAAATAGAATAGGTTTGTTAGCAAAAGAAGCTTAGCATGATAGGTACATAACATTTAAACAAGTTCTACTTTGGTGTTATTTTTTTTTCTTTTTCTTTTTTTTTTTTTTTAATATTTTTTCTCAAGTTTTCCATTAAAACGTTGTTAAAGGTGATTTCCTGTGTGGTTTATTTATATATTTCTGAAGTTTATACAGAAGTTAATTTTTAAAGGGTATGAGGTGTCTAAATCTTAAAATATTTTGGTTTTGGACAGGTGGTTGTGTTCATTTCATATTATTTTGTTTTGTACTAGTGTCATTTAAGTTATTTTGTGTTGGTAGTTTTTTTAGATTTGTGATTTTGTATAACTAATATGATTTTTTTAAAAACTATGCAAAGACCTGCGAGTAGTAGTAAATGTATATATGTGCATTGTGGAATAAGTTCATTGAGCTTGTAATTCATTTGATACTCGGGATTTGTGTGCATTAAACCAAACAAGGTGATGTTTATGTGACTTTTATTTAAAAATGAATATTCTGTTGTCCTGAGATTAATTTATAAGCCATAACTCAGGAGCATTTCCTGAAAGTTTGTAAAAAATGTGTGAAATTATTGGTTGATGCTGGCACAAGAATTTTAATAGCAGTTAAACACAATTCTTTTTAGATATCTGCTTGTAACATATCATTTCTTAATAAATATGTGTATTACTGTTTAGTTTCTTTTTTTTTTTTGAGATTATTCATAAGCAAATCTCACAAACCCATTTTTTTAAACTCACATACAATAGAACCTCGATTATCCAAAACTCTTAACTGCAATTTATTTTTAAGCAATTTTAAAAGTTTATGTTCTTTTATCTGACATGTCTTTGCTTAAAAGAAACTCATTCTTAAGCAAAATGTCTGTGACACAGTTCGACTAATTCTATTAAAGAAACTCTATGATACAGCTCCAAAACAAAAACAATGGAAACTCTGCCAAACCAAACTTAACTTCACAATATACACTTTTGAAGTTACTATTTACATGTAAATGCATCTGAAAATTAAAATTCTGGTTAATTATCAACAATACTACCAGATTTTTTTCCATCTGTTTATAAAGCACTTTTGATCATAATATGAAATAGCATACATATTTTTGCTGTCAAATGAATATCTGCTATGTACAAAAAGTATAACTTTGAGATATTGAAATGAGAAATGTATAACTTTGAAATGAGAAATATATAATTTTAAGATATGTAAAATTTTATATGAATCAGATTTATGAAAACTAATTTAAATTAAAATTATGTGTTATTACATTGAAATACCTAGAAAACAATTCAAATAATGTATAATTTATTTTTTATTACAAAATTTGAGTCATTTGCACACATAGCAGATTATAAATTGTCAGTTATTGGCACATAGCAGGCATTAGTAAAGAAAACATGTCTAATTTAATTAGTATTTTATTATTGTTGAATGAAACAAGCAGGAAATAATCGGACTTTAAACAATCATAAAATGAATGGTAGTGACAGTCAATAAATGGTTTAAGTTCCTGCAATTGATTGAACTTAGATCGAGTTATTCCTAATGGATCGTCAAACAATGTGGAAGGTTCAGGATCAGGCCCGGACTGACCAGGTTGGATGGTCGGTGATTGCTGAGGGCCCCTGGCCCAAGGAGGACCCAGACAGGCCCTGAAAAATGGATATACTACTTTATAATTAGAGTAATTTGATAATTCTTTTTGTAATAATCTTACTTTTACACAGTGGTGCAGCAGAGAAACCCAGAAACTTCGTGTCTCGAGGGGGCCCCCCTGAAGAGTCAGGGGCCCTATAAGCTCTAAAATAGTTAAATGGGGTTTTTTTGGCACATAAGCCTAATTTTCAAGCATTACATATTCTAATATTCTATTTCTGTAAATTCCTCACTGCAGGGTTCCTTTTAAATTTCTAGCTGGGGGCCCCCACAAGAGCCAGTCTGATCCTATTCAGGATGGCATCATTCTTGTGAGTATATTATTCTATTTGCACTCATTTTACCAACATGGATGCTCCACAGTAGTTCTATGGGACTCATTTTTGGAACCAAGTCCCTATCAATGGGGGGGAAAAATCTGCAGAAAATGCCTGTAGGGAAATTTCCTGTCAATTTTTCAGTTTTCAGACACTGACAGGGCCAGTTTTGGTTTAATAAAATACTAAACACTAAAGTCTCATTGTTATGTTTCAATATTAAGAATTGTGATCTTTTTTCAAAATAAAATGTTGTTTTCTTTCCCATTAGAGCAGATTAAAAAAACATATCATTGGTTAGGTTATTGAGTGAGACCACATGAAATGAAAAACACCTGTTCTCCATGGATGTAACCAGGGGAAAATTTTGGGTTTGGGATGGGGGAGGGGTTTAAGTTATATTTTTACATGCTGTAGTTTTTTCAATACACTTCTATAAATATTATTCTTTAAATAGTGACTATAAATAGTAATAGATGTGTGTGAGTAATAGATGTGAAGTTTTATCCCCCCCCCCTCCTTCCTTGGCTTTGGTCTTTGTGGTATCATCTCCTCTAGCACTTTCACGTCAAAATCTTATCTCACACCATGAGGTCTCATGTTGCATCCCTAAATCTTGTGTTTCATCTGCAAATCTTAGATCTCATTTGTCAGATTGTCTCATACCAAAATGTCTATTTTGACTTCTTAATAAGTACTCAAAAAGAATACAATCGTCCCTTATTGACCGTGGTTATTCAGTTTCAGATTCTACTGCGATAGGTCAATTTCCATGTTTCCAGTAGCACTCGTAGTTATAATATAAAAAACCTGTTTACAACCTAAATACATTTTTTAGCATTATGAGTGTCTCTAGATTGAAATAACAACCATCATTATGCTTGTACTACCCAAGATATTGAGACAAATAATAGAGCTTCACCATGGCGCAGTAATTATGCTGCTGAAGAGTGAAGGTCCCAGGTTCGGGTCCCATCGTGCGGCTGTTGATCTAGCGGTCTGGATTTTGTGTAAGTTTTCTCAAGATGTAACGTGAATACGTTAGAACCCCTTAGAAAGTCCTCCTGCCAAGGCACCCCCCATCCTTGGCAGATTGCCCTAGCATAGTATTGCCATAATTACATAAATAAACAAAATAATAGAAAATAAAACAAATTAGATGTTACCGAAAAACACAGACAGTTCTTACACACAACCACTAACCTATGAGAATAGTTATTATCATTGGAATACAAGATATATAATTCACTAAGACAATTGAGCAAGTGTTGTGCCATTTTTAGTCTCGATCAACTTTTTAATAAACATGTTTGTAAAAAAAATAACCCTGATGGTGTGAATCTCAATTCCTCATTCTTGAATCTGTGAAATTGGTTTGAATTACAGTATGGAACCTCTTATCCGGAAACCAGTTATCCAGAATCATTTTTCACTTGATTAAATTCCTATTTTTTCCGAAAGAAAAGCAAAAAATGAGTTTTTATTTATATTTCTTATGCTTTTTTTTTTTTTTTTTTTTTTAAGTACTACAGCTAGATTTTATAAAGTAAGCAATCTGGTAAGGTATTTTATTTATTTTTTTAGTGTATGAGTAAGTTTTCAAGAAGTTATCATACATTTACTACTTCCTCTGTAAATGATTACTATTTATCTTGATCATATTAGTTTTTTTTTTAAATATTATTTTGCTAGTATATTAACAATTAATGTTTAATTCTAATCAAAAACAGAGAGTAACATTTATGCTACCAATCAAATCAGTAGATGTCATGTTAATCCCCAACCAGTTATCCAGAAAATTCAGTTATCCAGAATACACCCGGTCCCAACCATTCTGGATAATAGGTTCCATACTGTACATAGCGATAGACGTGAGACGAGAAATAGGGCTGTCTGGTCTTGCAGAAGAGCTGCAAAGATTTGTTTTGTCTTGCAAAATCTCTATATAAAAATAAGTAGAACTGATCCTAGACTACTGGCTGCCCACATGAAAATTAAAATTTTTTTGCCCTTTTACACACCTCGTGCTTTAATTTTTTCTTTTTGCCACTCTTAAATTTGGCTGCCTATGTATTGTTCACAATCTTGCCTCCGGCTGAGTTCTAACAGAGGCACAGCTAGGGGTGTCAGTGCCGTGGGACAACTGAAGATTTTACAAAATGCAATGGGGAAGGTTTTATATACGAATTGACACACACCTCTTGAGTGCTGCACCCAGGGACAGATGTCCTTCACTGTCGCTCTAGTTACTCCTCTGGAATCAGCCCTGGTAATGAGAAATAAGAGTACCTCATCTTGCATAGCAACTGCAAAATATCTTATTTCACATCCATCCCTAAAATTTCACCCTGTTTCTATGCTGAAGCATTGTTTCTATAGGAACTAAAACTTGTCCCCCCTCTACATTGCTAAGCCACAGATTTCAAGGGAATAGACAAGAAATCCGTATGTGAACCTGCATTTTTAAGGTTAAGAGAATAAGGCACAGCTATATTCTACCTTTCTGCCTGTAAAAATTTCTGTGCCCTCCAAAGAAGTACAGTAAAACCTCCAAAGTTGACCACCTCTCTATGTTGACCGAAATTTGTTAGTTTGAATGGTCACAAGGCATTTTTAATGGAGATTTACTTCTCTATGTTGGCCACCTCCATAAGTTGTATGTTGATCACTTTTTAATAGGCTTTAGTCTCTGTAACTGGACCTCTGATGTTTTCTTTAATTTGCTTTTCCCTTCGTTTGTTCTGCAGTTTCAGTTCGAGTTTGTTCCAGAATGGCTCGTTGGTATTAGCAACCATGGACTAAATCATTTCATTTCACTGTTCTATGAAATAATGAAAATAAGAGTATGTCCAATACTATTACACTACACGGTAAAAAAAAATTCGGAAACGTTACCCCAAAATATGGGGCAGCTCTCGTAGTTTAAAATTGCAGAAACATTTCGGAAAAATATTTACATATTTTCCTGCTTTTTAGGTAAGGTTTCTGGAAAAGACTTGTAACGTTTCTGTATATTTTGGTAAAATATTGAGTAACCTTTTATTTCATAATGTGTGTATTTCACAAAGGTTTCCGAATTAACGAGTAACCTTTCTGTGTTTTTCAGAACGAGTAACATGCGCTAGATGTAGTGTTTCGAGTAACATGCATTGGATGGCAGCACCAAACTCTCACTGAAGGAGCGCTCAGTACCAGCGCTCAGAATCGAACCCTCGACCCACGCGATCGTAGGTCAGCACGTTACCTCAGCGCTGTGATCGTCTTGCTCAGATTTGCTTTAAAAGTAAACTGACTGCTGCAAAAGTTAGTTCTGGCATGGCTTGTTTTGGAAACTTGAAGTTTTTTTTTGGAGTATTTTATAAATGGAGGGAAAATACCATAATTAATAAATATAAATTAAAAATCTTAAATCTTTTTTTTCCACATTAATTATTTTCAGGAGATAATGTGCTGTTTTATTTAAGTATTCATCCGCCAACGTCACCTGGTGACTGGTCACAAATAAACTTCACAGTGACCACACAGTGGAGTCACATCACTCACAAGTTACAATCAGACAATTCTGACCCTCTGTGACGTCACAGCGACTCTGCGACCATCTGTGCTATAGGGAAGACGCGTTCACTCTTTTCCCTCTGTCTCTTGGCACTTGGAGCATGCGCGCAAAGTCCCAAATGAAGATTTCCTTTCCCCGTAAATATTTTATGCCGAAATGTGGTTTATGTTTCGGGAATCGTGAGTTCGAGTAGAGCATCGGTAGGTTACGCTATACTTTCTGAAACCTTTCTGTTATAAGTATGTAACGTTTCTGAATTTTTTTACTGTGTAGAAGATTAACCCCATTGTGGAGGCAATTACAACGGTCGCTAGAAAAAATATTCGACTAAAATATGTCTACAGTCAATATACTTAATCTTTGCCCACTTAAAATAAATAGCTTCATATTCAGTTTTTAATATACCGAAATCGGAATTGCATTTTCTTCTAAAAACGTGTGTAAACTTTTCACATTTGAAATATTTTGTTTCGCTGGGAATATCCTCACTTACATCAATGTTTCATGCACTGGAAATAATTTATTTGTGGGGGAGAGGGGAGGAAAGAAATAAAAGAAAACTGGGTAATGTAAAAAAATATTTTAAATAAATTGGAATCGCAGTTTTCCCTTCAAAGCCTGATAACCGTGAGTTCAGAATGACGTGATTGTCACTTGAGACACCTAATTCTGCCACTCAAATGGTTAATTTTTTTTTTACTCTCGGAAATAAAATGGACCTGAACGCTGCGAAAAATCGCTTGAAAATTAGGGAACGGATGGATTTTCAGATTTTTTAAAGTAGCGCAAATTATTTTCTTTATTTTTATACATAATTATGACAAATTTCACGCGGATCGTACAAACAGTGTAGATTTTATTACGTTTTTGTTCTTAACTTTTCCAGCATAAAAAGTATTTAAAAAATAGTGATAAATTTTTAAACATTTAAATTCTTTATTATTATTATTACTATTATTATTTCAGTCTTACCTTTTATAAACTCCAAAATTCATATTATTTTATTTGTATTCATGATTTCTATATAGAAGAGGAATTAATTTATTTTCTGATTTTAAAATTAAAATCTTTACCATATAAAGGAGGGCGGGACATGTTTAGGAAGGTCCCTCCCTCGGCTACGCCTTGGTAGTTTATATGCACAAACAATTAATGATGCAAATATTCTAGATTAATCATTTAAATAGATATCTTTTCACATAAAAACCAATCACACGGTACTTGTACAACCCTTATAAATTTTACACAGGCATCTTTAGTAAACGCACTTCTGCCTTTGAACTGTAAATTCCGTTTTTCGCCATTAGCTTAGGAATGAGGATGAATTTTAGCATCTTTATACATCATCTAATGTGCAAAGTTGCCTGTGAAAAATTTATAATAATTGTACAAATACCGTATGAGGGGTTTTTTATGTGAAGATATCCAGTTAAATGATTAATCTAGAATATCTGTATCATTAGTTGTTTGTGCATATAAACTACCAAGGCGTGGCCGAGGGATGGACCTTCCTAAACATGTCCAGCCTTTATAAAGATTTTAATTTTAAAATCAGACAATAAATTATTTTCTCTTTATGCTCTTTACATTTCTAACATAAAAATTCAGAAAAAGATTCTGAAATTTTCAAGGAGATGCTGAAATTCACAAAAATATTCTGAAATTAAAAAAAATATCAATGGATAACATGATAACGGACTCCCTTACAAAACTTGTTCCAAAAGAGAAACATGAGTGGTGTATAAAGAATATGGGACTCATAAACTTTGAAATCTAAGGGGGTTTCAAAACAGAACATTTGAACTTGTAAACTGTGAAATCAAGGGGAGTGTTAGTGAAGTTATTTCACTATTAATATTTATCGTTTCTGTGAGTGGCATCACTCAAGTCCACAATTAAACTCCTGTCTTATGTTGTTGATCTGATCTCGCCAAGTGTATGCCATGTTGGTTATGATTATACAGAGTATATGTAAGTAATAAAAACATTTCTAATGCTTGGTTCATAAAATGCCTCATCAGGCCCGGATACGCTCACCGGGAAATTTCCCGATGGGCCAGTCACTTTCACATATATGTCCTATGTATAATGTGCATGTTTTCTCAGAATAGAATGTAAATGATTCGCCGTTTATATATATTTCCTGGGCCTGTGTGATCAGTTGTATCCGGGCCTGTGCCTCATGAATAATTGTCTTCAAAAGCACTCGGGCATAGTCTAATATTTTTAACTGCTTTAAACAAGTACAATACAGTCAACTATTCTGAAAACTCACATTTGACTGACCAAAAGCATTTAGATGATGGGGGTATTCATTATACAGGGAGAAATCCATACAAGCTTTAGTTGCACCGCAAGTTTGCAAGCCAAACATTAAAGCCGGATTCATACTGGCCGTACCGCACTGCTAAGACGCCGCAATGACGTCACGTGGCGGAGCAACACGGCGCCCGCGCGGCGAGCGCCGAGGGTTTGCGCATTATCTGGCGAGAACAGATATTCCGCAGCGACCGCAAAGCTACAGCCAATTACAGAAGAGCTTTTACAGCTACAGCCAATTACAGAAGAGCATTAGTGTATTTACTTGCGGCACCGCAAGCTCGCCGCGCGGACAGCCAACGGTCCTAAACGGCGAAACAGTACGGCATGGTTGCGGTGCGGCGCGGCAGATATGAATCCACCTTAAAGATTGCACTCGTCATTCTACTTTCAATTATAACCGCTGGAAGCGGTTGTAATTTATAGTTTCATCAACATTTATTGGTAATCCAAGCCAACTTAGACGCAATTTTTTAAAATAATACTAACCGTTAAGGTAATTCTGGTGGTTTAACAAAAAAACAAAAACACCGTTTAAGAAGGGTGAATGGTAGAGGAAATTGTTTCTGACATAGGATGCAAATGTCTGGAAATAAATTTAAATGTACTAGTGACCTCTACAACGGATGTAATGTGAAGCCAAATTGCCTATCTTTATTATTTACGAAAATTACAGTAATACTAAAGAAAAACAACACTTCAATTTTCATAAACTTCTATTGTCTGTATCTTTAGGAAATTATTTCTAACTTAAATTGTATTTTGATTAAAATTGATAATTAAAACAAATTTTTATTTCTGCTTGTATAGAATTTTCTATCATGAGGGGTGTAACAGAAGGAGTGCAAATAGATGTATAGCTTAAAAGAAGGAAAAAAATATAATTTTTTTTTAAAGATCATGGGTGTAGAGATGTTTTAAAAGTAACACTTACAGTCATTGTTTTATTCAAAGAGGATTCTGTCTAAAACTTGTTTACTGAAAAAGAAAAAAAGAAGTTTTTTTTTTTTTGTTGTTGTTCCTTTGTATGTTTTTGTGAAATTAGGGGTGTGGCTAAAGATGGGTTAAATAAATGACTTCTCCTCCGCTATATCAGAATGCATTTTAATATATTTAGATTAAAATTTATAATAAAAACAAATTTTCATCTCTGTTTATATAGAATTTTCTATGATGGGTGTGTAACAGAAAGAGTCCAAATAGATGTATAGCTTAAAAGGGGAAAAAACGATAACTTGTTTTCGAACATGGGTGGGTGTAGAGATGTTTTAAAAGTAACACTTAGAGTTATTGTTTTATTCAAAGGGAATTCAGTCTAAAACTTGTTTACTGAAAAAGAAAAAATGCATTTGTTTTGTTCCTTTGTATGTTTTTTTGAAATTAGGGGCGTGGCTAAAGGTGGGTTAAATAAATGACTTCTCCTCCGCTATATCAGAATGCATTTTAAAACTGTAAATTGGAAGGCATCATTATATCACAATCATTATAAATTTTTCACAGGCAACTTTGCATATTATATGATGTATAAAGATGCTAAAATTCATCCTCATTCCTAAACTACTGGCGAAAAACAGCATGTACAGTTCAAAGGCAGAAGTGCGTTTACTTAAAATGCCTGTGAAAAATTTATAAGGGTTGTACAAGTACCGTGTGATTGGTTTTTATGTGAAAATGTATCCAGTTAAATGACTAATCTAGAATACTTGAATTATTAATTGCTTGTGCATATAAAATACCGAGGTGTAGCCGAAGGAGGGGATTTCGAAATACACCCCGCCCTCATATGATAAAGATCTTAATTTTAGAATCAGAAAATAAATTAATTCTTTTTCTATATAGAAATCATGAATACTATTACAATAAAAAGAATTTTGGAGTTCACTGACAGTAAGATTCTAAAAAAAAAGGAAAAAAAAGAATTAAAATTGTTAAAAATTTATTATTATTTTTTCTATTCTATTGTATTTACTTTTTGTTGAATTATGGGAAATAAAATTAAATGTATATTAAATTCAACTAATAATTGACAGACAGTGGAAAATACAGGAAGAATAACTCTAAATAAATTAAAAAAATATTCTAAAAAACGCTAAAAAAAAAAAATATCCTGAAAGTAAATCTAAACATAAAATATAATATGTATCGTAAAGCCATCCAATTAATTCCAAGCCATCCATTGAGGCCATTAATTTTAAGCATCAAGTGGGCTAAAAATTATTTGATATTCAATAGGTTCTGAGAGCATTTTTTTAGTACATTGAGCTTTTCTGAAGCTTAATTTTCGTATTATGATGAATAAGAGTGAAGAAAGGGTAAAAATAAATTGATGTATATAAAGAAGTATTTCTTTCAATGAAGTAAAGCTTCACTCAATGCTAGTGCTTAATTGCATACGAGCTAACCGGAGCTCAACTCCTGCGCTTATTTTTCTCTGTGAACTTTTATATTAAATTTAAAATTTTAATAGACTCCACAATTGTTTCTATTGATATTAAGAGGCATTGCAGGGGCAAACCAGGCAGGGCGTTTTCATCCCCTTCTCAGAATTTCATGATTTTTTTTTCTTGTGTTGCCTTACCCAAGGAAAGAACAAATCTGAAATAGTTTTGATTTGCCTCTTTTAGTTTTGGAGTTATGGGGGGGTCAAAGTACCCCAGACGAGTGACGTAGAATTAATTTAGGGCCATTTTTGCCACTTTATTGTCTCTACTGTGACTGGCTCAGAGGTGCTAGAGAGAATTTTTTCATTTTATCCTCTAATATACCTTGGATATTAACATCTCACATCGAAAATTCATTCGAAAATAGTCAGAACCCCCAAATACCCCCAATTTCATAAAAAAAATACAGTTTTAAGAATGCTTTAAATCTTGTCTCTGACGTGATACAGAAATTTTTTTTGCACAGTGCTGTTATATATCTTTATATAAAGTGAATGCAATGTTAAAAAATTTTGAAGGCCTCCAGGACCCCCTCGGTACAAGGCCCCAAACAGGGTCCTTAACGCTAATTTATGCAATTTCGAATCATTGGTACAGCTGGATCGGACTTCCCACAGGAGAACTATTGACATGGAGATGTAGTATCAACATAGTAGTTTCATATTATGAAAAAACATTTTTTGAAGGTACAATTGTTTCCAAGAAAAATCCCAAAAAGTACGTCCCTATTTGGGACATTCCATTGACACGCATTTCGGCGTTACTTTTAGAAGGCGTATTGGGGGCATTTCGGCGTTACTTTTAGAAATTTAATCGACTGTAGCAATATTAAAAATTAACTTATTCTGCATATATCACAAATATATCCTCCATATATCACAAATAGTTCTTTTACAGGGGCACTCATAAGAATTACATTACGCTGTATGTGGATACCTGTAATTACAGAACCAATTCGAAAATTTTTTTCATGGATAGAAAGCTACACTATTCCTGAGTATTATAGGCTACCTTTCAGCATGGAGCATAACCAGTTCTGTTACAGGGACACTCAAAAGAATTCTACAATACGCTATATGGACATCTCTGTAACTACTAAACCGATTCTAAAGATGTTTTCACTGAAAGCTACATTATTCCTGAGTAACATAACCAAAATGCACGCCAGAGTGAGAAATGCAAAACCACAATTCAAAACCGAAAACCAATGAATAGTTAAAATAAAACTTTTAGTGCATTTTAATTTTTTTAAAAACTTCTACTAAACTCTTTTAATTGATGTATTTAAAACTCAAGTGGTGTGCTGTGCTGTGCTGTGCTTGTGAGAAGAGCAAACTCCTAAAATTATATTTTCTTTGTTGAAAAAAAAAATATTAACACATTCAAATGGCCAGGGCGACCCTAAAGTACGTGGCACCACCTTGCAAACGTAACAAAGGCGCCCCCCCCCTGTATGCTCCACATAAAGTTTTTCTCAGTTTCTAAGCTCGAAATGGCACCTCGATGCGATGCTTACTTTGCTTACCGTGTCGTGTCGCCGTACACTGTGAAACACGTTAAGAGGTCTAGCCAGCATCAGCCTGTGACAACCCATTTTCCATGCATCCGACCGCCCGCCACATTAACGAATCCGGCAAACGTCTTCTCTCAGACATTGCGGGGCCCTACTGCCTATTATCAATGAATCTGCTAACAAAAGTTGCAAATCAACCAAAAGTTACACGCGTCATTACGAAAGCCTGATATTTGCGTATTTTTCTCTCACGTATATATGCCTGCTCTTTTCTATAAATAAAAAAAAAGTGGTAGCTATCGTACATTTTTAGAAAGTGATTCCATCAACCTTTCAAGTTATTAGGCAAGTTGGAGTGTATAGGCTGATTAATTTTATTTTTTACCATCTATGCGAAAAATTCCAGAGCTGGGAATCGAACCCAGGACTGCCGCATAACGTGCGGGTGCTCTACTACTGAGCTACTCTGGGACGATTCCCAGATGAAATTTCTCGCATTAGAGCCGTTGGCATTTATCCAAGGGGCGGCAGTCCTGGGTTCGATTCCCAGCTCTGGAATTTTTCGCATAGATGGTAAAAAATAAAATTAATCAGCCTATACACTCCAACTTGCCTAATAAGTGGTAGCTATCGTTTTTTGCATAAATTTGCAGGATTTTAAAAAAATATAATAAGTAAATTTTTATCATTTATATAAACTATAAATTTTATTGTTAGTGTCATTTTTTTATGGTGAGCTTCGAAAAACATGTTGTTCCTTAACTTTTGGAAGCCAGTGTATATTCCGCGGTAGTTTCAAGAGAAAAGACTACCTGGACGTTTTTTTAATGTACGTAAGGGGGGGGGGCACGTGTTTAATATGACCCTGTATCGTGTTTTCTGTTGACATAATAAAACAAAAACCATGACAACAATCAGTGGCATCTCGCTGATCTGTCAAACAATGAAATAACTGATTTGGTAACTAAGATAATCATTTTTCAGTTATATTAAGAAACAAGTTAATCAAAAACTAGAGATTTTCCTTTGTTCACTGAAACAAGCGCTATCAATGCGTTGTGTGGGTTGTAGACAGATTAGAAAAGCTTTAATATATCCTGTTGAATTTCGGAAAACTTTAGGAAGCGGACAAAAATTGATGAAATCTAGGTCCTTTGAGAAGAAATCAGACACTTTGGCAAAACATAACAGATACGGGTGGCTTTTCGTTTTTGTAGTTTTAACCTTATCAAGTTTAAGGTAAAAATATAATAATAAATTTGCTTTCATTGAATATTAATTTAGTACACTTTTAATGAAACGTGATTAGTGGTCAAAACTGTGACCGGCAGGGCTATGCATACGATGCGATACAACGACAAAGAAACGATTGGCGGACATTCTGAAACACGCTAGACTTATGGCACATTTTTCCTGCAGCGGACGAAAGTTTGGTGACTAGACGTTTAATTATTATTATTATTGTTAATTTTAACGTTTCAAAACTTTTGTCCATTTACTGCTTACAAAGTTACAATAGTTACATTATGAAAAGGCACTGTAGAAATGCTGGCGTCGTTAATGTAATTTGTTTTTAAAAGAGTTTTTGAGTTTTTAAAAGAACAGCGATAATTAATACAAATTACTTACATTTAGTATAAAAAATATATAATTTAATATAAAGAGTGTTCTTTACTAAACATGACTTTTCTTCAAAAGTAATAATTTCAAATGTGTAAAATTTTAGTCATTGTTTTCTGTTTCAAAATGTATTTAAATTCAGCTTTTGATATATATATATATATATATATATCAAGAGGGTAAGTCCTCAAAACATACTCATTCCATTTTATCAAACAGTGCTATAAAGTCTGAACTTCAACTTCTAAATGTGTAGAGGGGGGCGAAGATTATACACCTCCTTACGTTGCGCACTAAAGTGCTCACTTTAAAATAAGTCATGATACAGCATCTCAACAACTAACATATTTTATTGATAAAAAATAAAATGAATAAGCTTTAAGGATAACAAATAATATAACATAACAAAATTATCAGTCGCGAGCTATAGAACATAATGCTGCCATTTTCTTTAGCAGCTTCACTCACAGCTGGGTGTTTATATACTTGCCAACCATCTACTGCGGAGAGACTGGTGAAGGTCAATTTGCATCTTCATGAATTCGCGGGACATTCCGCTCGGTGTGTTCGCAAACTGACTCGCTGGTTGTCAGCTCGCAAACTGTTGGTTCGTAAACCGACGAAATCAACGCCACAGTACTCCCCCGCGAGACCGAAGGAGGTGGCATTCTGAAATAGACTGAACGTCCGTATCTGGTAACATAAGAGTCTTTTCCCCCGACGGAGGACGATACTGGAACAGTCTGTAATTGTTCATTCAAGAGGTACGCCGGTTTTAGGCGGTCTATAGAAACTGTGCGGGATTGTCCTTTGATGCTTAAAGTATAAAATTTATCATTACGAGAAAGTACTTCATAAGGGCCGTCGTATGGCTGTTGCAATGGCTTACGGACAGAGTCTCGTCGTACGAACACGTGAGTAGATGTTGGTAGATGAAGATGTTGGTGAATGAAGATATCATGTTTACCATGGTGCTTAGCAGGAACAGGTCGTAATCCTTGCATACCTGCTTGAAGCTGCAAGATGAAATTCGCAGTTCCAGGAACTTGTTTGGTGGAACGAAAAAACTCTCCAGGAAGTCGCAAAGTTTCTCCGTATAGCATTTCAGCTGGAGATTTTCCAATGTCTTCCTTCAAGCTTGTTCGGATACCTAGCAACACCAAAGGCAAAACAGTCATCCAACGTTCCGTGGCGTGGCATTTGATAGAGTCTTTGAGTTGTCTGTGATGACGTTCAATCATTCCATTTGAAATCGGATGATAACTGGTTGTTCGGATTCGTTCCGACCCTAAAAAACGAGTAAATGCATTGAAAAGGTCGCACTCGAACTGGGAGCCTCTATCTGTAGTGATGGTATCGGGAACACCGAATCGTGAAATCCATCCGAACAAGAAGGTTTCAGCACAAGTCTCAGCTTTCTGGTCAGCCATAGGAAATACCTCTGGCCATCGTGAAAATCTGTCGATGTACGTGAGACAGTAAACATTACCGTTGGAAGGGGGCAAAGGACCTATAATATCTAAGTGAACATGGTTGAAGCGGCCTGAAACAATGGGAAAATCTCCGATGACAGACTTTGTGTGTCTAGAGATCTTGCTTTTTTGGCAAGGGACGCAAAATTTTGCAAATTTTTTACAGTCCTTGTCAATAGAAGGCCATATGAATCCGTCCTTCGCAAGCTTCGCCGTAATACGGCCACTAGGATGAGGCCACTAGGCTTGAGGTATGTATGGTCGTATGCCCCCAGTAGAGACATCACAGTAAAGTTTAGCACCAGAATCTGAAATTGTGAAATGCTTGAAATCCAATACGGAGCCACCACTCATTAATTTTTTAAGTTCCCCATCCTCCTGTTATTCGCGAGAAATTGCTGCGTAGTGTAAGTTGCTAGGCAAATTAATTTCCGCGATTCTAGAACAAGCATCAGCAACCGCATTGTCCTGACCAGTGACAAAACGAATGTCTGTGGAAAACTGAGAGGTGAACTCTAACTGTCGGAGTTGTCGGGGAGAACATTTATCAGCTTTTTGTGTAAATGCATAAATGAGCGGTTTATGATCACAGTAAATGGCAAATTGTCTACCTTCCAAAAAATGTCTGAAATGACGAATGGATGAGTAAATTGCCAGTAACTCTCGATGGTATACACTGTAGCGTTTCTCAGTCTGCGTTAATTTGCGTGAGAAAAATGCCAATGGCTCCGGTCCTTTCTCGGACGCCTGTTTCAAAACTGATCCTAATGCGAAGTCCGAGCAATCGGTCATAAGTGACAATTCAGAGTCCGGTCTTGGATGAGCGAGCATTGTAACATTTGCTAGCATAGTTTTACACGCCTCAAAAGCATCCTGCGTTTCGGGAGACCACTGAACGTGCGTTTTATCGCGTTTTTTACGACTTTTAATCAACTCATGTAGGGGAGCTTGCGTATGTGCAGCTTTTGGGAAAAAACGATGGTAGAAGTTTAGAAGGGCTAAAAAGCGCCGTAGTTCATGTACCGTCTGGGGTAAAGGAAAATTGGATATAGCTTCAATTTTTTCGGGCAAGGGGGAGATTCCTGCCTCAGTAACTAAATATCTTAGAAATGGCATTTGTACTTTACCAAAAATGCATTTTGCGATATTTAGAACAATGCGATATTGATCTAGGCGTGTAAAAATTTTGCGCAGGTGCTGAATGTGAGTTTCCTCATCTTTTGAAGCGACTAAAATGTCGTCGAGGTAAACGTAGCAATCCAAGTCCCTGAAAACTTCATACATAAACCTTTGGAATGTTTGACCAGCATTTCTGAGTCCATAAGGCATTCTATTGTAGTGAAATAGGCCTACTGGTGTAATTACTGCGGTTTTAGGAATGTCATCCTTGTTAACCGGGATCTGATTATAGGCTTTAACTAGATCCAATTTAGAAAATATCCGTTTACCGTGCAATTCCATTGCAAAATCATGGATATGAGGTAATGGATAGCGGTCGGGTAAGGTGACAGCATTCGACCTCCTAAAATCGCCACATATGCGCCATGAGCCGTCTTTTTTCTTGACTAAATGTATCGGGCTAGCCCATGGGCTATTCGATCGACTGACAATGCCTTGTGCTAATAAGGCTTCGAATTCCTGTTTAACTGCTTTTAGTTTGTCAGGGGATAAACGTCTGGCTTTAGATGTTACCGGTGGACCTTTAGTTAAGATACAATGTGTTGTAGAATGGTTAACTGCAGGTAGGTTATTAGCGGGTCTAGTTATATTTGAAAATTCAGAAAGTAATTTATGATATGGCGTATCGCCGCAAACCGTTGTGAGGCCAGTAGAGGGTCCAAAAGATGAATTTGCATTAACTTTGCAGGACGTTACCTGGTCAATCAAACGGCGATTCTTAACATCAATTAACAATGAAAATCGTTCAAAAAAGTCAACACCGAATATCGGCTTTGAAACTTCCGCAATAACAAAATTCCACGGATATGATCGTTTTAGGCCGAAGTCCAAAACCAGATTTCTATTGCCGAATGTTTTTATTTCAGTACCATTTGCTGCGTAAAGAAAAAATTTTGAACTGGGTACTTTGTTACGAGTTAATATTTGATTTACAGGCAGAACTGAGCATGCTGCTCCACTGTCTATCAAAAAACTGATTCCAGTTTTACGGTCACGAATGTATAAGCGACTAACACGCTGACAAGCATCAGTGGCCGCCAGTTCGGATGAGCCTGCAAGTTTTTCTGGGAAAGTACAAGGAGGGACGCATTTAGTAGCTTTTTCTGCAAAGCCTGCGTGGTACCAGCAGAAACGAGGGTTGAATTTTTTGTGGGAAGGGGATAGAGATCGGGACTGCTTATTACGTCCTCTAAAAGAGAGTGGACGAGCCAAGGTGTCCAATCATTTAGCTATCGCGTCGATTTTTTTCTCTAGATTCTGTATTACATCTAAAGAAGGGGAAAGGGTTGTAACCGAATTCACCGCCATTGGAGTTTGTGACCTCAGATATCTTATCCGCTATTAAAGCCAACCCATCTAAATCTTCTTTGCAAACAGACAAGATCTGTTGCATCGAAACTGGTAAACGTGTTAAAAAGAGGGTTTTTAATACATCATTGTCCACTTGCTTTTGAGCCAATGCCTTCATTTGCATGAGCAACTGGGATGGTTTCTTATCACCGAGTATTAAGTCCTGCAGCAATGCCTTTAAACGGGTTTGTTCCGAGTCTGCATAATGTGAAATTACGACATTTTTTAAGCACTCATAAGGTGTATCCGTTGGAGGGGATCGGATTATGTCACTAACCGTAACTAAAATTTCACAGGCCAACGCTGCAACTACACTATGAAACTTTGTTAACTCTGTACTTATACCGGCTGTAGCAAATTGGGATTCCAGTTGAAGGAACCATAGTTCAGGGTTGTTTTTCCAAAATTGTGGAGCTTTAAACGCTACTCTACCAACTTCGATATTACCAGGAGTACCCTGTATAATGTTTTTGCATCACCTAAAGGTAATGACATCTTTTAAGCACGACACTATATATGTTATGAGCTAGAGTTGGTGGTCCGGAAGGGAAGTCAAAGCAAATTCACATACCTTTGCGTAGTCCCATATACACAGATGAAGACGAGTGAAGAGTAGCAACATTCGGGTCATCAACGTAGAGGGGAATCCTTGCTGAGATGATTGAAGACTTGGAACATCGTCGTTGAATCGCGTAAATTCATAATCCCCTACAATCCGACGTCCGGGTCACCAATGTAGAGGGGGGCGAAGATTATACACCTCCTTACGTTGCGCACTAAAGTGCTCACTTTAAAATAAGTCATGATACAGCATCTCAACAACTAACATATTTTATTGATAAAAAATAAAATGAATAAGCTTTAAGGATAACAAATAATATAACATAACAAAATTATCAGTCGCGAGCTATAGAACATAATGCTGCCATTTTCTTTAGCAGCTTCACTCACAACTGGGTGTTTATATACTTGCCAACCATCTACTCCGGAGAGACTGGTGAAGGTCAATTTGCATCTTCATGAATTCGCGGGACTTTCCGCTCTGGGTGTGTTCGGAAACTGACTCGCTGGTTGTCAGCTCGCAAACTGTTGGCTCGTAAACCGACGAAATCAACGCCACAAATGATACCGCCTCACCATGGCACAGTGGTTATGCCACTGAAAATGGTAGACGGTCGATGTGTGAAGGTCCCGGGTTCGGGTCCCATCGCGCGGCTGTCGATCTAACGCTCTGGAGTTTTGGTAGGTTTTCTCCAGATGTAACGTGAATACGCGTTAGAACCCCTTAGAAAGTCCTCCTACCAAGGCACCCCCCATCCTAGGCAGATACCCCGCGTGCAGGTTTGCCTTAAAACACAAAACACACAAAACACAATTTAAATGATACCTCCATAAATAATTTTAACTGGATACCTGTTAGAAACTTTCTCTTCTCTATTAAAAAGAAGTTGATTCACAAATATCTAAAAATCTTCTATACTTTGTCTGATCACTTTAGTCATTCGTTTTATGAACTCATGATTGTTCAAGCAAATGCTCTTAAACATGACATAGTAAAAAACAAATATACACAGTCTATATTGAATACTAACTTTGTCATAAATTATACATATCTTTCTTTTCAATCAATAAACTTTAATCAACTTCATTCTAAACATAGTGATTTATTTCCAATTAATGACCTACTTATAAAAAATCCTTTAAATATCCTATATCCATGGGTAGAAAAATATTCAACTACATTCTTTTCGTAAGAATTTTTCACCGGATGACTCTTTTGATTGTTTATGTACCAGTGATCATTACCGTTCATTTGTTAATTCCCATTATGGACACATAGTTACAGGTGACCTTAATATAATAAAGGATTTAAAATTAAGACAACTTATGAACAAAGGCACTAAGTATAGACTACCATCTAAATATAATATAAAAGATATTATTGCACAGTTTACTTATGATATTGACTATTATATATATAATACTTCATTAAAATTCAATATTCCAACTGCCTTTTTTAATATGTGGAAAATTAAAGTATTGTCTTTATTAAATAATATATTAGTTAAATCTTTTGCATCTCCTAATAAACTATATCTGTCTGATCAGATTAAATATTTGCAGCAAAACTTTGTAATTACTTATGTTGATAAATCCTTTAATAACTATGCACTTATTTGTAAAAAGTTATATCATAGTCTTTTATCCAATTCAATTAACAGCAATTCTAACTTTAAACTCACTAATACTACTCAGTCCATATTTAATAAAAAGATCCTAGCCTACCATAAGCTACTTAACCTGAACATGATATTCTTAATTATCCTTACTTAGTATTAATTCCTAAATTTCATAAAACTCCTATTAAGTTTTGAACTGTAACTATTGGCTGTAATACTTACAATAATACAGCTAGTAAATCATTACTAAAAATACTAACTTCTCTGCATAATTTATATATTAAGGCTAATTGCAATTCCATATCAATTAGTAATAGTTATGTGCTAAAAAACAAAATTAAAGATTTACATTCTATATCTTCTATATCTACTTATAACTTTAAAGATCTATTTAATAACATACATTTAGATGATCTCTACAATACAATACTTGATATTTTTAATAATAGCATACATAATTTAAATCTACCATCAAAATATTCTTTTACTTTTTTCAAAAATCTACTTACTACTTAACTAACTTACTATTAGCAAACACACACAGGCTCTCTGAACGTCTATTAACGTTCAGAAGACGTTTTCTGAACTTTAATAGACGTTCAGAGAACCTGTGTGTGTTTGCTGGGTAAATACAATAACTATATACTACACAATAATAAACTTTCTTAGGTATCCCACAAGGTGGATCTACTGCAAGTTATTTAGCTGATCTTTATCTATTTAATTATGAGAAACATTATGATAACTCCTCATTTATAATATACAGGTACATAGATGATATTATTGTTATAGCTACAGATAACTATATTAACACATGTAAATTGATTATTACTTATCCTGATAATTTAGAATTAATTTAAAATCCTCTACCTAATAACTGTATTAACTTTCTTGATTTACAACTAATAATAAATAAGGACAAGAAACTCACATTTAATATATACAATAAAAGAGATGAGTTTACTTTCAATGTAATTAGTTTCACAGATTTTACCTCATGCATGCATATATCTGTATTTAGAAATATTATAGCTAATCATCTATATAGAATACTGTCTCTTTGTACAAGTAATTATAAGTCTGATAATATATCTTCACTGTATTATATTGCTTTAAGATACAATTACCCTAGAAAATTTCTAAATTCGATTCTATTTCCTAGATGCAATTAGCACTTCTATAAACATGTGTCCTTTCTGGGAATTCTTGGTTGGAGAGGTTGGGGTCTGGTAGCTGGCTTGCTTATAAATATATAAAGTTCCATAAAATCCTAGCTCGTACATGTATTATTGATAAAAAAAACCAATGTGTGTTTACACTTGTACTTTATTGTTAAAAAATGCACAAATGAACAAATGATCACAGGTATCATTAAAATGCTCTTCATTTAATTAATATAATCTCTGACATATCACTAGGCATATAATGCGAATAGTGTGCTATTTAAGTAGTTAGATGTATCCCATTAAAATATTATAAACCTAATATATCTATCTCATGCTAATATTTCTTATTATTAATATTTCTAGTTTATTTTAATTTATTCTAATTTTATTTATTTAACTTTTAATTTTTACCAGATTGTTTTAATTTACTCTAATTTTATCTATTTTTTTAACACTTACTTTTTACCTATTGTTCTATTTTTCTCCAAATATTCTGGCAACGTATATTTTTTCCTCTTCAATTGGCAACAGCTCCATGGTTGAGCCATGTTTTCAAGCTTAATGCTTTTGGTCTCTTCGTCTCCATTTTTGTCTTCATAATTACTTTTTAAGAGGGTATGTCTTCATGATTACGTTTCAACAAGATAGCCCCGTAGTTACATATTTAGCTTTCTTTGTGCTAGGTAACTACAATGAAATCCTGTTATTTTGTTTTTATCTTTGTAGTAAATATTCGGTTCGTGGGACCTGACGAGTAAAGCCGATGCTTGCTACCCATTGTTTTACTCCATTCAATTCCATTTTATTTTTCATTTTTACCACTGTTTGGATTTCTATTTACTGGATATATCTACTCATGCCTGTTTTGGATACGATTTTGTATTCGTTGAGTATTTGGTCTACGAAACTGCTGTAGATTGATTCCATGATTCGTAAGTTTAGCCAATTTACTATTATATATATAATATATATCTATATATATATATATACATAAATTAAAGTAGTATAAAGGAGATAAGTGTAAATCATAAAAAAAAAAACAGATTTCAACTTACACCCTGGGGTGGGAGAGAAAAAATTCACCATGACTGAAACTGTTAAACATTTATTTAAAATTTCTTCTGCTTTAACATTTTTTTAAAAATTGAGTATGCAGATTAATTAAGCAGGGCATATCCTAGTGCTCTGACAGAGTGACAAAAATAATGGTAACTTATCTATGAAATTTACTTAGTATAATAAAGTAAATTTCACAGATAAGTTAAACTATATATAGTTTTAACACGTAATAGAGAAAGAGAGATTTTTAAATTTTACTAAATATTATTACGTAAATCAAACACATAATTATCATTTATATTTCAAATGACATGCTAATGGCTAAATCATAAAACAAATCTGTAAAAAGATTATATGCTTATGAAATTATTTTTCACGATACTGCACAGAAGAAAAATTTTATTTCATATTAAATTTTATTTCTCTGGAAATATGCACCAATAAAATTTTTGTATCACTCGCAACCTCATAAAAATTTGTGCTCTGTTTCCCATCTATTCCTGCTTCCCCAGAGAACATAAATCTTGAAATGTTTACACTGCTTTTGAAATCAAAAGTAATAATATTCAAGGCATTTGGCATCTTCTTGAAATATTCAATTCCCCGGATGATCTAAGAATGGGAATTTGAAAAGAATTTTCCTAAACACTATAAATTTCATCATGTAAGTAAAAACTTTTTATAACCGGTTTTACTTCTTATGGGAACATCCATAACAGCGTGGTGCATTCGAGGTTGTCAGATGATTAAAATTGACATAAATTTGGTCATAAGCTATTTTATTTTCAAAAAACTGAGCCGCTATTAGGCGCAGTTAGATTTTAATAGAAAATGTTATGGTTACTTTCGTGCGTTATTACTTGTACAAATACGAAATTGGTAGTATAATACATCTATCCCGGTATTTTTATGATGGAATTCCAGCATTTGCTAAAGTTCCTATAAAGTAGACATATAAAGAACTGTTTCTTTAGTTTAAATATTAATCTTGTAATGGCCCGTATATAGGAAATTTTAATGTACAGGGTGGTCTAAAAGAAACTTCCCCTATATATGAGTCCCGAGTGGGCGAACTGTTCAACCAATCGAAATGAAAGTTTAGATATAGGTATTTGAATGTATGGGGTCCAGATTGGGATGATTTAAATCAATAAACCTCTAGCAGTTACGGTTACAGTGACAAAATTTCGAAATTTTCGAATGGCAACACCCACTTTCTTCGTGCGCAAATGGATCAGAGCATGGAAAAAACTTAAATGGCTTTGGAAAGAGACACGTATGACATAAATTGGCGGCGTAAAACATTTGCAAAGAAGAGCATCGTAAAGAACCAATGATAAGAAAAGAGACGAGAGGGGAAAAGACTTTTATTCGAATTACAAGTTTTCGACGTGGCCACCTAAGCAGACGATAACGCATTGCATGCGAGAGATTGTCGATAACAATGACGAACGTACCATGACAGGGGGAATTTGCAGAACTTCCCGTTTTATGGCATCTTTCAAGTCTGACAAATTCCGAGGATTTGATGTGTACACTTTTGATTTCAGATAATCCCACAACCAGAAATCCATCGGAGTGAGGTCGGGGGAACGAGGGGCCCACGAAACTGCAAAGGTACGCGCGATGACTCTATCATCGATGACTCTGGAACCAGGTTGTATCACCAAAGTGCTGTTCCAGCACTTGTCGAACACTTCTGGCAATGTGTGGAGGAGCACCATCTTGCATCCATACAATGTCATTAATAACATTTCGCTGCTACCATTCTGGAATTCTCCAACATTGTTTTATACCGAGCATCTGTGACGGAGCACGTTTGCATACCACTGGATGTGACTTCTTCGAAGAAGTAAGCACCCAGAGTGAATGTCCCAGCGACGCCGCACCATACAGTCTCCGCCAGAGGAGAGCGCGAACGCTGACTCCTACCTCTCGGCCAATTTCGGCCACGGTGGAACTACTTTTATGTGGCCCATGTACATCACATTGGACTGTTTTATTTAATAAATTAGAAAGATGGAGTCATTAGTCTCGGCTTTTAGCTAAATTCAAAAAGATGGATTCTACTAAGCTGGATTCGAACTCCGTATCTTCGCTTCAAAAGCCAGCGACAAACCTCACCGCCACATAAGCTGCTGCAGATTGCTCATTTATATGGCTTATAAACATGTTAATGGATGGTACTTTAAGTGAATGATTATCTGACAGATATCAGCACCCAGATTTCGAATTTCCACGAAAGTCCAAACGCTGTTAGTTGGGTTCGAACACAGAATTTCCGCCTCTTAGACTCCTTCCTTAAGACGAACCACGCAGCCAGAAGGGCCGCTATGAAACTTATTTCTCTACTATCTATAAACATTTCAAGTAATGTCACTTTACTTAAATAAATATCCGATAGATAGCAGCACCAGTTCCACTTTTTCTCGAAAATTCGATCACGGTCAGATGGGTTCGAACTCCCAGACTTTGCTCGGTGGGCCTGTTTCTAACCAGACAGCTTCAAGCGCGGATACCCAGGCAGATTTTATATGCCTTATAATCATTTCCTGCAATGAAACATTAATTAAATAATTCTTCGATAGACAGCAGCACCAATTACAGTTTAAAAAAAATCTACCGCTGCTCCTTGATGGGTTCGAACTTGTTTGTATCGTAGTTTGCATCGTAGGACTTCCTCAAACCTCATAACCGCAAGTGTTGACATGCAGGCACCTTGAATATGCCTTTAAAAAACATTTCCCACAATGATATTTTAATTAAATATTTACCCGATAGACATCTTCACCAATGTCAGATTTCCTGAAAATTTTCAAATCACCCGCTATTAACGTTATTAATGTCAATCACCGTTCTTTAATTCACAGGGTACAAGCCCCTGATTTACACTGGATCTGGTTTCACTGATATATATAGTCCGCCTTTAGATCCACGCCGCTCATAAATAAAATTACTTCAAATTAAAAATTAAGGGGTGCTTTGGTGGAGGACTTTTTAACGGGTTTTAAAATATTCATTTTATATTGTAGGAGCAACATCGATAGTTATTCGTTAACCAAGGTCAATAGCAGCAAAATACCTCATGGTCAGGAAGCTGAAGGCGGAAGTGCTGGACCAGTGACCGGACTTTTCAAAGGTCCGGCTTCCTTTTTCTGATTGGACTTTTTTGTACACAGGATCACTCTAAAAAGTTCTCTTTTTTTCCCCTTTTTTAAGTATAAGGGCCTTTATAAAACTCATGTTACTTTTTCTGAAACTATAGTACTCAAGTCGATATTTTTTAAAGTGTAGCACTGATCAAAGAGTTTCAAAAACTCGAAAGAGGGTTCCAGTTATAACACGGAAGGCTGGCTTCATTTTGAAACATCTTGAGGCATTAGATGGTGCATTCGAATGCAATAATGAGGATTTTATACATTGCGATCTATAATAATGGGTTGCATATACATTTTCAAGTCGAAAGTCAGTATTAACTTTCGATTTTTAGCAAAATATTGTGGAAACAAACAAATTGTAGATTATTTTGTCGTCATTTTTTAGACTGTGATGCTCTAAGCGGCAAATTTAAAGATATTGCTCCTTCATTATTTATGGTTCCATCCTGAACTAAAAAATAAATGTAAGATTTTTTTATAGGAAAAACAATAACTTTGACTTAAATAAAGCACAGAAAAAGCAAAATGGTTCCCTAAAGCAATGTATTTTGGGGAAACTAAAGCCCCCTTGAGAATAATCAAAGTTTTAATAGACTTTATAAAAACAAAAAGGATGTGCTTACCTTTGGAAGCTGAGAAGTATGTGATGATTGTTTAGTAGCTGACAAATATCTTCTCTAAGTTTCAGTTAAATAAAAAAGAAGCTGCGCGCACATATATTCACCCTTATTAAAAGTGGACGCATGCTGAAGAGGTGCGATCCCAATATATTTTAGTGTGCAAAAAGAGCTTTCAGCTTTAACCCTTTAACGCACAGTGTTCCTGCTCTGGGAACACCAAACTCGGACGTTTTGACTGTTGCCAGTCACGAAGAATAGATTGGATTTCTATAAAAATAGTTTCGGGTGACATAGCTCCGCGAGAAACCTTTACTTTTTAGCACGTCATTTGCCGTAAAAAAATTGGTCACGATTCTTTTAAACAGCACTGACATCTGCTGAAAAATGGAAGAATGCGAGAACAGATGTTTAGATTGCCCAATGCTGAAAAAAGGGCAGCCGTTGCCATCGCTCGACTTAACGACCAGCAAGATGGCGGACGATCGAAACGTTGCTGGCTGTGGAAACGTTGCTGAACGTTGCTGGCGAAACAGCGAGCTGCGTCAAAAAAGGGTCTCTCGATCTGTGGCACGCGATGAACGTTTCGATCTTCCGCCATCCTGTTGGTAGTTAAGTCGAGCGATGGCAACGGCTGCCCTTTTTTCAACATTGGGAAAGGGTTTCGCCTCAAAGGGTTAATATCAGAGTGTCATAGCCACATTATTACAGTCAGAGGGACAGACTTCTGTCGTTACAGGGTCATCGCGCAGAGTTTCTCATTCTATTAAAGACCATTTTTCAGAAGGGTGACAATGTCACTTTACAATTTTAAAAGAGTCAAGTTTCGATAAAAAACAAGTGAGGTCATTTTTGAAATATGCACAACGGGTTTTGTTTACTGGAAAAGTGTCCTGGAACAAAAGTTGGGAAATTTTTCAAAAGGTAGTAGTGAAAAGTATTAAGAGATAGAAGTTCATCCATTATTTGATTGCAGAAACCTGTTATTTTTCCGAATTGCGTTTATTTGGCTTGATTAATCCCTTTGCTTAAAACTTGCTTAATTGCACTAATGGCACAGACACACCATTAAGGAGATTGAGAACAAGGAAGAACATTCAGCGTGGTAGATTTATTGATAAAATCTTGGATTATATATTCACACTGCATGAAAGGATTAAGGAAACAGTTTTTCTTATGAGTATGAAATGTTCAATATTGAACAATATTCATCCATACTGTATTGTTAACCGGATTATACAACTGATAATTCCACAACTGATCAAACATTCAAGACGTTAAAAAGTTCAAAAATATTACTCTCTAGTACCCCTTTCCGTATATATATATATGAATTCAATTCCCACAGACTATACGCCATACTTTTGTATACCTCCTAAACCTCGACATTTTGGGCTGCAAAAACCTATTTATTAGACGAAATAGTATACACAAAATTATTATGCTGAAAAAAAATAGGATTTCTGAATGGGCTTAGAGAAGAGCACATTTTCTTAAACTCTAAGGTGTAATTCATTTAACTGCACTCTGCTTTTACGTACATTACCCCTTTGAGAATTCTTTGCTGGCTGTACTCTCAGTTGCGTAAGACATAAAAAAAAATATATATATTCAGTTAAGTAATGCTTGCTTAGAGACATAAAAGCCAATACACAAGAAAAAAAATCTTTCAGTTTTATTTTGATAATTTATCTAAAAATGCTGTTACAGTTTTTAAATTTTTAATAAAAATTGGCTATCGCGAGGGTAGGTTATCATCACTCTGAATGACGATAGTTATTTTATTTACGTTTCTGGCGATGCATTTGTACGTTATACAGGCTTGTACTGCAATCATTTGGTGTTTTCTTTGAGCTTTAAAAATTGTTTGTGTCTTGGCACATTGAGCAGCTTTGGCGCATTGTAAATAGCTCGGCGAACGCATCTTTAAAGGTGTCTTTCAAATTATCTTATAAATAAAAATGAAATTCTGTTTATTTGTGGATTTGATTCGTATACAAATCCACAAAAATGGACCTATCGGCCTGAAATTTAGCACAGATATGTAAAATAATATAGAATAAATCGTAGTCCACTTTAAAACTTCGAAAGTCCACCCGTTCCCGGAATTTAAGAGATTTTTTATGCTTTCCACGCAAAAAGCTCTCCGTTAATTGTAACCCCCGTAGTGAAAAAAGTGTGAAATAAGGATCGTGGTTGCCATGTGTGGCGATTTTACCGAATAAAATGTTTTAAATTCTCAAACTAAAAATAAAAGAATAATAATGATTTTTTTTTGTTAGTTTATATTCGTAAGGTTATTTTTTTTAAAATTATAATATCGTGTGCATGGGAAATCGGAGCAGGAATGAAATGTTTTATACGCAAAACAATAAGAATTGAAGATTTCCGAGGCTAATGGGTAAATTTTTTAGTTTGGCGAAAAAATAAAATGGCTCAAATGCCGATTTTGAGAAAGTGAGTTCTAGCGGTTTGCACAGATTTCGGCTTGGCGCAATTTATTGAGATTGAGAGCTTAAGGAAATAGATTTTTGAAAACAAGTGCAAAGGTTTTATTAGAATACAGCGTTAAATTTTAATGATCCGTGAAGAAATAATGCAGTTGTTAAGGGATTTCAAGCGATCTATCTCCAGAATTCTCGCCAAATGAGTACATTGATTTAAGTTGGGGGAATTCCGCCAAATTTCAGAAAATTGAAATCTTCTCATTTAGTACATCGGAGTAACGATGAATAAAACACGTTATAGTTGATAATTTAAAAAAAAATCGACTGTATTAAGGGATTCCACTTTTCAAATAAAGGCTTGCTTTACTTTTTCGCGGTCGAACCATTTCCCATATTGATTGCTGCTAAGTCAATGCTTCGAATGATTTCCTGAAAAAACGCTTGCAAAATGGCGTATGTTGGCACTTTGGCGAGGCTTAGATTTGAAACTGGATTTTATTTGAGACTGGGATATATAATGACACTGGTTATAGATAAAAACGAATGTTGGTATGTGTGTATGAGGTTGAAAAACTCCAGCACCGTTGAGCACCGTTGCACCATGAAATTTGGTTCACCTAAGTCTTTTATCATGGAGAAGCTTTTTATGCTATCCGTTTTCCTCTAACTTGCCACCAGGTGGCGCAGTAGAACGTTAAATTCTATTCCGTTTAGCCGTTTACTATGCGAATATCGTCCAACCGATTTCGATGAAATTTGGTACACGCGGATATTAGAACACTGAGAATATTTTTCAGTATCCATTTTGCTGTAACTTGCCGCTAAATGGCGCTGCAACGCATCAACTTCTATACCGTTCGACCGATCGGCATAAAATTTCTTGTACTTACACATTTCAGCACGAAGAATATATTCTAACTGTGTTCCTTTTGATGTTACTCACCACTAGATGGCACTGCAATGCATTATTATTTTAACTCGCCACTAGATGACGTTGCAGCAGGCCAAATTCTTGACCATTCAAACGGTCGCTATGAAAATCAGTATACATAGCTATTTGAACAATGAGAATATTTTGGCGTTATTCTTCTTTGCTATAACTCGCCACTTGACGGCACTGTAGCAAATCATTACTTTAATTAACCACTAGATGGCGCTGCAGTGTATCACTTCTTGACTGTGCAACTGATCGCTATGAAAATAGGTATACATAGATATTTGAACACGGGGAAGAGTTTCGCGTTAGATGTAACGTCAACACATGAACTTCAGGGCTGTCCAGCCGATCGTCCTGAAATTTCGTATTCATCGATATCTGAATGCGAAGAATATTTTCGCCGTATCCGTTTTGCTAAAACTCGCCACTAGATTGCGCTACGCCGCACGGCCTTCTGCGTCGTACAAACGATTGCCTTGAAATTCGGTATGCATGGTTATTGAACACAATATAATGCGATATCCCTTTTGCTATATCTCTTTATTACAATGAATAGTAATCACCACAAATCGTAATATCAAAAAGTCCATTCATTCCCGTGCGAAGAACGGGTACTTCAGCTAGTAAAACATAAAAATCTGATTTAATTTAGAATAAGGAAAGAGAATTTTTAGAAAATTATAGAATTGTTTGTGTTGCATATTGCAGGATTTACTTCCAGTCCCTTCATAACTGTTCCTTCTTAAAAATGATAACTGATCCGTGAAATTCTGGCAGTAAAAGTTTAAAGGGGTCTTGAAGTGCCTTAAGTTGAGCCGTAGCGGTAACGCTTAACGCGCTGCCTTTTTAAAGTTACAAAACATTTTGTTGGATCTAGAACGATTCATATTAAGTAAAAGCTTTCACCAATCAAGGGCAGTGCAAGGAAGATGAAAAATTTGATTATGCGACAAGAAGAGGCAGCAATGTTTGTTCATTTTATGCAAACAGTTTGATTAAAATAACAAAATGTTTTAATGAAATATTCAAATAATCTTAACAAGATGCTTTTCGTAATAAAAAAAAACACGCTATTTCAACCAGATAATTTTGCTGAGTTAACACTATTTTTGTTGATTCAAGAAAACATTTTTTTCGGTGTATTTATCAAAGCCTATCCATAATTAATCTCTTGACTATACTATAAAATACATTTTCTGATAAAAAAATTTTTAATCGTCATCTTTAAATTTTACGTGTTATGCCCGATATTAAAACAGATAGTAAATTCGATTGACATAGTCATCATTACATATTATCATTCATATAACAAAGTCTTTATCCTAACAGGATCCTCGTGAATATAAGAAACGTGTAGCCTGACGATTCTTATCTTATTTATAGCCAGGCATTCAAATTTACACCGCTTGTAATTGATAACTGTGTGTGAAAACCATTTAAATATAAAGCTGTTATCTTCTATTTTATGCTTGAGAAAACATTAAACTGAATCCTTTATTTTTAATATACTTTAATCATTGTTCTTTCAAAACTACTTTAAGGTGTTATGAAATTTCTTTTACCAATATTTTGATAATTCTAATAATCAGAGCTAATGTGAAATTTCTTGATCAGTTAGCGCAAGTTAAGACATTAAAGAAAAAATTCAGTTTTACATTGTTACTCTTAAGAATTTATATTTGAAAACTATTAAGCTATGAACTGAAATTTTAGTTTTTGTAAAAATTTGAGGCGATTTTTATTCAGATAGCCCTGTCCTTCGCTGCTCTCCAGCAGTATTCACATCCATTTATGTTTATGTGTCTGCACGACGGTTTTTCATTTGATCTCGAGTTCTTTCGTATCACTGAAACTCAAACACTGACTGTACATAAAATAACGTGAGGTGTTTAGATCCCATTAACATGTGATGTACTGAGCAGAATATGTAAAAAAAAAGTGTAAATACACTATCTACCAAAATGTATTTAGACACCTCTGCAAATGCCGATATCTGCCGTTCTGATGTACGTCATGCCCTGAACGATGAGCGACGGCCGAATAAAGGGTAAGTTGGCTTCCCCACCCCCTTAGCTGTACGTCATTTTTTCCCCCACACACAGTGCATCACGTATCATAAGGCTCTAAGCACCTTAAGTTTTTTGTATTATATTATCAATTTTGGAGCATTTGAGGTTAGTTTGAAAAGCAAAAGAACGCAAGCGAAATCTTAAGTTGTAATAATCGCAAAAGTAAGCTGCCTACAATGTTCATGGTTCAATATTTTCAATCTCTCTCACAGAAAATATCTAAAGACAACATTTACTCCCATGATAGAGAAAATTTACTGAAATAAAACCATATCTTTACACGAAATCTCAAACCTCACCGTCATTAGATTATTATTTTTTTACGTCAATTAGAACTGAATAAAATGTTATTTTATTTCATTTTTACAGTTTTGTTAGCCACTCAGTGTAAATATGTAACGATTGTACCTAATATATCGTAGTTATCTAGGTGTGACAGTTAAGTGCCTCAGCCTTTTTTAAGTATAGATAAACTTACATTCAAAAATTAAGTAATTTTTTTAAACTGCAGAAGCCTTTTATTGTAAAGCCCTAAAAACAAAAATAAAAATTCATTCTTGCAGAGACATGCTACAAAGAATGAAAGTTTCAGAGTTTAGAGAAAAACAGAGTATTTCACTTTTGCGAGAGATTGAAAAATTTCAAAATATTTTAAAAAGCATTCGAGAGCTTTGAGATTTATCTCGCTTAACAGATACTCATACAAAAACTAATGATTAAGAATATTAGTCATTAGTTTTTGTATGCGTATCTGCTAAGCGATAAATCGCAAAGGTCTCGAATGCCTTTTAAAATAGTTTGAATATTTAAAAACTTTGAACTCTTGCAAAAGTGAAATACTTATATTTTCTTAAAAATTTTCTTCTCTTCATAGCATGCCTTTGCAAAAATGATTTCTAAATTTATGCTTTTTAGGGCTCCACAATAAAAATCTTCCACTCTTTAAAATTTTTTTTGTGAAACTTTTATTTTCAATGTGCTTTTTTTAGTGACAAATAAAATACATGTTTTATCTGTAGGTAAAAAGCACAAGACACATACTTCAATAAAGTGGAGACACCTTTTAAGTGCTACCAAGGCACACAGAAACAATGACAAAAATCTAATTTCAATAATTAACGAAGAGAATGACTCAGTGATAGGGAGAAAAAAAATAATTTCAAATATCGAAATGGAAATTAGTTGGCAAGATTTATACCGATTAAAAGGTTTATGAACTGCATTTGGAAACATAATATCTGTTATCGGCTTACTGAATCTTTGTTCTTACTTATGTCCTCAAAAACTTTCAATAAATATAAACAGATTATTACCAGAAAAACATAAGAAATTAAAAAATATTTTTCTTTTTATTTATGATTTAGCAACAAGGAGATGTCGGAATGCAATATGTATAGAACCTAAGTCTAACAACTCTGGACATAATATTTTAAAATTGAATAATTTGTAAATCCCGAAAGGAAATAAATAAAATTTGGATAAAGTATATTGATTTTTTGGCGTTTTAAAAATCTATTACCGATTTTATACTCTCTTCCCTCTTTAGAGAGGAAAGAAAAACTCTTCATCATGCTTAATATATTCACAGTTAAAACTAATATAGTTTTATAACATTTTTTTCAGATGTGAAGGGATGAATGCATTGCATAAAGTAACAGAAAAAATTTCATGTTTAACATTATTAGTAAAAGCAATATCATTTAACAGTAGTAAAATAAAAAAATCCTGTTTTCACACCCATTTTGCGCTTCCTTACACTACATTTATCAGCTTTAGCGTAAAGCAGTACCTTAATTAAAAATAATGAAAAAATGTAATTGTAATAACAACAAAACTAACACAATATCAACAGTAACAGTCATAATACAAACGATATAATGTTTTGTTTAGTATTAGTAGCAGCTACGCAAATATTTTATAAAGAGAAAAAAATTCTATGCATATATCCATGTACATCTTTTTGATGAAAAAAATATACTTGAAATATTATGCTTTATCAAGGATTACAAAAGTATGTGATTGACAGCCTTTTCACAGAAAATAGAATAATCTGGTTTTTTCTAGTTTGAATAATACAGGTATCGTCAAAGTGCGTAGTCAAATGATAACAAATTGTTTGTTGATAAACTTGAAGGATTTGAAATTATCGCTACTGTGCCTTGATAATTTTATTTTTGTATTCACCAGTCTCAATTTATTTGGGTTTTAATACATATGAAAGCTGTTTGCTTTTTCATAAATGTTTTTATTTTTATCTGTCATTTAATAAATTTTTGCATTAAACTATGGGAATATTCACAGCGTTTTTAAATGATAAAAAGAAAAAAAAAACAGCTACACAATAAAAGGCTTCCTCTCCTCGGTATTTAGCATATTTATTAGTACATTCTTCTTTGAACAATTTGTCACAAAACTGAAAAATGTTCATAATTTTGGTTTATATATCTATCAGTCTACCCTACTGAAAATACCATATATATCTTGAATAGGTCTTTTGTAGGAGTAGACAGAAATTTGATACTTCTTACGTTGTTCCAAATTAACATAAACCTAAAGTGTTCGGGTCAAATATGACCCATGGTCAAATTTTCAATATTATTGAATTATACTTGCATTTTATGAAAATAAATTGTACAATTGTTTGTTTAATTAACATTTTATCGTCCTATTTTCTGCACTTCATATTATTTAACACTGTTTCAAATGCTATCTTGCATGATTATAAAATATTCTGAAATTAATATGTCACACTTTCATCATAAAATCACTGCAACCTTTCAAGCATAGTACATAGTAGGATATATTTTTCCTAAACTACTAAGGGGCATACATTTTCTTGTCCATTTAACAGAATAAGAAAATTCACAAGAATGTCCATTTAAAAAAATAAAATAACGTGTTACAGACAAAACATTTGTGAAATATTTAGCTTATGTCCAACAATAAAATTTTTGAAAATTGAAAATCGATAATTTTTTTTTTGTATAGTTCGATCTGGTTACATATAATTGTTACATATTTTAGAATGTTTCTTACAAGTGAACAATGCATTTCAAAGCCTTTACTGAACTTTTCTTGACAATATACGAGCAAAAGAAAAAAAAAATGTGAATCTTATCTTTCCAGCAGCTATATTTTCAGATGCTTCCGGTTATTTTGAATTTTTATATATTTATTTCTTATTCTCGGAAAATATTTTCTTCCTTCTGTGTTGTGAATAAACAAAATCATGCCAAACTTTTTATTGAAGATTCTCAGATCTTGATTTTGTAAAATAAGTTCATCTTCCGCGATTTTCATGAATGATGATTCATTTTTATGAATAATACCGATATATTATACGCTGAAATTCGCCGGTGGAGAATTTTGGAAGAGAAAAAAACTACATTGTGCTATTAATTTATCTTACTCCTGCAGAAATAGTGGAAGAATAGTTTATTTAACGTGTCTACCCGTCCTTTTGCACAGTAATAATTCAGAATTACTTGAGGGTAATACTTTTATGTCTCTCTCTCTCTAAAAAACATGATGATGAGTGCTTTCCGGGAATAAACTATACGGAAGGTACGGAACTTCTGTAAATTCAAATGTGGGTGTGTACTTTTAAACCATTTTTCTTTTCTCAAGGAACTGTACAGATATAGTTGGCTTATTTTTTCTCACTGTACTAATCATTGTCAGGTTCTTTGTTCTGAGAAAGGTCACAAAAATCACAACATAATGAGTACCATGATCTGTCATTCTATTTATGGTCGCAATACTATCTATAAAGTCAATGGAAAATGCACAACAGAAATAAAAAGATAGCATGAATAACCTGCCTTAGCAGTAATAATTGAATAACAGACTGAAATTGGGCGCCTTATGCATTCTTCTGGCCATGCATTGAAACCTGTATATTAAGAAATTTAAGTATAGGGTAAAATAATGTTTTGATAAGTAATAGTGATTTTATTTTTACTTTTTATTTGACTAAACTATTAGTAAAAAAATATGAAAATTCATTTATTTTCCGTTTCCACAAGAGTATCAAAATATTTAGGTTATTCGTTACTCAAAGAATATTTGATTGATTTGTTATTTCTATTACCTAAAGGTTTTACGCTGTATGTTGTTGCAATTAATGCTTTTTGAACTGTAAAGCAATTTGCACGCTGGTATTCCTATTTGTTTTAACTAAGTAAACCGTATAGTCCGGGAGCCAGCTGGCATTTTTGATGACCAATTACAAAAAATCTGAAATCTCGTCCCATAGTTCATTTAGTTGTACATATAATAGAAGTGAACGTCATCCGTCGCATTTGCGGTGGGTGCGGCTGCCCCGTCCTTCCAAACATGTAAAATAATTAAAAAAATAATTATAATAAAAAAGTTGATACTTTGTACATGCGTTTATCACGTTGTATACAAATGAAAAAAAAATAGTCAGCCGACTTTACAGCGGTAGATTATACGTCAGCTGCCGACGATCATCTGCATTCGACTGTATAGCAGTGGATTATACGTCAACATGTAAAGAACACCCGTTTAGTAAAATACTAATAAAAAAGCAGAAATTTGGTGAAGTGATGATAGTTAACTTTATCAGTTTTATGAAAAAAATAGTCAGCTGAGTTTTCAGTGATGGAAAATTGGTCAGCTGGCGATTAAAAGTTACAGCGTTTTGCTGCACGCACAGGCGCCTGATGTATTTCACTGCATCAGCTGATCACTTTTACACCGCGGAAAATTCAGCGGGCAACTTTCTTCAGGTAACTTTTATAAAGAACTACTTTACAAAGCTTCGGCTTTCTTGGTTTCTGATATCTATCAATTTTTAGTGTTACATAGTGTGTCTCACAGTGCGTCTATGAATCAGTGCTGAAGATACGTAAATCTTTTTTTTACTCTCAGTAATAATATTTAAAATACATAACAATGGGTAAAATATAGGGGAAGGTGGCCCAAAATGATCCTAGCGGGCTAAACGATCTACATATGTTTTCTTAGATACAGGTCACGCTACCTATCGGATAACATATAAACTAATTGTGCCAAGTCAAGAAGAAGCAATGGCGATATTTAAGCGATCGGAGTATTAGGTGTCCGAGTATAATTTTTCAAAAACTGGGTTTTATCATATCTCTTATGAGGTAAGCACAAACTTTCTTATTTATTTAGAAATACAGTCTTTACAGAAATATGACTTGGTTTACTGAACAGAGTATGTTTTTAGATACGAATTGCACTTATTTAGTTTATGTTTCTTGACGTGTTCCAGTATCACGAACTAAAGTGGGCAGCCATACTGCCGGGTAAAATGATCCATCGACCCAAGAAACTCCAGTACCGGGCCCTCGTGATCATGGCAGCCCTTCAGACGTTCTCAAAATGCATAACTCCCCATTAAATGATTGAATTCATTTCTGCTTTTATTGTCGGCCACAATTTTTAAATTATAATTTTGAAATATCCCATTTATTGTCTGTGACGCTTTTTTATTTTAAAATTTTCATAAAATAAATTATGAATACTATATGATTGTAAAACTTATTTTATTTCATTATGTATAATTATAATTACTTTACATCGTTTATTCTGTCGATAAAAAAACAATTTTCGATTATTTTCAAATGAAGGATCATTTTGCCCGTGTGAGGGTAAAATGATCCTTTGGACTCTTTTCAAAACTCTTTTTTTTCCGTTACTCAATTTGGGCTTAAAATATTATTAAAATATGTTTATGATGCCAAATATAGTGTAAAATAGTGTGGCAAAGGATCAAAGTTTTATTTAATATTTATGTCATTTTGTGCAAGCTTTGCCCTTAAGGGAATCATTTTGGGCCACCTTCCAGTATACGTAAACATCGAAGAAAATTTCGCTTAAATTCGCATTTATTTCGTAAAAACGAAAATTTCGTACATCAAGTTATGTGTAATTTATTTTTTGTTCAACTGTTGAATTCGAGTTACCTGAAAGAAGTTGTTCTCTGAATTTTTCGCGGCGTAAAAGTGATCAGCTGATGCAGTGAAATACATCAGGCGCCTGTGCATGTAGCAAGACGCTGTAACTTTCAGTCGCCAGCTGAGCACTTTTCCACCACGAAAAACTCAGCGGACTATTTTTTTCCCTAAAACTGATAAAGTTACCTGTCACTTCACCAAATTTCGGTTTTTTAAAAATCATTGTTTTACTTAACGGGCATTCTTTAGATGTTGACGTATAATCCACTGCTATACAACCGAATGCAGATAATCGTCGGCAGCTGACGTATAATCCACCGCTATATAGTCAGCTGACTATTTCCCCCCCTTTGTATACAACGTGATAAATACATGTACAAAGTATAAACTTTTTTATTATAATTATTTTTTTAACATTATTTTACATGTTTGGGCGGCTGGGGTGGCTACACCCACCGCTACTCTATCAGCTGGCGTTCATTTTCTGTACTTACAATATAAAATGAACCAAAGTTAAAAGTCTCAGATATTTTGAGATGATGACCCCAAAATGGCAGCTGGCTTCCGGCCTATTATATAAGTTATCAGGTTTACATTCTAAAATAATTTAATCTTCATTTGCGATCATGCTTTTATTTCCCTTAAACAAGACAGAGTGCCCCTTTTCAGTTCTTTCTTTATTAAAATTAAATTAGTTTTCAAACCTGGAAAGTAAAGTGAATGGGACAAAATTAGTTTGTCCTTTTTTAGTCTAGGATCTTTTGTTATGAAACTCGCGATCTCTGTTCCTTCACATACCAATTTTGACCCATTCGCAAAGATTATGCTTAAGAAAAATTACTTTTCTAAAGTGTAGAAGAAATTTTCCTTGAAAATTAAATGAACGCAAAGCGTCAGAGTCAATGATAAAATGTTCTGTTTAATTCTTCAACATCATTCATTTTCATTCGTGAGTGATTGAAAACGAGATTGTCTGCTCAAGAAAATTATTTTTATTTAATTGCATTTCGCAAGTCTCTGGGTTTACTTTTAATACTGTTAGAATTTTGATATTTGTGGAGAATTTGAAGATCTTTTTATTAGTGCTTGCAGAACGATGTAGTTCTGCTATTTTTCGACATTTTCGGTTTTAGGAAAGAACACTGTGATTTGCATCATTTGTGCGATGGAAGAACTTGCAGAATTTTTCTATTTTAGTTTTGTTAGGAAATGATGTTTCGGATGCTTTAGATACGAAAGAATTGATTTCAGCTCTCCGATTCAATTCATCCATTAATTTCCCTTCAAATTTCAGGATATATCTCTTTCCGGTTTGGTTTTGAGAGACGTTATCAGTGTTTCATATGATTTAGGAACTTAGAAGGAAACTTCCGCGGATCTCGCTCACGAAATGTAACGAATTTAATTCTGTCACTAAAGGAAACTTAATGTGTGAAAATTAGCAGTTATCTCCTCATATTAAGAAGATCAACCTACAAACAATTAATGAAAAATGAGTTTGGGTTGACCGAAGAGAGACTTTATTGCCATTTGCCGCTTTCTAATTTCTATCATAAATACTTTTAAAAACTATGCTTGCAATATCCATTCTTCATTTGACATCCAATTTGTTGCATTTACTTTCAAACAATTTTTCAAAAGTTTGACAATTTGATTTTTGAGACTTATTTCTACTGTGTATGGAGACAGTATCCCATTTTTTGAAGAAAATTCCTTGTAAAGCATAAAAACAATGTTAAATATGTTTTTCGTTTGTTCCATCGTATCCTCAAGTGGATAAATAGTTTGCTAACTAGGTTCCTAATTTTGCCAAGTGTAAAAGAATGTTCCAGTGTTAGGGAAAGAGGGGGTGTCCCCCCACCTCCGCTTAGCAAAGACATTGCATACACTTCACATACCTTTCGAGTAACTTCGATCAATTAGGATCCTAGTTAGCAAATAAATAAATAAATCCTCACTTATGCATGAACTAGATTTATAGCTTGCAATGGGATTATACAAATGAAAGAAAATTACTTTCTGCTGTGATTTCATAAATACATATATACCTATATATAGAACATCAGTTTAACTAGCAGAAAAACAAAGCACTTGGCAGCTACTTATAAATACAATACGTTGAACTGTAACACGTTAAAGCATATACTTCGAGTTTCGAGTACGTACTAGCGTGAGATTTTCAATTTATTCAACTAATTAGCTCTGTCGCCAATGATAACATGAAGGTTGCAATTGGCGCAAGTTTAACTACTTTTTAACATTTAATAGCTCAATTTTATGGAGAGATAGCTCCTAATTTTCACACATAAGGTTTCTTTAAGTGATTACTTATGACTGAATTCGTTACATTTTATGAGTGAGCTCGGGGAGGTTCTCTTGTAAGTAATGTAAAAGAGTAGAAATAGGACCGACCACCTTATATGGTTTTCACCATAGATCTTACATTATTAATCAGTTCACATAAATTGTGTAGATGATATTGCGTATAACTATTTCCTTGCAGTTCTGTTGCTGTAGAGATATCTTTATAAGAAATGCTTACTCTATAAATTCAAAATTCCATGTACTTGTCTGAGTGTTTTCTATGTAGCTTTACCGGTGTTTTCATATTTAATCTGAATAATTTGACTCTTCTCTATAACTAAGTTAATCAACGTTCGACATGGTCGATCCCATTTATTCCATTTATCTGTTACAGGATCAGGAGGGTTATCTTCTGTCACATTTAAAGATCCTATTTTATCCAGAATATTTGCTTATAATTTCCAAGTTGCATAGCTACAAAAGTTTAGCTTAATTATTGGTTCGGAAAATAACTTCTTTCTTTTTTTAAGTGAAAATTTTGCGTGAAAAATAAAATGTTTTGGCAATGTGTTTTATGATAGTCGATAGAGAATTACATGCTCTAAAATTAGCGTGGTTTTTGTGCTGATATACTTTTATTCTTTACAGGTAATTAAAATAGAGTGTGAAATCGACAAAAAAGAACATTTTCGGCATCTTCTATTTTTTGCGTTTAATCTAGATGCCAAAGCCACAGAAGTTGCTCGAGAGATGGTGAAGTGTATACAATCTTGCTAGAGGGAGGTGGGGGGATCATCTCCTCTTTCCCATTTATTTTAACATTTTTTTACACTTGGAAAAATTAGAAACCTAGTTTCAAGCTTGGTAATAAGTTTTTAGCGAAACTATAATTCCCCTTTTCTTTTGATAGACTTTGCAAAAGTCTAATTTAATAGGAAATACCACTTAGCTTCCCTTTTTTAACCAAAAGTTATATGATATTTTCTAACTGCGATTGATTAGAAATAATTCTAAAACTAGTTGGAAAACTTGCAAATCTTTTTTTCCTTCAATAAAATATAGTAGGTTTGGCAAAATTACAATAAATAAGAACTATGACATCGTTTCTATTCCTGGTAGTCTTAGCAAAATTACTCGAACCCAGTTGACAAATTTTTAAAATTAAGTTAACCGGTATTCGACTTGTCAATCCCCATGGACTTCTCCTCCCCGTAAAAAGAACTCTTATCAATGACCCTGAGTGTATGGAGAGGAAGCGACGATTCTTAGGAAGGCTCAAAATTAGTTTCGGTTCTGTTTTCTGACTTGTCAATTCAATTTATTGACCTGTAAAGCACAAAAATTATATCAGCGCAAAAAAATCTCTAAGCATACTATTTTATCCAGCATACAATTCTCGATCACTATAAAACACATTGCGAAAATATTTTGCTTTTCACGGAAAATTTTCACTTAAATGCAGATATTTATGGACCAATCCAATGTTTGCATTTGGTTAAATTGTGCCACGTTGTTCGCATGTTACTGAAGAAGATTGCTAGTAAACATCTAATAAAAAAGACAGCTTTACTGTTTGAGCAAAAGTAAGCGATATATTGAAACTTATTCTAATAAGAAATTTCTATTCAGTCTCATAATATTTGCTGTCGTGATTGAACCAGCGATAAAAATTCCGTCACCTTATACCACGAAAAGAATTTATTAATAATTACACGGTTCACACTACGCTTTCAAAAAAAATGTCTAGCCCTCAAGTGCACTTAAAAAAGTGTCCAAAACGTTACTTGTGAGTAAACGTGAACCACTCCTGCAAGCACATTCTAATACATTAGTAATAATTTAATGGGAATTTAGAAAAAGTTAATCTGTTTCAAACAAAACACAAAATTAATACACTTTATTAAAATTTATAATGGAATGGTCTTCTCCGAAAACATTGTAGGTAGGATATACAGCTCTTTTACAGGAGCTTCCAAAAGAATATATAACAGTATACGGTCAGTTATTGCCGTTAAGAGATATTAACGCAATTCAAGCACAATGAAATAATTAGAATCATGACGGCATCGAAAAGAATGGATATCGTCTATGGTGGTCGTTAAAGAAATGAAATTTTGAAATTTTAATGGGGCACCCTCCCATTTTGTTCAATGACCTAAAAAACAAAAGATGTTCTATAAATTTTCGGTTTTTTAAAGAGTTTTAAGAATAGAAAAACCCCAAGAGGAATATATTTACACTAGATAAAACAGACTTTCTGATAATGCTGGCAAATTTCATGCAGTTATTAACTGGTCATAAGCACCCCACCCCGAAAATTAATTATGGATTCGCCCTTTGTCTGGTATGACTCATGAGGCATATCAGTTTTGCAAAAGGTCCCTATAACTAATGGCCAAGTCCAATAATAATTTAGTTTATGAGCCATATATTATTTCGAACTTTTTTGTCGCAGACAATGCTTGAAATTTGATTATAATTTCTCAGATTTCTTGACTGTTCTGGATCTCAGACAACTTTTTAAAATTAAACCACTGGCACCAAAAGAAATATTTGCATCAAGTATCAAGTTTGCGAAAATAAGTTGTATTATTGTGCGAAGAACGGGACTAACTGATTAGCTGAATAGACTATCAGACATCAGCAAATAATAATTTTAGGCGTTATAATTTAGCACTAAATGCATGCAGTTAGCATTTTAAATCTCAAAAAATGTTATTTTCGATTAGATTTGTCCGTAATGAATGCTCTTTCAGTAGTTTTATAAATGAAACACTTAAATTTCTGGTATTCTTTAATGGTTAACCCTTAAAAGACTGGTGTTGCCTTTTGGCAACAAAGCCAATTTAGTTATTACCCAATTTATTTCATTAACACAAAGCAAATAAAATTGAAGCTTTAGTTGCGAAGTCTTTAAAGTTCATGTGTGTTTAATTTTACAGAATTTTATCAAGAAAATTTTGTCTTTTTAAAGCTCTGCGTTGCCTGTTTAAGAAATGAAAATTATAGTACATTAGGCATTTAAGGGTTAAATTAAAAAATTGTAATTAAATAATTCTCTTCTAAGCAAATATTTTAAAAATCATGCTTTCCAGCTTGGATAATCAAGCTGTAAAACTATTAAATTAATTGATAAAAGATAAAAAGCTTCTTTTTTTCATACTTCAGATTATATAATCATACTATAACTTATAATACCAAAAGTTAAGATGACACATTTTCTTTGTCAACTAAATTTGAAGGCATTTCTGGATCAAAATTAAGATAATCATAATAAAAATTATTGTAATCAGAGTAAAGAGAAGCACATTACATCTGTATTTTCGATATAAAAAGAACTTATTATTATACTGTTATAATATATAGAATTATAACTTATCATATATTAAGGAAAGGCAGAAGAAATAAACATTCTGGTAATTCCTTTATAGTAAGGTGACCAAACGCCCCCATTTTCCGGGGACAGTCCCTAACTTCAGGACGTTTTTCAAATTGTCCCCAAAATGTAAACTGGAATTGGGGACGATTTTTAATTATTGCATTTTTAAAAATTAAAATACAGTTAATTATTTCATTAATTATAAATGTCCCCAGTTTTGTTTCAAAATCTGGGACATGTCCCAGATTCTATGTTCAAAAATCTGGTCACCATACTTTATAGGCATATTACTTTGTAATTGCCCTCTCAGTTCTATCCCTGATACTGCATACGAGAGCAGTTTAGACAATATGATAGGAACAGTGCATGATTTATTAACTTAGTGTTCTTAAGTTGTTCGATGGCATGGTTCGAGCAAATATAATATCCATAAAAACCGTCGGTTATTCACAGACTGTATGCGATTGTAATTCATCAATCTGTCACGGTTATAGGTAGCCATAAAGATATGCTGTTGGCACAGAACTTTAGCTTTCCTAGCCTTAAAAATTCCTTGCTGGGGTGATCTCATAAAGATTGAAAACGAGCCAAGGACATGACCTAAATGTTGTTAGGCTTAGTAGAATAACATAACTGAAAGTACTCTATGTAGGAGGCCTCTTAGGCACGTTTTAGTTAGATAAGTTACACAACACAAATTGAATGTAATTTCTAGTTTTTTAAATTTTTTCAATAAAGTAAGTATGACTTTATACATTATAATATAAAATGTATTCATTTTATGGCGCATGCCTATGTGATAAGGTTATTGACCGAACACACAACAAATAAGTCTAAAATAAAGACAAATTCAAGCATTCAAAAACACTGACGTTCATCTCTGAAATTCAAAGGCCATACAAAAAATTCCAATTCGTTTGGCATTTCGAATATTTATGCTAAGAGTAACAACTAATGTTGTAAGTACTACTAATTTTGTTGCAACAGGCACTTAGAAATAAGTCAGTGTTTATCTTAGATTTAGATGATTTTTTTTTTTTTTTTTTAGATTCACAAAACTGTTTTTTAGATATGTTAGAAAAGTGAAGGATACGGATATAAATTTCTGTAAAAGGAAATAAACTTACGAATTTATTTTGTTAATCTTTTTTGAAATAGTGCAATGCGTTTTTTTTTCTAGCATGCATTCAAAGTATTTGCTAAATTATGAAATTTAGATTATCATTTAACATCTGAAGTATAAGTATTTCAGAGTGACCGAATACTTGATCACTCCCTTTTTTTAGATTACTTTTCTTTCTACTATGATATTTGACTAAGGAATTGCTTATTGAGTTAGAATGCATCACTTTAGCTGTATCATTTTCTGGAGATAACTTTTGGTGGGGAGTTCTGGGATATAGCACTGCTTTGTCATGGGTATTGTGGGAAACACAGACCTAACATATGCTATTATTTAATATTGCCTATAAATGATGGCAAAGAGTAAAAGTTAATAGGCATATTGAAATGGCTTCCATAGTCATTTGAAATGCGCAGTGTCCTTCGCAGAAAGCAATCGGAAAAAGAAGTATTCGATCAAAAAATGCTTCATGTAAATGTACATTTATATATTGCAATTAATATTACCGGATTTTCAAATATTTTAATGATGAAATGATAGAACATGGAAAATGAATTATAAGTGGCACGGCTCTTTCTACGAAAGTTACAGTATTTTAAAAGTTTTTTGGCACTTTTACAAAACAGGAGGCTTACAAAAAATTGGGAAAAACTCTAATAGGTGGTAGTACAGACAAAAGAAACAGTTTTCACAAAAGAATATGTAGTCTGAAATGCAGTGCTCAATTTCTATTGAGCACTGCACCCGTTGTTAACAATTTCGACAGCTTGTCGTCGGTTTTGCAAAAACCGGGAGCTTAATGAGTCGATGTGGTACATGAAGGCAAGCCCTTTGGAGATGCATCGTAGTATGTGCGTTTGCGCGGCAACCTATCATGGGTTGTTTGAAGTAGTTTGAAGTGTTAGAATGACAGTTCAGTGAATTGGTATTGCATTTTAGAGCTTCGAAGTGAGAATGAGAGAATATAGATTCAGAGTGAGAGTGTATTGATAATTCAGTATTTTTAATTTTCCATGAGCATTTAAACGATTACGAATTAGCATTGTTTTTATAGTTCGCAAATGAGTGTGTTGACTACTCAGTGTCTTTAATTTCACCCACCGTATTCAATTTAGATCTGTAGATGAAGAGCCTAACAAAATGAGTTTTTTTTTAATCGCTAGAGTATAAATTTTTAGCTTGGATACTGCAGCGAATTTGGAATTTTTCAGTGGTTTGAAAAAAAGATGAAATGAAGTATGCAATTCATTGTTGTTGGGCAAGAGAATGTTATGTAGGTGGTGAAACACGATAATAAAAAATAATGTACGTCAAGACCTACATTATGTTATGAAAGTCTAAGGATACCTGAATAATTAAAAAAACAATACTCGAATGCAAAGTAGAGGTTAGCCGGATATCCGTATCCGCATCTGTTAAGCGAATAAAAATAATATGTATCCGTTTATTTTTCAGCGGATTTTAGATGAATATTAAATTTATTCAATTAATGATAAATAAAAATTTAATATTTTTGTTTCTTTTTCTATTCGAGACTGATTCTGCAATAATCTCAGAATGTTATAACAAAGAAAACAACGTATATCAGTTTACTGCTATCATTTAGTTATTTTTATGCCAGTCACTGAGTGTTCTCCTCAAAAAGATTATCTGTAATTTCGTTTAATGCATCTCCATGTTAAAGTCTGTGAAAATGACTGTCTAGAATTGATCTCTCGCACATGAGGAACTTAGGTTCGACTCTCACACAGCGTGCAAGTGTGGATCCCAAATCTGAGCTCATGCCTTGCGTTCTTGCCAGTTTAAATTACCTGTAGGATACTAGTTTGTGAATTATGTTATTGAAAAGAAACTCTTCGATAAGATTTTCTTTTTTCGAGTGCTTATTTTCCAGTTTTCATGGACGATCATTTTGATTTTTAGTATTAAAGTTCGTCGATATTACTTCAATACAAATATTTTCAGATTATTAGTCTATCATGATAAGACACTACCTTGAATACTTAGATAAAAAAGGGAAACAAGGTTCTTTTGCTACACCAAAATTGTTTCATAGCTCGAGTTTTAGTGTTTAATGTACTTTTACTTTGGTATTTAGATATTATTTGATATAAGAAATTTGACTAGAGATATAGAGGATTAAGAATAAAAGATTATTAGAAATTCTCTTACTTGTATGGCAGCCTTTTATATTTGCATAATTTTGTTATCTTATGTTATTTCATAACAGAAATCGGAATGTAGCTACGTGCAATAAGGGTCGGATGTCATAAATTCTTTTGCGTCAGTGATAAATGACAGACATCTTTTTAGATTACATAATTTTGTTAGTTAAAAGAAGAAAATTTAGAGCCGTCCTATTCGAATTTTGTCTCATTTGACATTGCAGTATATTTTTCAATAAGCAATCGGAAAAAAGTATCCGTACAAACAATACTTCCTGTAGATGTACATTTATATGTTATATTCAAAATTAATCGGATTAACAAATATTTTGATCACGAAATGGTAAAATCCGGAGAAGGTATTTTCAGTGACACGGCTCGTTAGATGAAAACTAACAGTTTTTAAGTTTTTTTTTTTTTATGAGCATTTTTACGATACAGAATGATTACAAAAAGTTGAGAGGAAAAGTCTAATAGTTGGTAGTACAGACAAAACGAATCATTTTCATCAAGAATGCATGGTATAAAATGAAGTGCAAGCGTTTGTTTCGAAACGGTCGCACCTTAAATGTTGAAGCAGCATTCGTGTTGGGATTTAACTGGGCGGAAAAACAACACCATGCATACATATGTAACCTGAGCAAGCAGAAAGCATAAGCAAATCTACTTCACAGTAAATAAAAGGGACCAAAGCCAGTCATGTTACAGTGCGAAAGCGTTTTAGTTGTTGTAACGTAGTGGATAAGGGTACACTAGTAATACTGAAAAAGTATGCATGCAAATGACGATATGTATTCACTCTGACGCAGCTTTGCTCACGGTTTCTTCTTCTGCACGCGGTTAAGATTCATTTGAAAAGTTGTTATACCTCTAGATTTTTTTCATGGAAATGCGCGTCATGGAAATTCCCCATTCTTTTTTCATGGAAATTCCTCATGCATTAGGAATTTTCCGTCAAGCGAAGGATTTTTCATTTATTTCGGACAATTACTATTGCCTGGTTTTTATTATTTCAATAGCTCGTAGTCACCTCTTACTAACTTATTTAAATATAAGTTTTTGGTTCTAGGACTCCAAAAATTCGAGACCTCAAGGGATCAACTTAAATTTTGGGTGCTATGCAGTTATAAAACGGCCTTGTTTGAAAGAAGATTTTGGCGAAAACTATTCAGGCAAGAGAGAGATTCCTCTGAGGTTTTTCCGGTCTTTCAAGAGGTCTGCATAGACGTGATGTCTAGGAGCTCCATGTGCATTACCAGTACAAATGAATGGCACATAAAAAGACTGCATACAATGAAGAAATTAAGGATATGTGTGGGTTTCTACTCTTGAACGCTAAATTTTTATTCAGACATTTGTACTAAAGAAATATTTTTATTTGCAAGTGATAGAGGATACATTGTAGTTAAGATAATATTGGAAAGAGACATTTCGCGTCAATCTAGAATACATGACACGTCTAGCAAAAAAATCTCGACGATTATTTTAAAGATCATTTTTGAAGATGTTTTATTTTGAGATTCAAATTAGATATTCTTGCATTTGGCTGATGCATTTTACTTAAAGTCTTGAAAATATATTTTTGCAACATGGGATAACATAAATTTAAGAGGATAAAAAAATGAAGATACCTGTGAGTAGGGAATCAGCCTGTAGCCGTAGCCCGGATGTATTTCATCGGTGCGATGTATAAATCCTTCGCTACACTTCATGTGGAACAGAAATACCTCTGCTCAACACGAGGTTTTACACATTTCCGTTCTCAGATTTATAATTTTACTAGACTGTGCTGTATATTCCCATAGGTTATTTAATAATAAAGTACTCTGTAACTTTATAACATGATTTTGTAAATTTACTGCACATATTTGTGCTGCTGTGTCACCGTGCCACACATTGTCTTATAATATCACAACACTGCATTTCTTACATCAAAATGGCTGATGTTACTTTTATCTGCACGTTATACTGTAGTTGATTTCTACAGGGATTTCTAAAAAACAAATTCAGTAATATCTCTGTTTCTCATTAAAAACTCACCGATTTTATCTCTCTTTTATTATATGGAATAATTTTAAATAAAATTGAACTTTTCTATAAAATTAAAAAGAGTTTAGCACAAATAGCTTTTATTGGAAAATATTTTTGCATCAGTGGCGGATTAAGAAGTATTTGGGAGGTACTTATTTTTAAAAAGAGTTTGCTTGACCTAAACAAAATGAACAACAAATGAAAATGTTACCCTAAAGTCACAAGTAATTTTTTGAGAAAAGCTAATTGTAAAACAAAGCTCATTCGACCTAAAAAAGTGTACAATGAAGCAAAATATCCTTAAGCAGTGTGTGTTTGTGTGTGTGGGTGGGGGGAAGGGCTGAAGCCCCCTAACCCCTCCCTGGATCCACCACTGAAAGAAATACATACAGAAACGCTGTGAAACAGGTGCGCTTTCTTAACACTGCCAACGATTATTTCGTGTTAAGTGAATAAACAGCATATTGAACAATGAGCATCTTACGAAGATTTAACTACAAATTTTTCTTTCTTTCTCTTTAAGAAAGTGTTTCTCTTTAAGTATACAAACGCAATTTCTATATGATGGTTACAGAACATTAAAAAGATAAAAGACTTTAAAAAAAATCTCTATCGAAAAAAAAAATTAAAATAAACAAAGATGCATATTATTAGCAAGTCGGAACATAAAATAATTTTCAATGTCCCTAGTCATATTAAAAGGATGTTACTATGTATCCGGGGAGGAGAAGAACTTTCATTCTTGTTTAAAATGTTGCATGCTTTCTGAGCCTTAAATTGAATGCTTTGAAAAATATTGTTCCGTATTATAAAATCAGGAAGTACGGCAACATTTTCTTTAGCCTTTTTTTACTTACCGCTGACATTCGTTAAAGTGTTCAGAAATAGAGAAATAATGCAAAAAAGAAACAGACATCGGAGTGCACAGAGTTAAAAAAGATAATTTTAGTTATCGAACAGGGTTTCTTTTGTAGAAAAGACATATTAGATAAAAAATATCAAATCAATAAAACAGTTTACGAAAGATAAAAATCTGACTATGCACTTAAAAATATACAGGAATAGTAAAAATACAACAAATGGATTACCGGATTTTAAATATTTAATTTTTCGAAATTCTTATACATACAATAACTAATACACGAAATTAAAGAAAACTAATGCTACATTTTTTATTTCTGTCAAGTGAATCGATGGCCTTGCAGCAAAACGTCGGACTCCAGGGCTGGGGTCCAAGATCGAAGCCCGCTGATCGCTGAGAGGTTTCTTTTAAATAATTAAATTCTCCCTTCCGGAATATTCTAATTTATGTAAATTTAATTGTGTCTCAGAATTTGAATATTTTTCGAATGTTCAGGGACTGTATTTAAGTTGTTATCCTCAGTTTGAGTACGATCAACTCGATCGAGCGTAACTTTCCTTGGTTGAAATAAATCGTTATTGTATCACTTAACGGCGGTTCATTTCCAGTTTCTACGGAACAATATGCCAATAAAGTTTTTTTTTCAGCTACAAGTGTTTTATGTGGGATCTTTTTGTTACGCGACAAACATCCAATCAGTAATCAAGCTCATTCCATAAAGTTTGTAGTCTCACGCTGTCAATGGTTCCTAACTTCATGAGCGCCGACAGCTATGGGCAAGCCCACCCTTGGGTAAGGAAATCGCACAACATTATAAACACGTATAAAAAATCCGAAATCTAATCGAACTTTTGCTTAAAATTTGATACCCAGTCCCCCCTCCCCCCCACGAAATAAAATCCTGCCTACGCTACTGTGTACTAAGCAAATCATTAATTTTACTAATGTTATACAGGAAAAATATACGAAATCGTTAATTTAAAAATAGCTTTTTGAAATAAAAAAAATAGGATAGAAAAAGTGAAATATAACTGATGCAATAAAAATTATAACCTACGTGGTTGCAGCGTATCACGTATCCGTACAAAACTTTCCAAATTACCATTAACATTTACTGGATGAACGCTTAGCATGCAAAGTCCTGATAATCTCTGATCTGCCATTCTTAATCTTATCCAGGAAATAACTCTACCAGAGTATTGAAAAATATTTCTACTGTACAGGTAGTAGCTGCAAATTTTAGAGAAATTTGCAAGCCTTTAGACACTGTAGGAAAGAACTTACTACGATGGTTCAATAAATCGAAAGTGTTTTTGTTTCAAATTTTGCTGTTATCGGAGGAGAAATCTGTAACAGTTCATACTATGCTTGATTCGGTTTCAGACAAAATATTACCGTATTTACCCACGTATACGTCGATCCCGCGTATAAGTCAACCCCCCCACTTTCTTGATAAAAAAATTTGAATTTTTTAAAATCCCGCGTATAAGTCGATCCACCACTTTCCCGATCAAGAAACTTTATTTTTTTTAAATACATTTATTCAAAATCATCTGTAAAAAAAGAAAGTACTAAATATACAATAATATATAAGATAATAACAATACAAAAGTAGTATACAAAATTAAACTGATAATAATGAATAATAATAATAATAATATGACACTACTGATAGTATAATAGTATTTTGCCATATCATACTAAGCTAAATTCATTCAAGATCCTATTCAATATCGTACTCATCAAACAATTTAAAAAATTCCTTCGTCGTCATCTGCTCACCATGTACACGTATTGGGTTAGGATCCCTTAGAAAGATCTCCACGGGGGGGCGGGAGCACCCTCCCTTCGGCCTAGAGTCCACGCATAGCTAATTGGCCGTAATGCAACAAGAACAACAAAATGATACACGTTTTCAATCTTTGTAAAACGTGTATCATGATACACGCTTTCAAAATATTACAAAGATGAAAACGTAATTTCAAAATATTACAAAGATGAATTTCAAAATATTACAAAGATGAAAACGTGTCTCATTATACACGTTTTCATCTTTGTAAAACGTGTATCATGATACACGTTTTCAATCTTTGTAAAACGTGTATCTTTGTAAAACGTGTATTTTCATACCTACATTCTTCCTGGTATGAAAATCATCCTGAAAAGACGTCATTGTGTTATGGAATGCAGGAAGAGAACATTTGTCTTATAAAAGGGCATTTTTGACTTCTGATGAAAAAAAAAAAATTATTAAAAATTAAGGACCCTCGTATAAGTCGATCCCCCAACTTTAAAGCCTCTTTTTTGTCCAAAATTTCTCTACTTATACGCGGGTAAATACGGTATGTGAAAAGTTTCCATAGAATCTTCGGACAAGTTTCATTTTCTTAATAAAGTCTTTTGCACCAATTTTTGTCATCGTTGTTGGGTGAAGTGTAAATAGGTCGCAGCCAGCTTCGTTTTCTGTATAGAACCTTTTCCCAATAGATGCTATTAATCCATCCAAATAACTGATATTCTAAAGTACGCTTCTGTTTTAATTTCTGGATTAGATCTGCAAACTTTGTGTCTAACTTTACGAGGACACCACTATTCAGTATCATGAGCTTCCCCTATTTCTTCAGCATATCTAAAGAGTTTTTGGGGTGACCCGATTGTCTGGGGATTAAACTAATCAAACATACTCATCCTTCGCGTCCAATAATTAAAATTTGCATTTTGCTGTATGAAATTCGGTTAACTAGAACACGAAATAGAGAGTTTTGTGTGTACTCATTGTTTAACAAAGAGTTTTCTCGAATTCTCGAGCAACAGTTGCACTATCGCGTGGTTAACATCAGTTTTGGAATCTTAATTTTGGCGCCTAAAAATCGCCATGCTTGGCGACATTTGACGCGCTTTTATTAATAGGGCCCGTAATGCTTGCTTCCCTGAATTAGTATTATGCAATAGGATTATGCATTATGTATTACTCAATTGAATTTTTATTGCGTATTCAAAGTTGTGGATTGATTGAGATTTCACAACAGATGGAATTTCTGGAATGTTCATGCTACGTCGGCGTAAGATAACAGTAGGATCACTCCTGAGTTCACAACAGTTCAGTCAGCTGTTGCCAGCAGATGTTCATTCTGCTGAGAGCATAAGGCTCTGATTGAGTGTTTTTGTAAGTGATCTATCGCTTGTTTTCGAGAAGCTTATTTTTGAAAGCTGTTTGTGTTTTCTTCATTGTTGAATACTGAGGAACTGCTGATAATTTCCGCTGAATTTTAGCCCGTTGAAGAACTTTTATTTGCGCGTGAAATACAGAATCTGAGAAAGCTTCTGTGTTATAAAACGTGTTACTCTTATCTATTACTGTGATTTGTGTATAGCAGATTGTTCATCTACTTTCTAATAAAATTTATGTTTCGTCCTGTCAACTGGACTGTTTACTAGAACTTTACATATACACTGGCTTTTTAATCTATGAATCCGGAAACTAAGCAGAATTTTCTGAAACAATAATTTTGAATCTACTTTCAGAACTAATGAGATTAGATATGAATATTTTTTAATTTAACAATATGCTCTCTAACAGAAAGAAAACAGAAGTCAACAGACTGTTAGCTACAGGATCTATGTATGAGGAGTGCTTTGCTATGATGCATATTGCAACGATGAACTTTGAAGCGACGATGAACTTTGGACGAGGTTGAAGCACAGAACAATTGATACGCCTTTATTGGCGTATTAGTGAAAACTGTTTATTTTCTTGAATTTCAATATCTATTTTTGGGAATTTCAACATCTAATTTTGTGAATTTTCATACCAGTTCTTGTAAAAGCCACTTTTTTAGCTTAAAATAATTTACAAAACAAATAAAAGTATACGGCAAAATGCTAGTGAAGGGTTGTTTCAATCGAATGTGTTTTTGTCTTTAATCGATTAAAGTTTTGTGAAGGGGGGCTGTAAAACACACACAAATATATATATACTACTGGCCAAAAGTATTGCAAGTTTGAGAAATCTAACCACCGTTTCAAGAACGTATTTTTTATGCTAGTTTTTAAATAAATCAAACAATTATTTTTGTTCTTTAACTTAATGCTATCTTGTCTTTGAAGTAATTAATTTAACATGTTGGCATTAAAAAAATCAATTATATTGATTTTTAATTTTGATAGGGGAGAGGGGGCTTAATCTTGGAAAGGGTCAGATTTCTGAAACTTGCAATATTTTTGGCCAGTAGTGTATATACACAGGGTGTCCAGTGCTAACGGGGTCCAATGGCTATTTCCTAAACCGTTAGTCAAAGACACACAGTTCCAATCGCAAAAAGGCTTTAACTTGTATAATTTATGATATCAGAAACAATCGAAGTCAATAAATCAATTCCTATAAAAATTAAGAAATTTAAATTTTTATACGGTCCCCCGCTCTTATCAGCTATATTTAGAAAAATTTTCTTTATACAATATTTCATGCACGATAAAAAAAATTCGCCCTTCTACGACCAAAATTCACCGAGTTATTGTGCAGCAAACATTTTGACTTACGTCCCTTTTCCAAGTTTAAAAACGTCCCGTTACGGTAAACCATTAAGGGCCCCTATAAATATTGAAATTTTAAATTATAGGTTATCAATTCATTTTCTGGCATAATGTGGAGAAAGAAGCAAAACTAATTTTAGAATACTAATCTAGCAAAGGTTATAGTCAGGCTCTATAAAAATCTATTCGGGATCAGACTTACTAAATCGCATATATATGTGTACCATGCAGGTATAACAGCTAGTATGCTCTGCAAAGTACAGGAAGAGTTTTCTACACGGGTGCATATTTGCATTGCGGCAGAAGGAAGCTATACTTTGAGCAAACGTTACGCTAACAGCATTTGCAACATTATTTTAAGTTTCTAAAATGCATACATTTGTCCTTACAAATGTTTCATTTACAATTTAATGTTTAATAGATTATTTTATTCTCTTGTTTTTGCATTTTAAGTTATTTAACACCAGTTCATTTAAAAAGCTATTTAAAAAGTTCGATTTTCAGTATAAGCTATATTTTTATACTAATTTATTCGATACACATAGTTAAACGTTAATCTTCTTTATTATAATCGTAAAATAGTTGATAAAATTGCTAATAAATACTACAAAGCTCAAAACCATGTAGATTAATTTTTCTCAAATTCATTTTGTATACAACCCGTATTTCGCATCTTGGCAAGTGCTCTAACTTTAAGCAGCTGTAACTCGGTGAAGTTTGGTCGTAGAAGGACGAATTTTTTTTTTTTTTTATTGCACGTGAAATTGTAGAAGAAAAAAATTTCGAAATATAACTGATAGTACCGGGGACCGTATAAAAATTTAAGAATCGTAATTTTATAGGAATTGATTTATTGACTTCGATTGTTTCTGATACAATAGATTATATAGTAATTTCGAGCATTTTTGCAATAGGAACTATGTGTCTCTGACTAACGGTTTAGGAAATAGCCATTGAGCACCTTTAGCACTGGGCACCCTGCAGGGTGCGAATTGAATATTTTCTCCAGGGCGGCGGGCATTTGAAAGAAAACATTCTTCTGGAGGGGACATTTGAAAAGAAAAAGTTGGGAAGGCGTAAAATGCTCCACACACATAATAGATTAAGTATTACATGACAAATGCAGACGCCAACATGTCTGGGAAGGGACTGAAATTCAAGCAAAAGTCGACCCACGATTTTCTGTGCACATATATTCCTGCGTATCTCGCTTCTACGCCTACCCTCAAATTCGGCTCGTGGCGTTACAGCGCCTGCTCGTTCATTTCGCAGTCTTAATTTGTTGCAAAATGAGAAGTGGCATCAGACATGTATATATGGATTTCAAAGGGATGTTTGTAACTTGCTCCTTTGTCTAGTAAATAAAATAATTTCTAATTTCAATACTTAAAATCGTTAGGTACTGTTGAATTTTGTAAGGACAGAGACTAATTTTAACATTTCTCCAGCAGGGTATAAATAGTATTCCTGGCTGGGATCCATTAATATTTCTCTAGCCAGGGATATTACATTCTTCAGCCAGGGACAATCCCCGGCATCCCCCGTCAATTCGCACCCTGACACCCTGTAATATATATATGTGTGTGTGTGTATACGAATATACGATAACGCATGTGCATGCACACAAGAGTGTCTCACTCTCACATTTTGCCAAGATTTGCAAAAAATCCTGGCAGCGCCCATGCCTAACGTCGCACGAATCCACTCTTTAACCTGGCAAACACCTACTTTTTTATTTGAATGTAATCCCAGCAGAAAAAAAAAAAAACCCTAATACAGTTGGAACGGTATCTGCAACACGCAAATCGCCATCGTTAGACAGACTAAGAACAGAGAAAACAACTGTGGTGTGCTTACCAGACCACGACTTTAATTTTTAATGACGTCAGATTTCAAAATTCGGCTTCGAAACTAGAAGAGACCAAGGTATGCCTAATTTCGTGGTTAGTCGTAACACACCGCCATCACTGGCGTAGTTGGAGAAATTGTAAATATTATTACCTGAACTGACAAAATGCCGCTGAGACATCACGAGTATATTGCAGCCATCACGGGAAACCCCAAGGCTGGTGTACTGTAAAAGCTGTACGGGACTTGATACGTAAATATGAAGAAACTGGTTGCATATGCGATCGATCTCGGTTTGGACGACCTTCCGTTGCAACAGCAAAATGTTCTGACGTAATGTGGATGCAAGATGGCGCTCTTTCACGTGTGAGGCCTTCTGTTAAGCGTTTATTTTTTACACAAACGTTCGGCGATAGAGTTCTCCCCGCCATTTCACATTTCAATGGCCGCCAAAGTTTTTCGATCTCACCTCACTCCAATGGATTTCTGAATGTGAGGAAATCTGAAGTTCAAAGGCTATGCATTTAATCCGCAAACAGTATCCAATTTGAAAGTTGCCATCAAACGTGAGGTTGAACAGATTCCTCTTGGCATGGTACGTGCTTTGGTGGTTTCCACCATCTACCGAAAGCAAAGTGTCATCGTGGTTGACAGCCATGAAGAAAATTTAGGCGTAATAAAATGTTTTGCTTTCTGTCTGCTGAATGAGTTATGAGCTTCTAAAATTTCCCCCCCTCTATGTTTATCTATAATGCATTGCCTTAATCGGTTTGAAAATTCAAATGTAAAATTGCCGATTTGAAACTAGTCGAAATGATAAAGGATTACTTTTTATATTCACATTACAAAAAATTTTAAGACTGAGAGCATTATTTTCCTCATAAATAATATGTATATTTTTTAAACTGTTGCGAACGAAAGTGATATAAGGAGAAAAGCTCGAAACCTCCATATACCGTTCGCAATTTGAAGATAACTCCTTAAAATCGTCCAAAAAAGAATGTGCAATATCTCCGGAAATTATCGTACAAAATTAGTTAAAATTTGTGTTCAGGGTAATTTGTAGGTTTTCTTTCGTTTAATAAAGTCAAAATAGGGTGCTGCCATTGAAAAAAAAACAACGGAGTTGATGCAGAATTAAATATAAAGACGGTCCCTTATGCAAATTGTATGATAGGAAATTAAAGTATACGTTATTTGCAAACGAATGGTGTATATAACTTTGCTGTACGACGAACGAAGCCCGAATGAAGAGCAAGTGAGACATTTCTTTTCCGGAACTGTATCTTTCCAACGCTATTTTTGATTTTTTTTTTTGCTATAGAGATTATGAAACCTTTTGCTATGGGTATTAAACCCGTAAGAGTATTGTATCTAACATTAACAAGTCTTTTATTAGACACATAGCCTCTGTAAAAAACCGTTAAATATGTATTTAAAAATAAGATGTAACGCTTAAGTTGTATTAAAAGACATTAAATTTATTCAGTTACAGTGAAGACAACACTGGTAATTTAAAGATAGTTCTTTTTTTTCTGTTGAGAACATTATAATTTAATGACATTCCACTTTATTTCTAGAAAAAGAAAATTAACTGACACGCGTCTTATGCAGAGATATCTCAGAAATCCCGAAAAAAATATATAAAGTTCTCAAAAAATAAATTTTGGAATTTTTTTTCAGCTTATGCTGTCTAGTTTGTATTTTCTTTCATAAAAATCTTGAGGCCAAGCTTTAGTAGCTTGGTAATTTTATATTTTGTACATTTAAAACACCCTTCTTCAGCAGTTTGTGAAGGATTGTTGAAAAAAAAGTTTGATGCGTTAATTCTTTCAAATTAAAAATAATCTTATGTAGAAGCATCACTTAAAATTAATAAATAAACTTCTGAGAGTCTTTAATAATGTCATGTAAATTTGGACATGGTTAAAAATAATTTTTAATGCATGAAACATACTTTCTTGCATCTAAACAGTTAATAAAAAGTATATTGTTCCTAAATTGGTCTGGCATGTAAGAAATTACTTGATAAAAAGAAAAAGATATGGTATTTTATTCTACACTGTAAGATATTCCACACATTCTAATTCGTTTTTTAAATAATACACTATGGGACAAAATAAATGTAATTTTTCAAAAAGTGCAAAATAGTCATGATTTTTGTTTTTAAATACACTGCTTTAAGCGGATTACACACTTACCATAATTATAACTACAATCTATACGGATATTTTTGTGTTAGCTTTCATAAATATATAACAAAAAACATTTTTAAGCAATCCAAAAAAGAAATTGGACAAAATATATGTAATTTTAAAAGCTGTGTGTAAAAAGTAAAAAATTTGATGTATGTTTAACTTTTCCCGCCAAAAATTTATGAAAAGTATATACGGTCTTTTATTTTTTAGGGGTATGAGCAGCAAAAACAATTGACAGATGCTGAAAGATCTTTGATTTTTAAATTAAAAAATCAAGGTAAAAAATAGAAGGATATTGCATAATTACTTTCGGTGTCAGCAAGATGCATCTCATATGTGCTCAAGAATTACACAAAAGAGAACTACACCACAAAAAAAAAAAAAAAAAAAAGCAACTGTGGACGAAAATCAATATTAAATGAAAGTGATTTAAAATGTGTGCAAAGTATAGTCGAGAAAAATAGACATTTGTCAGCTCCTAAAATGACAGAAATAGTGTCAGTTAAACTAGAAAAATCGTTTTCACCAAAAACATTGAAGAGAAATATTAGATTGTTAGGCTTTAAAGCCTCAAAACCAAAAAAAGTCCCTTTCATATATGAAAAGAATACATTTGCAAGCCCAAAAGTTTTTGGAGTAAAGTTATATGGTCTGATGAAAGCAAAATCAACCTTTTTTCTAGTGATGGATGTACATGGGTGCGGCGTCGAGCCGGTGAAAGATTAAAAAAATAATTGTACATTAAAAAACGGCGGAAGTATTATGATTTGGGGAGTGTATAGGTGCCAAATGCACAGGAAAATTGGCCAAAATTGAAGGAAAAATGGATTCAGCAAAGTACATTAAGATATTACAGAAAAATTTGTTACCAAGTGTCGAAGAAATGGGCCTAGAGAATTGGCTTTTCCAGCAGGACAATGATCCTAAGCATAAAAGCAAGCTTACGCAGGCTTTTTTTGCTTCAAACAACATTAAGTTAATTAAATGGCCATCTCAGAGTCCTGATTTAAATATTATTGAGCATGTTTGGCACTATATTAAGCGCAAGTATGCCGAAAAGCCTGCTTCAAATTTAAAAGAGGCGTATTTGAAGATAGTAAAAATTTACGAAGAAATACTAGTTGAGTTTATTAAAAAACTATCTGATTCTATTTATGAACGACTATCTGCAGTGATTAGTGCTAAAGGAGGAGCTATTTCGTATTAAATTGACTGTTTAATTTAAAATTACATATATTTTGTCCCATTATTTATTTTTGTGAGATGAAAACGTTCATAAATGTATCATTATTGCAAACTAACTAGTCTCGATGGATATATTGTAAGTGTCTGTGAAAATAGGTACAATCAGTCGTTCTTATGCAATTAAACAACTTTCTTGAATTTATTTTACAATTTTTAAAAAATTACATTTTTTTTGTCCCATAGTGTATATAATTAAAAAAATTAAAGATTGTAGTTAACTAGAATAAATTTAAATAATTTTTCTTTTATTTTTCTTACTTTTGGATATGCTTAAATTTTGTATGAGTTAAATGTCTGTATCTCTGAATTAAAATTCTTGAGTGGGTACTAGTGGATGGAGATTGTACTATGCTATAATGCAATCTTTGACTAGTAGTACACAGATGCTTAATAAAACTATTTTAGATGATATTAGGGCGGGCCGAAAAATGCACTTTTGCACTTTTTTTTCGAAATCGACGAGAGCCTAGTGCGGAAAAGTTGTCCCTTAGGTTGGTTAATAAGGGTGTAAAATTTTTTTGAAATCGGACAATATCTTCAGTCGGCGCCAGTGCCTTTAAAATCCGGATTTTGGGGCGAAACAAGCATTTCCTCCCGAACACACAATTTTCGCTAATTTCCGATATGGATATCAGCCGAATGCGGAAAAGTTATGTCTTGGGTTGGTTAATAACCATATATATTTTTTTGAAATCGGAAAATATCTTCAACTAGCGCCGGCGCCTTAAAAATCGGGATTTTGGGCCAAAATAGACATTTTCCCCCGAAAACACAATTTTTGCAAATTTTCGAAATCGATATCAGCCAAGTGCGTAAATGTTCTTTACATGATATGCTCTTATAAAAGTAACTATACTCTAATAAGAATAAATAAAAGTTTACCGGATTTTCGAAATCATTAATAACTGTGAAGTAAAGTTGTGTCTTGGTTTAAGTAATAAACGTGAGCTTGTTTTTTTTCTTTTTTTTTTTCCTCGGATGTGAGGAACATATTTTGGTGGCTCGGCACCACTATTGACTCATTTCCTCTGTAATAAACAGGGAATTAAATATGAAGCAATGCAGCTCTTTGCTTATCTCAGAGAAAATTCACTGAAATAACCCAGAACTCACCACTAGGAGGTGGCTGCATTTCGAGTTCCACCCGTGTCCACCCCAACCTCCCAACCATATATTTACAGTGGGCATATTATGGTTTCAAATTCTCTTATTTGTCTGCTGCCTGTCCTGTTGGTAATTTTCTGTACTTCTATTTAGTTTCGAAGGATCGAATTAGTCTTCGGGATTCCAACTGAGCTCTGATCAGACCATCCCTTGCAATTGGTCCAACCACAGAAGCTGCAGCCTCTGTTACCATTTTAATTGCTCTTTCTACTGCCTGAGTGTGGCATGGAAACTTCTTTACTTCTACTAAATCTGGGGCTTTTTTCTTTATCATATTGAAGAGATCTTTGGTGCTGATTTCACGAAGCATAGGCGGCTCAGTTATAACATAATTCTTCCAGTGTATCATGTCGGTATAATCCTTTGCGTCGAATTTCAACATAGGAACTGTAAAGCGCCGAATTTCCCGGTGTCTGCTAGAGATGAGACGGGCTCAGCCCGAGCCCGAAAGCCCGAGCCCGGGCCCGACTCGGGCTCGGGCTCTGTAATTCACGAGTGCGTACGGGCTCGGGCGGGCTCGGGCTCGTAAAAATTTCTTCTTTGTTGAACATACTCCTTGAAACAGATTTTAAAAAGTGATTCATGGGATAAATAGACGTACTTATTTCAAAAAATAGTGGCACGGGGGGCTAGAAGGTGTGTGAAGCTCCAAAATTTATTGTATCCTCTTAATGAAGTAGTTAATTTTATTTGTCTTTAGCTGAAATTTCGGGCTCGGGCGGGCTCGGGCTCCAACTTTAATAATATTGCTCGGGCGGGCTCGGATTAAAAGTCTTCGGGCTCGGGCTTCAAAAAATGAGCCCGAACTCATCTCTAGTGTCTGCTCTCTCTGGCCTTCAAAATCCTTCTAATAGCGAGCTCTCTGATCTGGTTTCTTTCACCCGTAATCATTGAGAGAATACTGTTTTCAGGATGAGCATAAAAAGCATTTCGGCTTATTGCTCGATCCACAACATTCTTCAGTTCATCTGGAAGATAACGGGACAAACTGATCATTTTCCACAAGTGTCGAGCACCATCTGGACAATGTGGCCTTGACTTTATCAAAAACCACATCGGCACATACACTTTAACTACGAATTCCGCTAAAGCTTTCAAATTTGCTGACACATTTGTCATAGTAATGTATAAGCGCAGAATTCGACAAGCTGCCGTGAGCCAACGGGAGTGAGATAACTTTCCTGGCTTTTTTTCTGCTAACGCAGGTGAGCAATTTCTGATGTGACAGCTTCGTAAATGTCCAGCATGTATTGCTGATCGGTGCTCAGATCCTTAGGAAGCTTTGATACTGTAAAGGCTTCATCTTCATCCACTTCAACCTTTTTGAAATTAGCGACCGGTTTAAGTTCGCAGTTTTCAAGTTTTTTACCTATTGGACCGGAGAAGGTTTCAGGACCACTTGTTTGTCCATCTAACTTCTTTATAAGTTGCAACCGCAACGGTAATTCGTATGTGTGCAACAAACATGTGAGCCGTTGAAGCGGCCTCCCAATATCTTCTTCTATAAGGCGTACAACTCCTTTCCTATAACCTGTATTTACAGCTGTCCCGTCGCAGCCAATTGCCAGGAGGGATCCTGTGTTAATGTTCTTCTGCGAAAGATAATTAATAATGCTGGTCTTAATAGATTCTGCTGAACCACTACCTGGTGCAACGTGGCCGAGATATAGGGATCCTGGTTCTTGTATTAAGACCACATGTTCTTCAGTTATCGTTGTTCTGTGCTTTTTGTATGATCTGATTTTGTCTGTCAAGGTTTTATCTTTTCGTGCATCGAAAAAGAGAGCTTCAAGATCTTCTTTTTGGCCTTGACGTTGCAACTCCATGCGTTTTCTTTTTCTCTCTCTTCTTATTTTATTCTTATCCGTAACATTGGAATGGCCGTCATCAGTTATTAATCCGACATCTTGCAGAACTGCAGAAACAACTTTCGCTGCCGACCTGTCTCCTATCCTTGCACTATCGCATGCAAGCGCTGTAGTTGGCAATTTTATTCTCATCTGGTTGGCTTTCTTGTCCATTTTCTTTTTTCCCCGGGACTTTTTGATATGTTTCTCCCTGAATCGAGTAGGTGAGTATTCTTTATCATTAGCCATTACCCATTCAGGATTTTCTTGGTTGTCCCAATCCTCCAAGTCAGGTGTCTCAACCGTATATTGTTGGTCTTGAAACTCCTGTTCACATGCTAAAGCACATGAAGTATCTTTCTTTACAGCTCTCGACATTATCTTGGATTGCCTATGTCGTTTGCGGAGTAGTTTTTTACTCGTTTTTGAATCAATGCCGGCCATGATCATTTGCCTGGTTGTTCTCTGATCAACCAAAAACGATTGTTGTATTTGTGGAATCTTTCTAGTCCTTTCGCAGGAGCATGATGAAAATAAATGACACTTGCATGTGGCAATGTCGAAAAGAGTTTTCTGGGCGTCTTCTGAAAATTGCTTTACTGTGCCTCTGTAAGACGTGGCTGACTTTTTTTTTTTTTACTTTTAAGTATATTTTTATACTTAGTATAATAAGATTGAAGCATCCGCGCAATTCTTTTGTGAGGAATCACAGGAATGGAAGCTTTCTTCCATATATCAACCACCTTCTTCACAACAACGTCGGCAATATCTAAAATGCTGGATTTTTGCCATGATATGAAGTTTTCAGTTGTTGCCTTACAAATAAGTAAAATTTCATAACTTGACTATATGTTGGTAAAACGTTAGACTTCAGCTCTTCAGGCGATCCGAAGACAAAGCAATCAGACGCTTTTCTAGTTGATTGAGAACCTGCAGCCATTCTGATTGAGTAGTTATTACTAATGTCTCTAGTGAATGAGAACTATATTTTGAGACTTTATTTCAAATTAACAAACGATATAAAGCGCACTTACACATTGAACGAAGTACATTCCTTATCTCTGTGCTAGTGAAACTGAAACCTTTACGATGAGTAATGTACTGCAGTAACAGATTGACTGACGGCACGCGCCACGTGATGGAGGATGCCATTAAAGTAGGAGGGTAGGGGAACTTAAAAATCCTTTTCTGCTTGCTCTTTGCGCTGTGAGCTCCAATGAGAGTATCATTTAAAGAACGTTTTAGCATTCGGTTGATATCAATTTCAAAAATTCGCAAAAATTGTGTTTTCTAAAAAAATGTCTATTTTGGTCCAAATTCTCGATATTTAAGGCGTTGGTAACACCTTAAGATATTTTTCGATTTAAATTTTTTTTTATATGGTTATAAACCAACTCAAGACACGACTTTTCCACACTCGGCTGATACTGATTTCGAAAATTCGCAAAAATTGTGTTTTCGGGAAAAAAATGTCTATTTTTGCCCAAATTCCCGATTTTTAAAGCGCCGGCGTTAATTGAAGATATTGTCCGATTAAAAAAAATATTATATGGTTACTAACCAGCCCAACACACAACATTTCCACATTCGGCTGATATCCATCTCGAAAATTGTGTTTTCGGGAGAAATGCTTGTTTCGCCCCAAAATCCGGATTTTCAAGGCGCTGGCGCCGACTGAAGATATTGTCCGATTTCAAAAAAATTTTACACCCTTATTAACCAACCTAAGGGACAACTTTTCCGCACTAGGCTCTCATCGATTTCGAAAAAAAGTGCAAAAGTGCGTTTTTCGGCCCGCCCTTATGATTATTAGTGAATGTATACCTTGATCGCTCTATAGTAATTTTGTAATGTATAGTACATTTAAATGAAATGTATGAATAGTGCATCTCTTATTTGTTCTACAGGATTCTCTTAACCCTTTAACGCGCAGTGTTCCCGCTCTGGGACTGCGCTGTGCGGAACAGCCAGCTGCGTCAAAAAAGGGTCTCTCGATCTGTGGCACGCGATGAACGTTTCGATCGTCCGCCATCTTTCTGGTCGTTAAGTCGAGCGATGGCAACGGCTGCTCTTTTTTCAGCATTGGGAAAGGGTTGCGCCTCAAAGGGTTAAGAAAGCGGTAACACGCTCTAATTCTTTATCCATTAGATATAAGTAGGCTATGTAAATTGAAGAAATGTTGAAAATGAGAGAGGAAAAAAAGACTACATTACAAAAATATTCCTTTCATAATTTTCAAAAACTGACCTTTTTAAATTTGTATAGGACCCTCGTACGAAGAAATCTCCATTTAGTAAAATGTGACCCATACACTAATGAGGCGTGGTACAAAAATTCATCCTTTATTATAAAACGTCTCCTAGATATCTTTATACAAAGATGATCAGCGATATATATGAATTTGAAGGTAAACATTTATTGGCAGAGTCAGTGACGTAGCCAGAAATTTTTAATGGGGGGGGGGTTACGACTACTGCAACTCACATATATGCATACATGTGTGTGATAAGGGAGTGAAGAATATACATTTTGTATGGCAAAATATTCCTCATGGGGGAGGTTATGACCCCCCTAACCCCCCGCTTGGCTACGCCCCTGCGCAGAGTGCAAAAAATTGTTTCCTTTCTTAATCTCTGTACGACCTATGAAACGCGATCATCGGATGTTATTTTTTCCCCTTCGAGAACCATTGAAATGTGGTTTAAATCAGAATATATTTATCTTCATATCTCTGAGATTTTTTAGGATATAATGTTTAAATATTTTGTGCATAACCTCATTAGTATACGGGGCTCATTTTATTAATCGGGAAATTTCTTGTACAGGGCTCGTATACAAATTTAAAATGTGTCCCATTTTGAAAATTAATGAGAGGATATTTTCTTAATGCAGTCTTTTTTACTATCTTATTTTGAATTTTTTTTCAATTGACAGTGCCCACCTATTTCTAATGGATAAAGAATTAATATGCTTTCTAAAGAAAGTATTAATTTTGGAGAAATAATTTGCACTGTGGGTTTCTTTAGTTTTAACCTGGTAATAAATTATTTTATTGTTTTTTTTTATTCATTTATTTATTTGTATTCGTGTATGTATTGCTGGCTCAAAGTTTAAAGAATATGCTTGAAAAGGCGCCGTGGAAAAGACTTTCCTAATGTTACTTTCATCTTGGGTCTTTAAATGCCCTCACTGTGGCCTAGCGTTAGTTGAATGGATTAGTAATAGTTGATGCTTTTTTTAAAGGTTAGATATGAATGCAGTCCCTATTTTTATAGAATTTTAATTCATTCAATTACTGAAACAAGGTAGTGTCTTCTATGATCGTGTATTTGGTGCCGGTGCGATATATGAGCCCATTAAAGACCAGGTGGTGTAACTCCATTTTTTGGTTTTATTGGGCCAGGGTCACAGAAGTGTCATTCTATTAAGAGCACAATTGGTGTAACTTGTAACTACTCCCTTAGCAGCCATGTAGGTAGCAGCACTAGTTTAAGTGAAATTATGAATTTAATATGATAACCCTAATAAAACTTAAAAAAATCTCAAAACTAGTAAAATGTGAGATGGACCATTTGGGCTTTAAGGGGCATGTAGCTACAATAACAAAACAAACTGAAGTATTTTGCAATCAAATCTTGACCTTATAGCACAGTTGTATCTTGTTAATAAACAGTGTTGTCATACATTACTGCTTATAGCACAATAGCAGTCACTTTTTAGTAAAAAATAGGTGCATTAAATTTTAAGAAATGCAATAAATGATATATATTTTTAAATTACTCATCAAAATGACAGCTAGTCGTAATTTTTTGCAGCTAGTTTTCATTGTTAAAAGTTGCACCACCGGGCTTCAATTTTCATTCTAGTAGACAATATTTTAAAATTGATATTTAAAGAAAAAAGAAGATATTCATAAATTATATAAACTCATTTTGCAAGCAATTTATTATAGTTCGTTATTTAATTTAATTTACTAGTGTTTAATAAACATTCAAAGAAAATGATAACTCGTGGAAATCAGACAATAAAAGTATAATAAAAAATCAATATAATCTATAATTTTGATACGCACTCAACATGCTGTTTATCTTCTTCTTTGTACACAAATTTATCAAATTTTATCTAAAATACATGAATCAGTGCTTTATTTTCTGGGTTCGAACGTAGATATTTAGGGAAAATGGATAGAACTGTTGAGGAGTCACTCCTCAATAAACCGAGGTTTAAATCGTTCGTTTCCATCATCAAAAAGATGTAATGGATAAGACTTCCCTTTTGTGGACAGAGCTGTGATGTTCCGTTTATATCTGGGCCATACTGGACCACTCAGACCCATGATAAAAAACCACACTGGTCACCGAGAAATCTTCCTCGCTGTGTCAATTCAAAGATGCGAGTTAATCTAGGTTTATCTTCATAAAAATGACTCAATATAAAATAATTTATTCCTGATAACATTCGACATACTTATTATTGCCCTTTGAAACGTAAACGTTTCGGAATCCACCAATGGGTGATTTATACAATGAAAAAATGGTATCGATTAATTTAAGTTTTTCAATAGACATAACCAATTATGAAGTTTCCTTGTGAAAAGAAAATTCATGATATATTACAGCATCTGTTCCCCAACTGGTGGTTCGCGAACCCTCCAGGGGTTCGCAAAGTGTGTAAAGAAAGGTGTATAAAGAATAACGTACCATACATGTACGCGAAAATAATACTAGTACACAACGACTACACAAGGGGTTCGCCAATTTCTTTCGGATTTTAGAAGGTGTTAGCGGGGAGAAAAATGTTGAGAACTACTGTATTAGGGAGACTGGAAAATAATGTCGTTTTCAAGTACTTCTATATTTAAAATATCAAAACTAATGAAATGAATAATACGAAATTTGGCAAGTGTGCGATATTTTAAACTTGGGTGTTGGACTAGACAGTATTTCCGAAATTCGTAACCTATGGGGGTACAGCGGCCGAAATATTCTTTTTGCATGCCTCTCATTATCTCAAAGAAATGACTCAACTATGGACGAGTGGATAAGACACTGAACATGGTAGATGGCTGAAGTGGGAAGGTTCAGGGTTCTGGACTACCCCGGGGTTGTCGAACTAACGGTCTGGAGTTTGGGCGGTTTTCTCCTATGTAATGTGTATTCGTGTTAGAATCTCTTAAAAAGTCTTTCGTCCAGTCCCTTTCGCCGAGGGGTAACTAGGCGGATACCCCTCGTGCACATTTGTCACAGAACACATCGCAAAGAAAAATGAGATATCTATAAAATTCTTGCTGTAAAATAGTACACTCCCGAATACATAAAAATCAATTTCAGTACATTTTGAAATTCGACTTCCAAGGAGGGTAGACGGTCACCCTTCCCCTTTATCGCATCTTAGTTGAAAGAAAAAAAATAGCTGTTAAATTCTTGCTGTTATATGTAACAAATTTAAATTTTTTGTAATTAAAATCAAATGAAAATTTATTTGTTTGAATTAAAGTAAAAAACGACATTACTTTTCGGTATACTGGTAGCATGTATAGCTTTTTGTACATATTTTAAATAATTTTACTTTCTAAAATGTGTTATTTATAATTGAAAGTAAAATTGACTCAACCTTTATTTTAATGCTTTAAGAAATGGAATCGACAATCAGGCTTTAAAAGAAAGAAATTGAGCTGAAAAAATATTTATCAGTTGAGGTGGAATGTTTATAAGAACAACCATTAAACTTTTCGTGATGAAAGAACGAAAAGTTTCACCAAATAAAATTTGAGAATTAAGAAAGCCATTAGTTCAACTGTACTAAACAACATATTTAAATAATTTGTCTCTGGCACTTAAGATTTTTTTTTACAGATATGAATTTTATATATATTTATCTTTCATCATGTAACATCATTCCTAATTATAACTTTAAAGGCTACACCGTTCAATTAAGTATCATTTATATAAATCGAGCCATTTACAATGACGAATCCTTTCTTTTAGTATTACGAGTTCTTGTGTGGGATAAGGAATCTCAATATCCTATTAGTAGTGGCTAAATTTACCACTACAATTCTTTCGAAGTTTTACAATCCAAACGCTTGTGATTGAGTGTTTTGTCACAACTTGAAGAACATGGCTCACTTAAAAAAAAAAGTCTTTTCCTAGAAACAAAAAGATTTCGCCCAGGTTTCTTCTTCTTAAAAATGTAAATTTATTCACTGTGTTGTAATTTACGTATTTGTTTGAAAAAGAAATAGCTATAAAATTTGTAACGCGCTGTTGTAAATGTACAGCAAATGCGCTTGTGTATATCTTCGTGCAACTTACTTTTTAACATTTTGCTCGAAATTTACTCTACTGGTCCTAAACAAATTCAATGTGTACTAATCGTGATTGCATTTTTTTTTTAATTTTTTTTTTTACCAATTTACTGAAGCTTACATAAAAATGTTACTTTTAGATTTAATCTGAAATTTTTTTCCCTGTAATACCGAATTATATACCAGAGCCGGAACTAACTAGATTATACTGTGAAATAACATATGAGATCAGTTGCGCACATGGATGAAAGAATACGTAAATAGTTGGCATAAATGGAAAAGAACGTGCAAATATTACAGTGGCAACAACACATTTGAAATAAATTCCATTAATGTACACATGGGAGAAAATTTTTAAAGTAAATTAAAATCAAAGGGAAAAAAACAAAAAGAATATCCTCCATCGGTCAATAAATGTAAAAACTTCATCCTTCGAAAAAGCTATAAATAAATGATAATCCATAAAAAAAAAAATTCAGTGTCGCCTGACAACACATCTTTAAAATGGTAGCTTATCATATAAATGATATTCGGAAAGGACATTAGTTTGATATACATTTTACAGCAGAATCCCTGCGTACTGTTGGAATTTTATTGCAGTTGTTGATAAAAACGGGTTAAAATGCTCTTATCATACAAGATATTCTTTCGATACTAGCCTTTGAATCTGTTGTCAGTTGATAGATAGTAAGTACGGCTGAAAATCTGTGAGAACAATATTGACACGCTTATATAAATTAAAATTGAAAGATGTGAAAGCTATCAAGTAAGATTATATTTAATATTGGAGTTCTAGTAAGTGTTCTAATAAAAGTAAGATGAACATTAACCACAAATGAAAAAACTATGAACAATAAAACTTTTAAAACAGTCCGAGGCGGAAAAATCACCCTACCAAGTTTTAATTGTAAGCGGTAATAAAATATTTTTCACTTATAAAATCAATGTAGCGTTGTAAATTTCCATTCCGGTTTATCAAAAGCGTCTTAAAAATTAAGACGAAAACATTAAGTAAATTTAATTTCCGAATTATCTAAACTAGTTATAAATAATTTTTACAAACTAGACAAGACTTACCACCAGATACAGAAAAAAATTGGTATATATTTTAGACTGCGTTATCTTTACATCTTAATAACGATATGCGCCCATCCCATTTCTAATAGCCTTGTAGGAGAATTAATATTTCTGAGAGAGAAATGCATACAAATTAGCTACAGCTTTAGCTATTCGGAATTGGTAGTTTGGATCTATTCGTAGCCTTATTGTACGTGTACTAGCGATTTTATGAAATTGAATTTTGCATTTATGAGATGGTGACACGACACATAGGAGCGCCGAATTTGTGGGTGCTCCGGGCCTCAAGTACCCCAGAAAAAATCACGTGGGTGTGGGCTGCACAGAAAATTTTATGGAACAGTTTATTCCATCTTGGTTTTATCCTTGTGTAAACTCGGAGTCTAAGTTCCCACATAAAAACTTAATGGGTTTTTAATGTTTTATAAATTCTAAAATTAAATTACACGGGTCGGTCATGCATGTGGGTGCTTTAGAACTTGAGTATACTCGGGGGAAAATATCGATAGATACTGAGTTGTGTAATAACTTCAAACTTTCTTAATTCGTATAAGGTCTTGTGTGAAGATCAACCAGGAGAATTTTTATTAGAAAATAAAAAAATTAATCGTTACTCACCTCCCCCTGAAAAAGTAGTCTAGAACACAGACGAAAATTTTCTAAAGTTTGCTTAGTTAACACCATAAATTCTGTTTGTTGAAATGAAAGAATTTATGGAACAATCTTGTATATAATTTAAAAGTAAGATATAGAGGATTTTTACAAAACTAATTAAGCGAAATACGACAAAAAATATTGATAAAAACATTTAAAATTCTTTGAAATAAATCACTTGGTCATCATGCAAAATTTCAAAATTTCTAATATTCCTGGAAGTCCTTTTTCGAAATGTTTTGAAGTAGCTCCTCAAAGCCGAATGGGCCTCTGCTTCCCGAAAATGGTGACTTCTAAGTTTTTTTTTTAATTCGGGAGAACAGAAATAGGTTCGATCGGGACAGATTGAAACTGTAGGGCCTGGGGAAACGTTGCATTGCTGTTCTAGATGAGGAATCCATGATTACCAAGCAGATTTGGCAAGGTTCGTTCTCATGTTAAATTTGGCAAAAAAAGAAAAAAGCGCTCTTGTTCAGGAGGTTTGTTGTTGTATGCACTTGCCTACCTTGCTAGGGAACTTTCCAATTGGCAGCAATGCCTAGTATCAATTATTGGATCATGGCAAACGCTTTCATAGCCGATTTCCTCAGTCACCCAGAGTATGAAATTGATGTTAAATTATGCAAATAGTCCAATTCTTTAGTGTTTCTTTAAACATAATAATAATAATAACAACAACAACAACAACAATAAAAGCTTCTAAACTTCTTTATAAGAAAGGTTATTCCACTGGGAGACTTGCATAGCCCGACCATTATATAGATGAAGTTTCAGAACAGAAATTATTTCCACTCTTCTCACAGGTAAAACTACTGTCTTAAAACAGAATTTAGTATCTATGTATATATAAATACGCTAAGCAAAACCTTAGTGTCCCTTTTGCAGCGCACTGCGTGAACGGATGATCGTGAAATTCGGCACATTAGTTCCTAAGTCGCAATCCAAGAGACGCTACACAGAAACGCGCCAATTCGACAATATCTTCATAACCTCCGGCCAGGCAGTTATGCTAAAGCAAATTTTCTTCAAAAATATTATTGAAGAAATATATCAGCAATTAAGAGGGAATGAAAATAATATTTTTAATGAAGTGTATGGACATATTTCCTAAAACATACTCTCAAATAACTTATTGAGGTTAGTTTTAATAGATCCTAAAAATATTGATTGAACTTTTATTAATGTTGGCATAATCGAATATCTGATGGATAGAGAATATATCACCGTAGCTACGATTAAATAATTTCCTATGATGACAGTGAAAGTTTTTCCTAAGTCCAGTAGAGTTTTTCAATTCTTTGACCCTGATTTTTTTTTTCGGTTAGCCGGGAGCAAGTGAAAAATTGCCAAATAATTGTGATCTGCGCGAAATTCTTACAAACTTAAAGCAATTTCCTGTACACAGTTGTTTATTTCTTTCATATTTTGGAAGTTTAATTTAATTTCGTATTTTTATTCAACTAGAGGCCAAGGCCCCTAAACTCGCTACGCTCGCTTTTCGTACGAGGCATTCGGCCCATAATAAGGCTTATTCGTAAAAAAGGCATAATTTCAACGAACAAAACACAAAGGTTGGATCAGAGAGAATGTTACCGAGCTACGCATTGCTTGGTTCTTGAATGTTCCTTGGAACATAAAAATTTAAAGTTTGCACTATTTTTAATTATGTGAAACCCATGGAACACCTTGCGTATTAATCATTTATGGCGATTTTTAATAATTTAGCGACTTGCGTATATGTATAGTTAATAATTAGCTCTAAGAAAACACTACTTCATATGTTTTCTTTAATAAAAACTGCGGAACAGCTAGGATAGCTTGCCGCCAATGGCGACTTTTCATTATTTGGCGATTTACGCATGCTCACATCCTATAATTACTGCTCATGTAAGGTTCCCGGAAAACTGTTATCCACATTTTCATATACATAATCCTTCGCAGATTGGCGTATTTAGCACCACGAATCATATCATCTCGCCGCACTGACAAATATCCAAAGTGTACTAGAACTGCTGTAATGGTATAGTAAACGCCAGCAAATATTTCTACTGGTAGCAAATACTCCAGCTGGACCGAACCGGCTTTAAAATAATCTATAAATAATAATAATTTTAATTATTTATTAAATTTATTATAAATAAATAAATTATTTATTATTATTTTAATTATTTATTATTTTAATTATTTATTATAAATAATAATTTTAATTATTTTTCTTTATTCAAGATATTGGGTTCTAACATTTTTGAGGCCTCACCATGGCACAGTGGTTATGCCACTGAAAAATGGTAGACGGCCGAGGTGTGAAGGTCCCGGGTTCGGTTCCCATCGCGCGGCTGTCGATCTAACGGTCTGGAGTTTTGGTAGGTTTTCTACAGATGTAACGTGAATACGCGTTAGAACCCCTTAGAAAGTCCTCTTACAAGGCACCCCCCATCCTAGGCAGATACCCCGCGTGCAGGTTTGCCTTAAAACACGACACACAATCTAACATTTTTGAACTTGCGGTTTAGATTCACCCTGCTTGGAAAGATACCGTTTTACCAGATCGTACCTAATGCCAAGATGGTGGTTTAAAAATCAGTTACAATTAGTTATTCTGTTTGGAAAAACGAATAATTGTTAATTCTAAACTCCTGTTGTCTAAGCGATCTTACTATTTGAAAATTGTCAACTTTTTGTTACACACTTTGAGGTATTTATTGCATATAATTTTTAAGTTGGCGTAAAATGGTTGTCATTCTACTTCTCGTTCGTCAATTTCACGAGATTCTACATACTTTGAATTGCTTTGTTGCAACGGAATGAATGATTTTATGCCAAATCTGGTAACCATTATGTGTATTTTTTTAGTTTTTTATTAATATCGTCTAAAATAATTCGATTTTAGAAATGTAAGTCAGCTTAATAGTCTCCTCGGAATTTTCAGAACCCGTGGACACCTTATTCGAAACTCAAATCCCCACGGTTTAGGAGGACATAGCCAAACAAGCTCTTGACAGCGGCGGCGACGACAGCGAACCTTACTTTTTTTTTTTAGAATAGAGAGATTTCACACGTTTTCAGAAATTCCCCATTATGTAACCAATAAGCATACAAATTTCTTTTTAGTATATTGATATTTTTTTTATTTATTTAATTCTGTATCTAAATACTATTTTGTATACGGATTAAAATTTCCGCATTTTTTTGGGGAAAAGACAGTGTTTCAGAAGTAGTCTTTAAACATTTCCCATAAAAAACAGTTGGCGGGATTTGCACCTCGCTAACAAAACAAAAAAATAACATAGTTATTAAATTGCATCGTTTATGCTAATACGAAACTTAAATAGAAAGGAAGCATTGGTCAATGGAACAGGAATGCGTATCAAGTTTATACATCCTAATGCTATTGATTGCGAAGTTTGAACTTTAACCGCAGGCAATAAAAGAATTTTAATTCACTTATAAAATATTCTGGTACTATTTTACCATATCCTTTAAAAAACTCAATTTCCAAATATACCTGCATTTGCGATGGCAGTAAATAAATCTCAAGGACAATCATTCGAAAAAAGGGCAAATTTATTGAGGCAGCAAGGTTTCATAATGGTCAGTGGTGCGCCTCAGCAAGTGCAATTGAATCATTCGACTTTTTAAGATACCCCACACATAATGGGCCTTTAGCCGAGGATAGGTCTAGGCTCAATTTTCGGAGAGGGCCACTAGACGTTTTAGGTTAGCTTAAATTGTTCAAAATGCAAACTGAATGTGTGAAATCCAAGGTCGGTAGAGGGAGATGACCCTATGACCCATTCGCTGGAGCTGCCTTTGCATTTAGTAAAATATGATAGAGTTCTTACAAAAACACCGTCTTCACAGAAAAGTGTAGTGGTTGTAAAGTGAAATTGTACAAAAGTGGTCACTAAAGACAGATAGTCTCTTAGCCACGGTGGTCACTTTAGTAGGTTCCAATGCATATGGAATGGTGAGACATATTCTTTGACAGAAGAACTTTATTCACACTCAAATTAAAAAAATAATAATAATGCTTTATGGTCGAATTTCGACCACGGGCAGACAACTAGTACATAAAAATTCGTCTGTTGCGGAGAGCTAAAAGTTCTCGCCTATGGCGAAATTCTATGAATGGAGCAGTTTACGATGAGTTGATGAAAAAGAATAGCCGTTGCTGGTACAAATTGATTTTTTAAAAAGCTGTTCAAAACGTGTATACTTTCTTAAATTAACTTCTTCAAAAAATCTTTGTATTAAATTTTCTGTAAGAATTTTCGCTTTTTTTAAAACATTTTATAAATTAACTATAGATAATGATGAAAAATGGATACAGCACGGGGCCTTAGGTATCTGCTTATTACACGAGAAATTCGCCAATGCTAAGAACAGTGACGTTCACGTCAAAAACTGCAAGACAATTTTGTTGGAAAAACCGCAAACTAGTTTATCAATTAGTTAAAAAAAAGTTTTGTTATTTTATTTTCCACATTTTTACTCAGAAAAGCTTTTTACACGTCAAGATTTTGTTTCTTAAGATACGCTTTTTATTGTGTGCCCCAATTTTAGATGGTAGAAAAAATTGATAAAATTTTCTTTTCTTTTTTTTTGGGTTAGAAATGACATAATCTGTTTTTCAGAGGAATAAAGTTTATTTTTCTGAAATTATAGTACTTTTAAATACGTAAAAGGTATTATAGAAAAAGGAATTCTGTAAACGTTCATCGAAATCTAATAAGATAATAATTATAAAAATTCACTCGACAGTTGGAAGTAAAATTTTATCACACAGTACTCTACGCTGCAGATTTGGGCATCATTAACTAAAATATTAGTTGAACTAATCATTCAACTAAAATCTACTAATGTTTATTTGAACGCAACTAAATGTTCAACTAAAGTAGTTGTTAGTTGAATCTCCAACTAATTAGGCTCAGCAAAATTAATTTTAGTTTTCTTTTCAACTAAAACCAATATAGTTGAGTCAAGTTACTTGGACTTTCAACTAACAACTAATAGCTTAGTTGAAGTTATCGAATAACAACTAATAACTAATGATGAGGAGAGGTGAAGAACACCTTTTCCACTATTTGCTTTTGGGAACATGGATCTGTAGGTTCGAAGTTCTTTTATCAGTGCCAGTTATTTCGCTTCTGTATGCTAGTTAACACTTTCATTGTTTTATCCCCTTTTTTGACGAAGATCAATAAAAAAGTTCATAAGTTCGAAAACAAGTATCATTTTTCAACGCTTACCAGCAAGGTTGAAATGATTTCGGGTATTGGTTATGATTTCGGTTTGTCTGTCTGTCCATCCGTCCGTACTCTAACTTCCGTTAATATGCATCGATTATTTTGAAATTAATATATGTTAATCTTATGTATTGTACTATGTACCTTACTGAAAACGTATGCAACATTTATAGTTCTTTTAGAGGAGCGTTCAAAAGAATCCCAATATATTGTACTCTATGGACAACCATTATTTAACGAGTATTTTGGAGATATTCGGCTATTTCAAGCAAAACAAAATTTGTGTATATTATTAAGTATTACAAAATAATCCTCTTCATTGAAATAGTGTTTGTGCATTCATAGTTCTTTTACAGGAACACTCTAAAGAATCGCAGTACGTTACAGCGTATAACAGTTTAGAGACATCAAATCCATTGTATTTAAGCAATTGTAATAATTTACTCTTCATTTAAAGGATGGAATTAACATTTAAAGCTCTTTTACAGGGTCACATAAAATTACATTATTAGTGATATTTTGATTTTTTAGAGTAATTCCAAAAATCCGGCCAAATTTCTAAAACACATTCTAACAACGTTGAAATGTGTTTATGATTTCGTTCGTTCACAATACGTTTCGTAATAATTTCAATTTAGAGAAGGTCCTTAATCTATCGAATAGCGGGCAAGATTCTTCTTGTATCGTTTAGAAAAATATTCTGTTTTTTAGATGAATCGAGAGAAATTAATCATGACTAATGATTGACGATTAAAAATAAATCGTTAACCGTGATTAATGACTAAACATTTTTAATCATCAATTCATTCAATATTGTATCACGAGTTTTCAATCATTAATCGTGATTAATATTTTCCTAACACTGATATCTCAGTTCTAATGATTATAAATTATATAACTATATTTATATAGATATTGATGCTTTACTGTATAATTTTCGTAGTATCTTATCTAAAAATTTATGCTTTGTTATTTTATGCACCTTAGTTTTCTGTCAATATGCAGGAGACTGACTCTTAAACAATGCGAACTAATTTAGGTAGCTGTCAAAGAGATAGAAGAACGAGATACGAAGAATCATAAAAAATGGAAAGTCGCGACTTTTCTTCAAATTTCGACACTTTAAGGCGGTCTTCCTTTGAATGATAAACTGTGTTTGTCAAGTATTTATCCAATGGGAATTGCATCACAACATTCAAAGGCACAGACTCCCCAGGACCGATAAAAAATAAAACAAAAGGAATAAAGGATATGCCAAACTGAGGAGGAGTTACAGATATGCCAGTGCTATAAAATCGGATTAATGACGGAAATCGTCCATACCGAATCTATCCTCATGTGATGTATTCAAAGAACGCGTTTTGGGCAACCTCTACAAAACAAAACATAACTCGTCGGTACCGGAGATGGTTAGCAGAAAGGAGTAAACGAAAGCCTTTAAACAGCAAAAGTAAATATTTCGTACGAAGATATAGACGTCGGACTGAATATAGCTTTAGCAAGATAGATTCCCTTGACCGGAGGATCGATAGGTTTTTGAAAACGTTTGACACTGAACATTTTCGCTGACAAAATGGCAGAATACTGGTTATATAGTGATTTGGCTGCTCAAAATGACTCAGAAATGATTAACAATTGCACCATTGGAAACTCATGGCTAGACACCAATAACTCCTACCTTGAGGCTTCAGGTTTCGAGGTAAGATATTTTTTAAATTTTTTTTTCACTGTAAAATAAGTTGCAGTTGAAAGCATTTTTTCTCCGAATCAAAAATTTGGTCTTGAATACGTGCTTTTGGAATTTAGAATTACGGATTGTTGATTTTTCCCAATTTATGATACTATGCAAGATGCATAAAAAAAGTAAAAGTAATAAAATTGTATGTTATACACAGATTTTTATGCAAATGAAAAAGAAATTCATAAACAATCCCTATTCTCGACGTAGACTAACTTTTTCTTTAAAAACATAAATTATGTTGCTTTAAGGTAAAATAAAAAAAAATTAATTTAAAGAATAGAATACTATTGCTTCAGTAATGACGATTTAAAAGTGAATATTTTTAGTCTTGATTTCAGACTGCAGTTGTGCCTACCAAAATATATAATATTTATTCAAAAAGTAAGTGAGGAGTAAATTTCTTCATCAGTGTTTATTTTTTATTGAAAGGTGACTCCAAAAATTTTGATAATTGCTTTATTTTTACTTTTAGCTTAAGCGTAATTCTAATTTATTCGAAGATTTTATTTTGATTTATTAAAAAATTAAAAAAAATTAACACATTCAGAAAATAATCTAAACCAACCCAATTTAAAATATCGCTTTCATTTTTATGAATTCCTGAACGTAAAAATAAATAACTTTGAAATGCAACAGCATAAAATGCATTATTTTCATAAACTGGAAAATGATAAAAAATATTTTAGAAGGTATTTAAATAAACAATGTTTAGAGCTTTAACTTAGCTTTTAAAATCCTTTTCATAAAAGTACAGTTGTACGTTCTAACTCACGGTTTTTGAGGAAAAACTGTATAATGATGAGTTTTACAGAGCCTCAAATAAGATTTGAATTAACTTACTCTTATTTTGATATTTAGTTTTATAATAATAAATTGTTAACGAATAAGCACAATATTGCAGCTGAACAGTGAAGTTTTCTTAAACTTCATACTGCTGAAAATTTTGTATGGAGTTCTCAAAATCAAATATTTAGTTTTCATGAATCTCAATGATAAATAATAATAATAACAAAATAAAGTAAAACAAGAATTTCACTTTATGATAAAATATGTTTATTCGAGGAGTAAAATTTTTTATTAAATTAGTAAATAATTTTTATTTGTTTATTTTATAGGCAAAATTTAAAACTGCGCAAAAGATGATTTTGTTTAGGAAACAGGCTATCCTTTTCTCAACAAAGCAATTGAATAAATTTTTTTTTCATAAGATGAAACTTTAATGATTGTTTCTGTAAGATTTATTCTACAAATAAAACGCTTTATAAATTGCCTTAGAAAATAATATCCAAAAAATTATTTAAAAAAATAGAAAGTTAATGTGACAGATTAATAATTAATATACTTTTCAGTACTACAATTCTTGAAAGCTGTAGCATATAAATTTGAAATGATTGAACTTATGCAGATGTCTTTCATATACATATGACTACACATATACTAAACAATTAAGTTAAACTAATGCAGATGTCTTTCCTATACATATGACTATACACATTCTAAATAATTTAGTAACAAAAAACTCTAATAATTCTTAATAATTCCCATTATTTTGAATGCGAAAATAGTACATATTTGATAATTTAAAGCATTTTCGTAAAAATCTGAATAATTTTATTTTTAATTTTATTTCTAAAAATTCTAAAGCTGAAAGCAATTGGCTTACACGAACTAAAAATGCAGGGCTCTATATATTTGTTTAACTTTAAAAATCAATTAATTAAAAAAAATTAGACGGAAGAGCCGGAATACTTACGGATACAATTTTTCATGTTTCCCTTATTCTTCTTGATTATGGAGTTCTGAGCTAAATTGAATTTCAATTTGTAATGAGTGATTTATTTTATAAGAAATATGGTACTTTGTTTATGAAAAGAGTGTATGATTGAAAGGTGGGTCTTTACCTTGAAAAATTTCTGTAATACCGTAAAAAGTTCGAGATATCTACTTATCACAATGCAGTTTTTGTATGTAAGCTGCTTCATTCATCCCTGGTGCGAGCCTGGAAATGGTCTGTAATACAACTATTTACAACCTAAGAAAAGACAATTTCTAAATTTTCAACCAAAACATTCGTTTCATTTGATATATGAATGCATATTTAATGTTCAAGAGTTGAAATATTTCAGATACTTTCCACACTCTTGAGTAGCTAAAAATATGCTTTATTTCTGAAAATGAAAAATTAATAGCCATTATAGAATACTGTAATTATACTTATCTTAAAAGATATGCAATAAAATATTTTATGAATAGCTGCCACGGTCTTAAATTTAAGTTTTGATATCAAACGTAATTTCTTAATTTTAAACTCACGGCGGAGTTGGGAAATTCAGACCGTATTATACGATGCCCATATGCGTCACCAACCTGATCACTGAACAAGTCACAAATAATCTAGATAATCACAAATCACAATTAAGTCACAAATAATTTAGATAATCAAGTGAAATATTTAATTTTTATAGCTAGAAAAAGAGGTGCTTCTCCAATACAGTAAATTATCTTACGGAAAACATCCTTTTCAATCACACTAAATACGCAGCTTTATCAGGTATTCTACCACGTCTAAGTATTAACGTGGTGTTATTTTAGTGAATAAAAGTGATATTTTAAGTTATAGACGATATTAGCACCAGCAAACAAGATAACACAAGCAGTATTTAGTGTTCTACCCTTACAATCTCTGAGAATCGTCTCGCATTATTTTGCAACTGGATGCAAGGCAGCAGACATTATTACTCAAATTAAGGAGAAATGTTCAATATTGCGATTTTTTAAATTTCTTCTTCTTCTGTTGGCAAGACAGCCCCTGGTGGGCCACGGCCTTCTTGAGAACCTTCCATTCTGATCTCCTCCTGATCAATGTTCTCCGGTTCTCCGGCTTAAGATCTTCCAAACCATCAATCCATATTAGCTTGGACCTACCCCTTTTCTTGGTTCCTCCAGCTTTATGGTTGAAGGTCTTAAAAGTCAAGGATGAGGGGTTCATTCGGCAGATATGGCCCGCAAACCTTAGACGACCTGTCTTTATGAATTTAATGATATCTGCCTCCTTCAATAACCTATGTAGTTCAAAATTATGTCTTCGTCTCCACAGTCCATTCTCGCTCACAGCACCAAATTTTTTTCTAAGAACCTTTCGTTCAAAGATGGCCAGCTGTTTTGCCTGTTCTTTAGTCAAAGTCCAAGTCTCGGATCCATAAGTGAGCACAGATCAGATGATTACTTTTATATAACATAAATTTAGTATTTCTTTTATAGAATTTTGATTTTAAAAGATTTCTTAAACCACGAAGACAACGATTAGCTTCCAGAAAAAAGACTTTTAATTTCGATACCTATTTCATTTAAAGTGTTAATCCACGAGTTCAGATAAAATTATCAACCACTTCAAATTTATAATATGCAGTCTCTTAATATCTGAAGCTCACTGGAGTCTTAGTAAATGGCGCATATCTAGTTTTATCTTCGTTAATGACCAAATGCATAAAATCAGCCGATTTCTTAAGGGCAGTAGAGGATTCTAATATTGCTGTTTTTGTACGTGAAAAAATAACTATATCATCGACATGAGCAAGAAGCTGCACAGTCTTGGTAAATATGGTACTCCTAAGAAATTTGTTTTATCTTTACATAAATTGGTCCAATCGTATTTGTTTTGACGAAAAAGTCAACTTTTGTATATCCCTTGAACATTATTATCGTGCAAACACACCATGGTGTCTCTACTAGCGTAATTTGAAGAACATGGATGCTATTTTTGAATCATAATGTCTGTGTCACTGTCGCTGTATCTTACGTAAAATATCAAATAGAATTGCCAATGTACTCCCCTCACCTCAATAGATAAGAATAGGACAACGTGTATAGAAAGTAGCAATTATTCACTGCCTTCCGAAAATAATAATTTTCAGGTACATACAGAAAAGTGGCAAAATTTACCTCAAAAAATGTTCAGAATAATCTAATTAAAAAAATACATTCACAACTATGCACTTGAAAAAAATTAAATCTGAGGATAATTTTTAGATCTTTATTAAAAATCTAAAAAGTCTTATAGCACTATCCCCTGCAATTCTTCATAAATAAAATTGAATTGTTTTTGTATCCTGGTATTTCCATATAATAACACTCGTGTTATTTCAAGCAAAAAGACTACTTAAGTTTTGAATTTTCGATTAGGCATGGATAAATATTTTGGAATAATCTTGTTGAATTTATGATGGTGTCTGTAAGCATTACTTAAAATACCAGATGACTGCGAAAGTTAGTTACTATGGCTTAAATGATTCACAAAATATAGGATTAAATTTAAAACGTTCCAATTAAATCCTTAAAAAAATAAAATGCATTTTAACCTACCAGTTTTCCTTCAATAGAATTATGTCGAGGCTATAAGTTCAAATCATCATTTCATGTAAGATTTAATTCTGAAAGTATGTCCTTTTTCAACACTTTCGATTGTTTTCTGAAACTTCTTAGCTTTTGTATTCTGAAATAAAAGTACAAATAATTGTAATTTTTCTTAGAAAGGAAAATTAAATTAGCTCATACTTAATTAGAAACTACTGCCGTCAAAAGAAGACGTAGGAGAACGACTCATAAAACCGGGTACTCGCACACTTAGAGAAATTAGTAATTTACCTTCCAATCTGTATTACATTAAAAATGTTATTTTTTAAAACTGCAGATTAATTTATCGTTTAAACTAACAACAAAGCAATTTATTAACGTAGCTGCTTAGGGGAGAATAAACAATTTTAGCACCTGGCTTCGCCTGGCTATTCCCTATTACAGTTCGTTGATGACACTATCTTCAACTTAACAATAACTTTATTCTGCAAAAGGAGTATTTTAACCGGCAAAAATGACATAATAGACTGTATAGGGGAAGGTGTCATAAAAGGATCCCCTTAAGGGGAAAAATTGCATAAAATAACATAAATGTTAAATAAAACTTCGGTGTCGCGTTATATTTGGGATAATACGGTATTATATGAAAAATAAATAAATAAATAAATAAACATAAAAATAGAACTTTGCTATGTTTAGTTTGGAGTCCAAACTGCTTAAAACAATTCATTTTAACATAATTATAGTTAAAATAAACACCAGTAAAACAATTTTACTAAGACGACTTTAGAAACATTATTGTATCTTCAGAGTTCCTGGTAATAAAAGACACGCAGCCAGTGCAAATATAAAAGATCAATACTTTATCTTTCAATTCCGAGCAAGGGAAAAAAAAAAACCCGTAAATGCAAAAAACTTGTTCTTGTGTAGTAAAAAGGATTGCAGTAAGAAAATGTGGAATAGCCAAAATTTAGTCGCCGATAGTTTTTACGAACCCGTAGGGACCACACGCAAATAGTTCGCGAAATCGTCTAGGGGAGTCTATTCGGGACCACTCGTAAAATCTTCAGTGTTCGTAAAAACGAGCGTCGACTGTATATAGCTAGGAAGGAAACAATTGATCAGTAAATGACTATAAGATACATATGCTTTGCCTGAAGTCTAGAACGGCATAAAGCGTCGTATTTTGGGGATTAAAATCATCATGACTGTCCCTCATTTGCATGGACATGGTTCGGTTTTGAAACCACGATATTTTAAAATTCACAGAAATAAGCAAGCATTATTAAAATTTCTAACACTTCTTTTATGGTTATTAAATTTGTTAAATGCTTAATGTTTTTTTTTTTTTTTTTTTTTTTTTTTAGTGTAGAGACGTAAACAAAGTAGCTGCAGATTGTCGCTGCACTTTTGCATCTACATTTGGAGAATGCGTTTCTACAATGGGCTATATAAGTTACGCAAAGCATATGTACTGCCTCTATGGACCCGATGGTGTACCTTCAGTTGTTGCAATGAGCGTAAGTATTTTAAAATTACTTTTAAAAATATTGCAATAAATATTTTTTAGATCTGAAATTGAATTTCCTCTCCTTCAGATAAAAGCTTAAACTTTTATCTGAAGGGATTTTTCCTGTTTTAATGTTACATACAAAATACGTTTCGTGCACCATATATTGTACAACAGAACCCATAATGTGCAATACGATCGGAAAAGATATTTACAATGTGATCTTAAAAATTTTCGAAAAATAATCTTTAAAATATGCCAGTGTAACTGAAACAACGAAAACATCTTTTAAAACAATTTCCCACAATCTTTAGAACAAATTGCTTGTTATTGTTGTAAACACCACCCAGGCATTATTTGTTAACTTTATGGCAACGGTTTAAAAAGTTAGTAGCTTAGCAAGAAATGCGATGAATAACAAAGGGAAGCTTTCTTTTCATTTTTTGTTTATTTTTTCAAAATTTAACAAATTTTTACCAAGAAGTTTTTTAAAACTGATTTCTTTCGTTTACGAACAAAAAAGTATCATATTGGTTTTCAACATTAAAAAATATAATTTTTGAAAACATTGTTTGTTTGCCTCTGTATTATGGCAAGCCTACACGAGGGGCATATGTTTACAGGGGTTAAGGTACGTTGGACAGAGGACTTTTAAGGGGTTCTAACGCGTATTCACGTTTCATTTGGAGAAGACCACCCCAAACTCCAGACAGTTAGATAGACAACAGCGTGTTGGTCCCGAAAGCGGACCTTCATACTTCAGCCATCTATTATTTTCAATGTTTTATCCACTCGGCCATGGTGAGGCCTTTCAAAACATTAGGAGTGTAATAGATTTGAGATGTTACGAAATTTATTATTTTTTGACGTTACTTCATGCTTTCGAAACTTATCACCCGCCACTTCACTATTATCAAGTCAGACAAAAGCTTTTTTTTCTCATATCCTAAGTGTTCTTACAAGGAGGAGGCACGGCCTCGGGGAAACAGATTTCAATGATCTACAATTAAACCGCTTATCACTGGTAGCTCTCTAACAAGGAAAAATTAATATTAATAAAATTAGTTCGAAATTAATATTAATAAAATAAGTTCGAAAATTAATATTAATAAAATTAATATTAATTTTCGAACCACTTCACCAAAACTTTAAATATAAGTTAAGCGCTATTCAGATTGAGCGCAGTGGTGTAATGGTTAGAACGGTGGTCTTCTACTCTGGGGTCCCAGGTTCGAATCTCTTGCTGAGCTAGCGTTTTCTTTCCCGCTCACTCTGTTTTTAAATACAATACTGGTAAATAATTCATTTTTGAGTCAGTTAAATAATTTTCTTACTTTTTTATTCATTTATTATTTATTTATTTATTTTTAGTACCTGTTTATTGATATTTTTATTATTATTTAAATTTTATTTCTACTTGCAAAATCTTTACATTGGAATTAGATTTGCACATTCAGATTTGCACAATCATTTTGCACATTCAAAATAATTCACTTTTAACACTCGCAAAACTCAATGTTTATTTAAGGTACATTTCTTTTTGTCACAATCGTAAGACAGACTTCTTTTCTAATTTTCACCCGTTCGTGATGCCACAGCAATAGCATTATCTTAATCGTCTGTCATCTGCTGATGGGTAGTCAAATTTAAAATATCACATGTTAAAATTTCGAATAGACGTATTTAAGCAGTGAAATTTATTTTGAAGAATTATATTACAGTTACAAATATGCCACCAGGCCAAGCAAGCTCTTATTGTTGAGATGAAAAAGCTACTGATAGTTCTATATACAGTGATGTTTTGAAGCAGTGACTAAAAAATGGAGTAGTTAATTGCAATGCCACTTTCTGATACACTACCTGAAAAAGCTATGATGATAGGCACAGAATTGCACAATGATACATTGGATGTGTTGAATGAAAAGAAGTTTGTAACTGATGAGAAATGGATTCATGCTCAAGAAGAGTGTATAGAAGAAAGTTTCGAATCAGTTAAAGATAACTCATCTGATGACTATGTACCAGATGGGGAGAGAAAAAGAAATTCAATTAGTCATAACTATATTATTGATTATACAGTGATGGAGCCAGATTTTCCCCGACGGGAGGGCCATCTTCTCCGGCAGGGGGGCCAAACGATAAAACCCCAAAATTTTACGTTTCAGTACTTGCACAGCCTCTCATAAAAGTATTCGAGTAAGAGATAAATTTCCTACTTTGGTTTCGTATATTAAAAATTATTATGATGAGATGGTCATTAATTATCTGTTCTTGGTTAACAGGAAAGCCCAGTGATTTTCACCTAAGTCGTAGTTAAAAAGGTCTTTAGGAAGGCAATTGTCAGCAGATCGGGCAACCCTGCTTATCCTAGAAATGTGGATCTTGTTCGTTGGTTCCTTCGAATCCCGAGAAACATACTCCGAGTTCCAGATAATCAATATTCAGTATATGAATATCGTATAATTCCAAGCAGAATGAGAATGGAAGTGAACGGAACCTTTACGGTCGGATCAGACACTTTGAATGGAATTTTTTATCTGGTTGCAAAATTTCCTTCGTTTTTCTAAACCAACAAATTCTCAAAAAAAATCCCCGACGACACTCCCCGACAGGGGGGCCAGTGATCCCCGACGGGGGGTGCATGCCCCCCCGATCCCCCCGCTGGCTCCACCCCTGTGATTATAATTATTCTATTCAAATAATCATAACTATAATCAATTGTAAAAGTAGACTTCGAATGGTAGAAATATAACTAAAAATTACATGTAAATAAGTAATAAAAAAATTCAATAAGTAGTAAAAATAAATAAATGAATAAATGGAACAGTAAATAAATATTTACTGGACGGAAAAAAGAATTAATCACCTGTATTGATGTATTTTAAAACAGAGTGAGCGAAAAAAAAAAAAAACACCGACAGCGCAGCACGAGATTCGAACCTGGGACCCCAGAGTAGAAGACCACCGTTCTAACCATTACATCACGGCGATCAATCTGAATAGCACGTAACTTTAAATATAAGTTTTGGTGAAGTCGTTCGAAAATTAATATTAATTTTTTTCGACTGTATTTGAGTATTGCGTCTTAGTATTTTACAAGTAGTATATTCACATGGTATACTACCACTGTGCCAAAGATCATTTATTTATTTATTTGCCAGGAGAGGACAGCTCGCGTCACTGAATGTGTCGCTTAGAGCTAGCTACATATACGTCCTTCCCGGAATTTCCCGCCACAATTTGGAACCTCATCAGAAGGTGGGGGGACTTCTGAATATTGGCACCCCTCGGAAACTGCTAGCGACCGCCGAGAGGACTTTCGGAACCACGGATTTAACGTGCACGTACACCGCATGTACACGGTGGTCTTCCGTTTCCCCGAGGCCGTGCCCCCTCCTTGTTAGAGAGCTACCAGTGATAAGCGGACTTTTTCAGATGTTTCTATACTGCGCCGAGCTTAAATATTGTTTTTGGAAATTTAAATCTAGTAATCATCCTAATTTAACTGTTTCACCCGTGGCGATTTTCCACATGAGGCTGTCCCTCACACAACATATTCCTTCCAATGGAGAATGCGCGACTAAATTCTATGTATAGAGGAAAACCAGGGAGAATATGCGTGCATGATCAGACCATGTGAGAATTTCGGCCAATAAAAAATTCTTCGCATTCTTCTATCAAACTACTAGCTCGATGGCTATGACAAGCTTTATGCTATCCGTCCAACGTTTTACACTCGCAAGAAATTTAATGTAGTTGAAAACCGATTGACTACTCGTGGGACAAAAGCCTAGACAGAAGGCATGTTTTGGCTGGATCCGTAAAGGGCCTAGGTTTATATCTACATATAAATAGATCGTGTCAGCCTAAAACCTTTGTTTACTTTAATAAAGCTCATAATACTTTTTATATTTCGGTTTTAACCTATCGGGCTCTGTCAGATTAGCGTTCCTGTTCGTAAAATGGTTTTTGTGACAAAATCAAAACAATAAACTGCTTAATCTCAGGATTAAATTTAGCTATTTTATTTGAAACATATATATAAATACATAAATTATCGTAAATTTGATTTCATATTTAATTAAAAAAAATGACAGTATTTTGTAGTTTTCCTCAATAGAAAGATAATGAAAACCTCTTAAACACGTTCAACAAAATTTTGATTACCGTTATTTAATTAACGAAAACTATCTCGATGACTGTGTCTCAATCCAGACGGCTGACTACAGTCAGTTGAGTTCACTGAATCTACTTTTCGACCGAAAATCCTTCCGGTGATATGATTCGTCTTATAACAATCGTAATGAAAGTTAATGCATAGAATAAATATGAGTCTCAACAGTTCAAAACGAGAATAACTTTTGGAAGCTCGCTATAATTACTATTAAGCCTGCATATGGAACGTTATCGATACCTTCATTGTGAAAAACACTTTTATTGTACATCCCGTATAAGCCTACTTCTTTCTATGCTCGGAAATAATCAAATTTCTGGCCGGAAATCAAAAGGCAGGGAATTGAGCGTGTAAGTCAGCGTATGAGGATGTCTGTCGTTCTAAACATAGACTTCGAAATCAATGATTACATCGAATTAATGGACTATTCACAAACATCACTTCAGGAAATCAATGGACCACCACTCGTTATTAAATTGTCTGTCGAAAAATTCGACTGCAAGAAGGAAAGATGGATTGAAGTTTTTCTTTTCAGAAGCTTAAGGCTCATAACGTAGACACTCGAGAAAAAGGGTTTTCTCCATTACTCCGAAACCTTTATTTTCTTGAAGTCACAGTTTATATGCAATTTCGAGAGCTGTAGTTCTAGGGATTAGTACAGAAATTGGAGATGAAGCTAGTTGTTGATTACAGTAATTAAATATAAATAAATGCAGTTTGAGGAATAACTGTTATGTGTCTTGCCAAATTTAACACTCAGGAACTTCTAAAAACGCATTATAAATTTTTTGAAACAGACCATCCAATAGTTCTGGAGAAAATAAAAAATACCTTTTTAATTCTAACTGTGTATGTATATATGTATATATATATGTGTGTGTGTGTGTGTGTGTGTGTTTATGTGGTAATGTGCAATAACAGGAATTGGAAATTAAAAGAGTAAAACTGGGATTGAAAATTCTGTGAATCATTTCTTTCTTATATCCCGATAAAATTATCTCATCCCTGACATTCTTTCTCCTGACTTTGATAGCTGGTTTCTTAATATTTTATTGACACGATCTTTTGCAAATTTAAAAGAATCCGCTAGTGTCAGCCATGTGATGAACTTCCAATAATAAACCAATGAGAGTAATGTAGATGCATACTTTCACCCCGGTCATCACGATGCAAAGTTCTCCTCCGTCTTAGAGCCACACCCTGCCTTCCGGCTTCCTCGAAAGTAAGTAACCAAAGACCGCAAATAAAATCGTTTTAACATAATTAAGTTTTTCACCTTCATTCTCTCTCTCAATAAAACCATATACAGTTTAATTTCTAGCTTTGAAATGGGATTTCATTCTTTTTATTCATATAGAATTTAAATCACCAGCACAGATAAGTTTTAACAAAGAACAAGTGACACTGTGTGATTGAACAAAGGCTGAAGCCGCTCAGGTGGTGTAGTGGCTTAAAAACCATTCAATCGCGCAGTGGCGTAGCCAGAAAGTTTTCATGGGGGGGGGTTACGACTACTTCAACTCATATACAGGGTGAATCTAAACTCTTGGGCAAAACTTTAAGGGTGATAGGGCACAGAATAAGGAACCAGCATTACATAGCAATGTGGGGTCGGCAACGTCCTCTTCGTATAGCTGTTAACAATCACTTTGGAAAAAAAGTCCTGAAAAAGCAGTGCGCATTCCGACCCTTGTTTCGCCAGAAACTAATGTATTTTTCTCCGCAAACAGAAGACTAAAATGGATAGTTTAAAAATTGTATTATATTTCATGGATGAAATTTTCGGAGACGAGCCTATTGTTTATGAAACTTGGTTAAGAAATTAGACTGCCACTTCAATGCTTTTCCAAAAGTGATTATTACCGGGTAAGTTAAAACTGCGTTTTTCATCCCGGATTGCTATGGGATTACGATTCCTAATTATGTGCCCTATCACCCCTTAAAGTTTTGCTCAAGAGTTTAGATTCACCCTGTATATGTAAAGGTGCGTGTGATAAGGGAGTGAAGAATATACATTTTGTATGGCAAAAAATTCCTCATGGGGGAGGTTGTGACCCCCCCTAACCCCCATCCCCCTTGGCTACGCCACTACTTTCACGCCTTGGGTCCGGGCTTGAATCCCGGCTTGGGCATAGATGTTAACTTGTGCGTCCTTTCATAGGGGGCAACGCTGGCCGCCCACTGGTTGCCCCCATAATAAAATGGCCCCAATACCATCGAGCAGTTGTAGTGGACAATGCCTAATCGGCAAATGCTGTTGAAAAACAAATCAACAACTAAAGATTGAAAAATATTTATTCAGTAAATAAATAATCAATAATAATTTTAACTAATTATAAATTACATTACAAGAAATTATTTAATAATGTAGTTTTTTTACATTATAGAATGTATATATATTTTTTCACATTATGTAAAAAATAGAGGGTGTTGCAGAAGATAAAGTAAAATGGAATAGTCCGATAACCAATATGCTTTCAGCGTGCAGTGTGTTTATGAAATACTATAATATAAGGATTGAGTTAAAATATTAATAAAGCCTTGCACAATCAGTATGAGTAATACCTTATTGCCAATTAAAATGTAATTCGGCCTCTATATTTAAAGCGAAATAGAACAATATCAATATTTTAAGTATATATGTTATGAGAAATATGAAAGCTTAGTTTTTACAAGTAAAAATGAGTTTATTTAATATGCAAATATAGACACAGAAAGTCTATTTCAGGAATATTTTACCCTTTTAAACCATTCAAACAGAAAACTGATGATGGAGCCTTTTACAATTAGTAAACAGATATTCAATTTTTTTTTTCATTGGCAAACATAGTGAATTCAAATAATTTTGATTTTAATAGAATACACCTAGCCAAAGCTTTTGACAGGGAGACCCAAATGCACTTTAAAGAAACCTAAAAATTGTGGGGGGTCATCAAAGTAAACATTATAAATCAAAATGTAGTTCATCTGCTCTGTTAACTGCCATTCCTTTCCAGGTTTGGAAATTTTCAAATTAATGAGTATTCGACCATTATTTATTAACAAGTAGTCTTCCCGTTCTTTTATGTGTTTTTTGTGACGTCACATTCCCTTTTCGAAAACAGTCCGTAAAAGAAACTATTCGAAAGAGAATGCCGTTGTGTAACTCCATTCACGAATTAAAATTTAAATAATAAAAGTAAGAGCATAATCTACAACTGATACATTCGGGATTAGGTCGAAAAATACGGTCATTTCCATGGGGAGAGCTTCAGGTTGTTTGCTCTGGCTTGAAGTGCGAAAAGCTGCACAGGGTGAAAATCTTCATAAGATCACAGGAAATCAAAGTAGTGCGTTTTCAGATGTATAAGTAATAAAGAATAATGAAATGAGCCGAGATAATGGGAAAGTGAAAACGAAAGTGAGATACTTGCCTTTGTACGCAACAAACATTCGTTCGTTGATACAGTCAGAATTTTCAAATATCAAGCAATTACCTCATGACTGCTCAGAATTCCTATTTTAGAGCCATATGTGTAATTTTGGGGGAATTTGCAACAAATTTGGTGTTTAAATAAGAATAGTTTCATGAAAAATATTCTGAAAAATTATGTTTTCTTTTTGGAAATTTTAAAGCTTTTTACAAAAACTAATAAAATTTCGAAGCTTTAGGTATTTGAGGTGGAAAAAAGAAGAAAAATGTTTCCAGAGTTTAACCTTCCATTTGGTTTGCGGTATGTCACCGTTTAAGCATTATCCAATAATGAAATTCGAAAACACAGTTCCATCGAGCCATCCAATGTGTTATAATATGTTTCAAAAATGACAAAAGCAATTCTTTCTTAGATGCTTAATGAGTTTTCTTCATTTTTAATACTTATGAAAGTGTTTATTTAAGTAAAATATTTTATAATGCTTATTATTCTTACAGGTACTTTGGCTCTTGGTTTTGTTTGCTGGGTTAGGTGTTACAGCTAATGATTTGTGAGTATTTCTTAAATTATAATTAAATAGTAACTGACAAAATGACAGAAAGAGAGTTAACCGTCAGAAAGACTAGCATATATTTACAATTTAATCTCCTAATTGAACTTCTGACCACAATTTTAACGGTGTATGCAAGAAAGTATAATTCGAAATTGTGGATTGTAATATAGAAACATGAAAACAATGAAACTGTGAGTTAAAAGGAACTAAAAACAAAAGATAATAAATTTGTTCAGTTTTCAACCATTTTAATTTTGTAAGACTTAACTTTTTTTTTTTCAAATGAATTTGCACAAATGTTGCATCTTTTTTTTTAAGCACACAGAAGCAGTTTAAAATACAGTTACTTTTGATTGTAAAGTGAGTTTCACTTTTTTCAATTTAAAAAATAAATTATTGCATAAATATACCATGATTTTGAGCATTAATGAAAAAGAACACTACATTAGCAAGAAAAAAATTCAAACTCAGCAGAACTTGATTATATATCTAAAAAAATAGTAAGCGGAATTAAATTGCAAGATGCCAAAGAGTGGCATTTCATTCAAAATTTTATGATTTGATATTCGCATAAAAAAATGCATGTTTCAGTGTAAGCTGTAGGCTGGCGCAACTAATTTGAGGAAAGCAAGGCAATTCATTACTAAGATTTTAAATTATTATTTATCGGAATAACTGTGTAGAGGTACTTAAGAAGATTTGACGTCATTAAATATAATTCATAACTGTCCAAATGTGTACAACATTGGCAACGATTTACAACTACAAATTCAGCATATGGAAAGGCTCTGCCATGGAGGATCAACAAATGCATGAAACGTCGTTCCATATTTTTCATCATACTCAGCTAAACATTTTAATTTCGTCTTTACATAAATTAGGTTTTGGTTTGATGCCTAAAAATTAAGTTGTACTTCAATAATATGCTTGTATCTATATAAACTATACATATTAAATATAAAAAGACCACGCATTTTGCTTTCCCATTTTTGAAAATAATAAAGGAACCCTACAGATTTTTAAACGCAATTTGTTTATGAATAATGTAATACTTTTGTACAAAAAAAAAAAAAAAAATACACTGTGAGTAATTTCAGGTATGCCCTCTTGTCCACACTATATTTTTATGCAACTTTTCTGAACCTTTTTCACAGAACTCTTTCATCGTAACTTACACTCATGGATTATCGTGCATTCATGGCATGCATAAAATAAAATAAGAACCACATGGAGGTATTACTGGGTAATAAAGCAAAAAGAGGATACCTGATATTTTTATCATTTTACTGACTATCTGCAATAAAATGAATTAAAGGAAAAAGAAAGAATATCTCTTTCATGAGTGTTATTCTTTCAAGGATGTGATGTAACTAAGATGAAATGCAAAGGCGTTCTGTTTACTTTTAAAGAAACAATGCTTAATAGTGATGATAAAATAGCAAATACAGACAAAAATAAGAGTACAAATGGCATATCGACTGTTATTTTTCACTTCTGTGTCAAATTTGAGCCTTTTCATATTCTTTTACGCATTTTCTAAATAGTTCAACTACTTTACGTTGTTTTACAGTTTGTTACCGAATTTCATTTGTAGAAGATTCGAAGCATGTGTAATGCTTTTCCATCGACCTTATGCAATGGATATTAATAACTTAACTAACATATTTTAAGTCCCGCAGTAGTCTGGAAGCTAAACTCTGTTCCCATAAGAACGCGACAAGTGAAGCAGCATTTGGCTTCGCCAGTTCTTGGGTAATTTGCGTAATTTATATTCATATGTACATTTAAGAGTTTAAAATACTGTATTGTGAAATAACGCTTTAATAGTTTTCAAGCATGATTTATGGTATATGCATACAAAGAATTGCTTTATTTTGATTGGCTCTAGGAATTTATTCGAGTTTTAATATTGCACGTCATTTTAATTATAAGCATTCTTGAAAATTCACAAAAGTGTTAGTTATACCAAAAGGAAACTCTAATCGTGAATTATGAAAAAAAAATCTTTATGAAATCGCTTCTATTGTTAAGTTTCCTAGAAACGCGACATCATTATACTGCTTTTCAGATCAAATGTTACCCAAACTTCCATATGACCATTCATTAGAAAAACCCCAGAACAAGACCATGTCATCTCACAGCTTAAAACTTCAGTTACAGTAGAAAACAATTTTATTCCAGGGGAAAATATTTAGCTTATAAGCAATTACTGAAAAAATGATAAGTATAATGAAACATGCAAAAGTATATTTATTAACATAGCTCTAACTGAACAGGATAGTCAGTTAAAATATTTACATTAGTAGTTGTTAAAAATATGTGTATACGAAAGTTATTCGCCCCTAAAATATGTCCCTTATTAAAGCGCAAGTCTCTTGTCAGGATAAATTGTTGGTGTTAATTTTATAGAGGATAAAACATGAAAATGGCCTCGAATGTTTACATAATGTTTTCGCTGTAAATGCGTGTACGTGAGCTTTCAGTCAGTTCAAGAAGCTATTTAGATGAGCAATAAAATTCAATGAAATAAATTTTATTCATATTTTGGTAATTCATATAAGTATAATTTTAACTAAATATTTTATTATTCTAAATATCTTCTTACAGAAAGGTTCCGCACCCACATTTGCAGTTGAAAAATGATGAAAACAATGCAGGCCATTTTCATGCTTTATCATGAATAAAATTAAGATAATTTATCTTGATAAAGAAACTTGCATAGAATTAGCGTAATATTCTAGTACTAGAAAGCATGGGTGCGCAGTTATTTAAGAGCTACTACTGTAAAGTTTACCACTGACTATCTTATTCAGTTAAGGCCTCGTTAATAAATATATTTTCCCATGATTTATTATATTTATAATTTTTGCATTAATTGTTTACAAGCTTCATATTATTCCCCGAATTAAGATTAATCGCTAGTGTTACTTAGAGCTATGACATGGTATGGTCTTGTTCTGGAGTCCGTCTTATGAGTGGTGATATATGAGGGTTATGTTTGATCTGAATAATGTCGTTCTTCTAGAGAACTTTTACCAATAGTAACAATTTCATAAAGATCATACAATTTTATAATTTTTTAAATAAAAAATAGTATTTGACTTTAGTTAATAATTGTGCCACTTGCAAAGATAACTCATTTTAGTTTCTTTGAGAAGCCGACTAAAGCACCGTACTCCGGTTTTGGGTTCAACTCCCGGCGGCAGGGGTTCGATCCTCGACTGGGTGTGGTTGTCATTGTGTCCGTCCCTTCATAGGGGATAACGCTGACCGCCCACTGGGTGTTCCCATAATAAAATGATCACACCTTCGGACCGTTGTATCAGACAATGCCTAATCGGCAAGTTCCCACCCGTTATTAAAAAAAGTTCCTTGGGAAAAACTTAAGTAATCAAAATTATTCTAAAGTTAACATATAATGTAACTAAAAATAAATTTTACAAATTTAGTAAAATTTACTTTTATGAATCAAAAAATGTTTTGTTAATCATAAAATAATTAGTTTCAAATTCTTTTCACTATGTTAAAAGTGTTTCTTTGATAAGGAATAAAAAAAGTACCAGAAAATATTGACTATTCTAAGTATTGCATTATTTTGGAAATCTCTCCCTCACTCTCGTTCAGATTTCATCTTAACTTCAACTTCTTTTTAAAATGTTGATGATATCCTTATACCATGTGAATAAATGATTTTTGATAACATTTGTATTTTTCAGTCTTTGTCCATCTTTGTTCATCATATCAAAAACACTGAAAATGTCTCAAAATGTTGCTGTATCCTTTTTTGAGCAAAATATATGACCAATAGCGTTTTTTAATCTACAAAAGAAAATATGTTTGCGAAAATTTATAAAGTTTTTAATTATGCTTTGGCGCTGGTGCTATAGAGTGCACTTTTGCAGAGATTAATATTATGCACTTAATTTACTATTGGTACTCATATACCAACTAACAAGTAATTTTAAGGCGCAAAATACATAATGTTATGATATCGAAAATAGTATGACATCAAGAATAACTCAACAAAAATCTTAATATAAGTCAGATGCAGAAAAGAAATACACGTACCCTTAAGTTCTTTTAATTTAATTCATAAATGCTTACTGAGGCATTCTATATCTTAGAATTAAATGCTTTGAAACAAAATATGTGTTATGAAAAGCTTAATTAATTAAAAGTATTTTAATTTTTAACTGTTAATATTATTTATTTTACATTATATATAAACTTAACTTTACAACAAAAAAGGTCGGTGGTTTATAAATACGAGTAATTGCTATTTGTGGTGTCTTTTACTGGCAATGAATAAGATGGAAAACATTACATTCTTTTAGGTTATCTTTAAAACGAGTTCAATAGTATATGTCTATATACTACTAGTTTAAAAGAGTTCGCGGAAAATGACAGCCAAGGTATCGTAGAAAATGGTATATACATATAGTATTTTTTGAAAAATAGAGTAAAAATTCTGAAATACCTTTAACAACTTAAGACTTTCATGCACCAATTCAGAATAAAATGTCTGGACCTTTTTATTATTTATATATATAATTCACTCACGCATTTACCACAACAGCTCGGGAAGAAAAGTTTCTTAAAAGAAGTTAGCGTTTAGCGAATGAACCACTCTACAAACCTTTACTCTAAAAGTCTGATGATTTCGTTGATCATGAAACGAGGATCCCCCGAAATTTCTGTGTGTGATGAGTAAGTGTAAAAAAAGTATTCAAATATTTTCAAATACAAAGTAGCTATGAGTTGTTAAAAATACATGGATTCTTGATGAACTCGGAATCGTCTTCAACCGGGAACGTATATTCAACAAATGCTTCATGTGATTTAATTTTATTAATTTATTAACTAAATTATTAAAATGAAGTTTTTAATAAAACTAGAAACTTCTGTCTTGTATAAGAATATAAATCGCCAAAGAGGTTAATTTTAGCAGGGCACTTTCAGCTTTGTTTTATTTGAACATTAATACAAAGGAAAATTACCTTAATAGTATTTTAGGGAGTTACTCTGCTTGCATTCGGAAATGGTTCTCCAGATATCTTTTCTGCAATGGCAGGTATACAGCAAGGTAAAAATGAAATGGTTATTGGAGGACTTATCGGTAAGTACCCTGAGTTCTTTCATATGCTTACTCTTAAAATGTTCTGTTACGTACACCATAAAATGACCGAAGTGTGACAAACATATGAAACAAATATTATTTCCACTACTTTTTAGCTATCTAGAATTCTGTTGGGAACTTAAAGCATGATGTAAGTAAATTTTACTTTTAATAAGAAAGTCATTTGAAAAAAAAAGCTTGGTAAAAACAGGTAAGTTTTTACTTGAGGCAAAAATGCTTCGCTCGTTTGACTTTTAACCAAGTGTCTAAGGAGACTATCATAAACTGTTATGCTTAAATCGATCGAAATATAAAAGACCAGAATGTGTGAATATCGATACATTAAATAATTATACCGATGGATAATTGGTATAGCCATACGCGAGGAGTATCTCTTGTATTAGTAGGAAGAAAAATTCTTCTCGTGCTTTCAAACACTTTTCGACTGTAATGATACAAAAATGTTCAGTATGTTATAGAGATGTTCACTATACCAGCGACTCGTGCTCCGATCCTCTCCTTTATATAGACGCCTACAGATAGAGGGAATCGAGAATGATTTTTATTACTCAAAACATTGCTATGTTTTGAACACTGAAAAGAACACTGACTTTGCTATATCCATTTCGAAGGGGCCTATTTCATGAAATATTAATCGTGAAATTTAAAGTGTTAGAGATATGAAGATTAAAAATATGCTGACTTAAAACCACTTTTCAATGATTCTCGAATGGAAAAATAACTCCGTAGGATCGCGTTTCAGGAGTCGTACACAAGTTACGAAAGAAAGCAATGGATGCATTAATGCACAGTACTTTTGTTATTATTGGTATTATATAGTCCCTCTGTTTAACATATATCTGATCCTTTTTAACGATGAAAAGCTGAAACTTTGTACATAACCTATTAATGTATGGGGCACATTTTACTCACTAGGAATTTTTTTGCTCGGGTGCGGTATAAAAATTTAAATTTTGTATTTATTCAAATTTAATATCCTGAAAATTTTAATCGAAACCATAAAACTCTGTCTTGTTTTATGTAACTATGAAAGTTATTGTATATGCATATGATCCATTTTTAGGAATATTTTAGGAATAAAGCCTAATTCCGTGTTTTGGCACAGCCTGTATATATAAATTTACAAGATCCAATTTTGGTATTTAAACTGAACTGGAGATTTAAAATGCTAGTTAATGCATGGGGATGATAATACAAAGTGCTACCAGCAAACATTTTTGTAAGTTTGAGTAATACTACTTTAGTATCTCTAATAATACATTCATTATTCTACTTCATCACTTTTTTCCTCGTTGTATGCATGTTTCGTAGTGAAAACTCTGTAGAATAAAAACTACTATGTAAAAAGTTACCTAACTTGGCATATTATAAAGGTGGCTACACTAATACACATTTTGCAGAAACATAATTAGTTAAAAAAGTCATTAGAAGAGGGTATGGCTCTGTATGCATTGCATTGGTCAGAAACACTACGAGATCCCACTGCATTCAACTGCATTTACTCAAATTCATTCTTTGTGTGGTGTTGAACCCAATGTCATAATTGGACTCTTCTCTTTGGAAGAGCAAGTTGAGACGCGATCTTCTTAGTGGACATGCTTCTGTCCAAAAAGAACCAATGTTAGTTTCAGAAGAATCGTTATACCTGATATTCAAGAATTCGACACCTTACGGGGAAAGCATTTTATGCACGATGGAGTTCCACCTCGTAATGCTACAAGCTTGAAACGGTTACTTAGCCAACGCTACAGATAGTTAAGGGTCGACACTTTTCCGCTTCATACTCACTTCTGTCTCCTGCTCTGCATTCTACTCAGTTTCGGTTTTGGTGTTATCTCAGAAGCATGGTATATACTGAGACCACGATAAACTCATTATTTATGTCCGTTGAAATTTAAATCATTTCGGCGTGTATAACATTAGAAAGAGAAATTCTACCATAAGCCGGTCGCAGAATATGCAGCGCAGCACACTGAATTAATGAAGAAAATGAGACTGTTTTTGCAAAATCTGTTTTTAATAGTTTAATCCCCACCCTACCTTCTCCTGTCAATACTTTTTGAAGTTTTACTCGTTGCAGGATAGGATGTTTCGGGACCCCTATTATGAGATAACCAAGTTTGGTAATTTTTCTTCCAGTAGTTTTTCTTTTATAGACTTTTCAAGGTTTCTAATCATGGTTATGGAAGATTAAATATCCCGGAGACATTTGGTATTTTTAATATACTGGTATTTTATTTCTTCGTGCAAATAACATTTGCTACTTCGGAGTTTAAAAAAGGTTGATATTTTATTACTTTAAAATCTCTCTCTTTATCTTCGAGTGCAAGAAATGGGAATCATAAAATGCTAGAGTCTTAAAAAATAATCTTCACAAATAATTTTGTTTTATCAGCTATATAGGTTATCATTTTGTTTGACTAGAAAATGGCTGAAAACAATGCCGTTGCTACTTGACACTATGTTTCAAATGTCAATAGAGAAATATCATTGCTAGATAAGAGCCAAAGAACAGGCATTATGTTCCTTGATTGTGGGCATTTACCATAAATTCTTTAATGTATATATCACATGAGATAAAAACACATTCATTTAAGTTAACGTTTATAGGTAAAAATACTTGATAAAATAGTTTTAAATCCTGTGAGGGTGGATATGCCATGGTACTATTTTAACTAACTGACAGATGAATTAATATTTCCATGTACAGATCTATTTTAATTTAAGATATTTTAGTCTTTGCCAATGAATGTCGTAAAAAATAACTCGTTTAATTCTAGCAGAGGATGGAATACGTTGTCTCATTTTACGTAAGTTTATAAATAGCTCTACTCATAACACTACATTTAAATAAAATTTATAGCCTGTAAAGTTGTCATATGCAGTCATATATTCACGTTAACATAAAAAACTAGGAAATACTTTTCCATATTGAAAATCACCGTCTTTTAGTCAAACTCCGGATGAGAGAGCTTACTAGGTTGTCACAGGTGTTAGGGCCGGTTGTATCATAAACCTTCTGCACAGTACAATAAAAAATCTTTACGAATGAACTTGTACTGATCTCTAGACTCAAATAGAGATGAGTTAAATAATCAAAAGTCAAGAGATTCAAAAACACCTGCATCAATAAAAAAATCAACTTTCCGCTGGTTAATACTTGATAGCCAAAACAAAACCAACCCAAAATTAGCGCGGTACAATAGTTTAAATCCCAACTAATTAAAAAAGGTAAAATGAGTTAAAAAAGTGTGGAAATGAGAAAAAGAAAAAAGGAAATTAACATAACGAACGATAGAGGTAAATAGATACGTTACTTTTTATGGCTGACTATTTCGCATATAGAATGCGAGTGTTATCTTCGAAGAGAAAGTTATGGAGTTGCATTTACGCTCCAACATTTTTTTAAAAGAAGTTCATAGAATGCGAGTGTTATCTTCGAAGAGAAAGTAATGGAGTTTCATTTACGCTCCAACATTTTTTTAAAAGAAGTTCATTATCTTGTGTGTATGAGTTCAATGAGATGAATTTTTTTTTAAAGAATAGTTTCTTTAACTTGAGCTCTGAAGTTTTCGGTGAGCCATTATGAGGTTAACTAAATAATGGATATATACCTTTATTTTTACGTAAAAAAAAGTTTTTATCAAGAGATTCTCTTGATTTCCGTGTGATGAAAATTAGAAAAAGCATCTCATACTGTTTTAGAAATTTCTATAAGTATTAAAAAAAAGAAAGGCAACTTCCGAAAAAAATATGAGTGCAGTTTTTGAATCTCGACATAGCTACAGAATTTCTGGACATCGCCTGGATTAATTTCCGCTACTTTTATTACTGAACATCTTTTCTCTCTGAAAAGTTGAAGTAATGTAGTCTTACGTTAAGAGTTATAAAAAACACCTGCATCTTCAAAGAGTGCAGTAAGAGGACACTAAATATGAACTATAGAAAAGCTTATAGATCTATTGAAAAGTTTATGTTTCATTAAAACGAAATAAAATCCTGTTCCATACGCAGAACGATACATTCACTCTGACTGACATAAGTGAAAAATGAGAGTTACTTTATTTACTTAAACATCTTCTCTCCTAGACCTCTTATATTTTAAATTTGGACTTCATTCAGTTTTGTTCTCCCATTTTTTCTCTTTTGTCACACTAAAATCATTGACGCAGATGAAGACAAATAGACCATTAATCGCATCTTATGTAATATATCAATGACAATTTAAATAGAGTAGATCGGTTCTGACTAATCTTCATGTCATTTAAAAAACTAAAATAAGTGAAAATATTTCTTGATATGTTACATGTAGGAAAATATATTTGAGAAATTTAAACCATCATCTCAGTAACCTTTTAATACATATAAGAATGGATAAATTAGGCAGGAAAACAATTATACCGTTAGGAATGCGAGAGTTTTAAATAAATTCTTTTACACGAAACTACCGCAGGTTGTGTAATGTCTAAAGAACCATTATGCCACATCACTAGTCCGGGTTCGAATCCCGTCATGGGTTGGGTGTCATTTCGTTTGTACCTTCATAGGAGGCAACTTTGTCCCACCCATTAGGAGCCTCCATAATGTAGTGTTCAGTAATTCTAGTTATAGTAGTAGCCAGCGCGTATAAATGACAAGCGCCCGCTATTAGAAGCAAAATATATACGAAACTAAAGAAGGTGATTTTTTTAACAATATGATCATTTTCTGAGAGGAGTTAGCTTTTTGGCATCTATAGTTGAAAATATATTACTGTGATTAATTTTTGTTGACATTTCAAGCATCCTGCATTGTTAACTACTGGTAATTAACTGCGCAGGATTTGACAAAGCAAAAAAATTAAAGAAATGAACTCCGAAGGACTTTTTAAAATTAAAATTACAAGAAAAATTTATTACTAGTCATATAAATTAACGTTTTCTGAGAGAATACATTTAACTTAACTAAATTTTCATTAGTTCGATAAAAAATGTGGTTACGTGACGCTTGATGATTTAACGGATGCCATTGTTATTAAATATGCCGAAAAGCAATAAGGGCTTTATTTTACAGAGATCGATCGATTGTTTTTTTCGATTTTACAGATGAAATAAGGAAACAAAAAATATTTTTGCAGTTAACCTTTTAAAAATTAAAGTTTGACGCACTAGGGATGGATGCAAGACGAGACAGAGATTTGCATCTTTTTTTCGGGACGAGACAAACTTTTTTTTTTTTCATTATAATACAAGGATTTTGCGCGATGAGACAGGCTAATTTTTTGTCTCGCGTCCATCCCTATTACTCCCATTTCTTAATGTAATCCCATGCGCATCTTTCATAAGTAACATAATTTCTAATTTGCTACTTTACAGGCGGAGGAATATTTGTAACAACAGTTGTTGCTGGCTCCATATTTTTAAGTCAGAATTTCGCAATGATGAAACGGCCTTTTCTAAGAGATGTGTCGTTCTACATGATAGCAGCAGGATGTGCATTCTATTTATTTTTTTCAAACGAAATTAGCATATATCATTCAATTGGTAAGTTTTTTTCTCAGATGTTTCTTTATTACACTTATTCTTTTTTTTAAACTATACACCGGCGCCTTCAAACTCAAATTTATCAAACGGAAAAACTAAACGCTATAAAGAATTGTGCTTAGCTGCTTAAAGTTGTTGAATCGGTTATAATTCAAAATTATGTAAACAGCGTTTTGCGAGATAGTTGACACAAATAATGGGATTGCAAGTACCTTCTGCTTTCGGAAAAAATCCCCCGGCTGTTTTTCCTGTTATATAGCCTTTCACAGGATCCATGAAAATTTACAGGCAGTTTGAAGGTGTTTTTTTTTTCAGTAATATACAGTAGTGACACAAATACCATTCAATTTAGTAACTGTGTTTCGTTTGTGCTTATAGAACTTGACAAAGTTATTCATGTATTTATAAGCATGGCATGGTTGATGAATTTTGAAGACAGCGGCCACGTATCTAGAAAAACGATTCAGATGAGGCTGTCAATTTTACAGATAAAAAAAAATCAGTACTCTAAAATTCAATGCGAGTGGAAGATGTATAAGATGAAGCATAGCGATTTTTCTCAGGTTTTCTTCCTTACTTTTACTTTAACTAGAAACATCTTTTGTAGAAAAGGAAAATAATTGCATATGCGAAAAGTAAATAAGTTTTTATTAAAATTGTGTCATCGATGTTTTTATTAAGAAAGATGGATGATTTCAAAATTTGTAAATATTTTTTCAAAACTAAAATCTGTCACACATATCAGTAAAAAAGACCTTCAGTGCATATATAAAATTTTAGAGGTCGATATTCTGGTTTTTTCAAATTTTTCTTTATGTCGTCAGTTGTTTCTCTTCAAACATCATGTTTTATTATTTTTTCTAGGATTTGTTTTGCTGTATGTTTTGTACATCATTGTAGTTGTTTTAAGTCGATTTATTCACCAAAAGCACTTAGCGATGTCTGATAAAGCTGCAGGTAAATTTTAAAAATTTCAATGCCTACTTTATTTTGAACACCCAAATAAATTAATTTCTGTATGTGATACACAAATATATATATATATCTGCATAGTTTAGGAAAATTTTATTGCTCGTATTTTTATAACTGTTCCAATAACGGTATTATTTTGACTTTCAATTAATTGTATGAAATGTGATGCATTAAATAGTTTCTTTTCGTTTAAAAGATAATATTTTAATCCTGTCATCTGAATTTGCATGTCGGTTTTGTTGTTGTGATCTTTATTATTTATGTTATACAATTAAGAAATTCAGAAATCTCTCGTTTATTAAGCAACCAAAAATTAATCTGAATAGTACCGATATTTTATGAGCCCTTCACGTTCAATTTCAAATCTATACAAATAAACTTAAACTTTTGTCTGTACATTTCTTGGAATTCAAAAATTTTGCGATTTCTATCCGTTTCAAGCACCTGGGAATCCAGTACGAACGTCAAAAAAAAAAAAAAAAAAGTTTGACTGTCGTTCTGTTAATGAGACATTTTTTGTTCGCGCATTACGTAAAAATGACTGAAGATAATGAAATGAAATATGGTTACATGGTAGGTGGTCATTCAACTTAAACTACAGGCATCCAATTTTTGAAAATGTTGATTAGATTTTGAGATTTTGCGAAAATCTTTTCAAACTGCGTACATTTGCGTTCGTGCATCACGCAAAAATGACTGAAGGGAATGAAATGATATTTGGTGACATCATAGGTGGTCACTCAACTTAAATTGTAAGCGTCGAATTAAAAAAAATTGATTAGATTTCGAGATTTTGCGAAAATTATTTTAAAATGCGTAAATATTCGTTCGCGCATCATATAACGACTAAAGCGAATTAAATTAAATTAGGTGACTTGATAGGTGGCCACCCAATTTAATTATATGTATTTTAATAAAAAAAATTGATTAGATTCTGAGATTTTGTGAAAATCGTTTAAAAATGTGTGAATATTTGTTGCACATCACGTATTAACGACTAAAAGCGTATGAAGTGAAATGTGAAATTTGGTGACATGATAGATGGTCACTCAACGTGAACTATAGGTGTCGAAATTTAAAAAAAAAATTCATTAGAGTTTGAGATTTTAGTGAAAATTTATTCAAAATATGAAAATATTTGTCGATTACGAATAAACGAAATTGAAGTTATTTAAGTAAAATTTAGTATCGTCACAGATGGTCACTTAAATTATAGGCCTCAAAATACTTTAAATTTTTTTTATAATTTTGAGATTTCGTGAGAATTAAGTATATGTTTGTTCCATTCCTGAAAATTGGCAATGGAAATAGAAAGAAATTTAGAATTATGTTACATGAAAGTTAATTTAAACCCTAGATGCCAAAACTGTTTTAAATGCTTCATTCATTTTGGGATTTTGTGTAAATCGCATAAGTGTTTCTTCTCGTATTTCTTAAAAATGGATTAAGAGAATACAATGAAGCTTAGAAACGTGGCCAGCGATGACTAACATAACAAATGTCGGATTTTTTTGAAAAATTTGTATAAATATTAAAACTTTTTTTAAAAGTTTATTTTCCTTTTTTAGATTTTGTGAAAATTGTGCAGAATTTTTTTTGAGCCATAATGTTAAAATATCTACAGTGAATCAAACAAAATTTAGTTACAGGCTAGGAATGACCGCTTTACTTGAAAAGATCATTCAACCGGAATAAAACTTTATTAAAATTAAAAAAAATTCTGTAAATTTTACTCATCACTTTGTTACTGTCTAACCTGTAATCTTTCAACAATACACAGAATTTATAATTTTGCTGTCTATACTATTGATAATATACTAATTCCATTCTTAGTACCCCTACAATGCTGACGAAAATTCAGGCTTTTTGGAAATTTGCATTACATACTAACCCGTCAACGACGGGTACTGCAGCTGGTAAGCTAACTAGGCTTGGCAAATTCAGAGCCATTCTTTGGGCTCTGGCTCTCTGTGTAAATCTTTAAACAATGCACAGAATTTATAGCTTTGTTTTCTGTACTACTGTCAGTATGCTAATTCTATTCCTAGTACTCCTACAATGCTGACAAACATTCAGTCTTTTTAGAAATTTGCATTACACACTAACCCGTCAACGATGGGTACTTTAGCTAGTATATATGTATTAGTTGATATTTTTGGCGGTTTTGAAACAGGCTGAATTTAATGAAAACGAAATTTAAGTACCTCGTAATTATTTTTTGAAACATGATTTAATGATTCATAATCAATTAAAAATTTATTAATAATAAAAATGTACTACTTTTATCTTTGGTCTTTCGCTCTTTTTAAAAATAAAGTGTAATGAAATACACCCAATATTTTAGGAGTTATGTGGCACGGCAGCACAATGTGCTAACCATTACGTCACTGGGATTTGTTGACTCAAAATAGTCAGTATAATATGTACGTTCTTTCGGGCGATCCATGTGAGCTAGTCTCTTGGAGCTTTGGTAAAAAGCTGGTTTGTAGGTCGGAAACATTCTATAGCGTATAACCGGTAAAAATATCAAATACTTATGCATTTAATATATTTTATTTCATGCATCACTGACAGCACGACACATTCGTTACATTAAAGATTCGTGTTTTTCTTATTGCAGAAGCCGCAAATGCTGAGAAAGGTATGAAAATTAAAGGAACACAGGCAGCAGATTATGACAATCCTGAAGCTTATGGAGTTGTTTTGACAGGTATATCATTTTATTCTGTATAAATATATATTGAGAACAAATATTCAGACTAGTCTACACTCTACAAAGAAGCTACAATATTTATTATAAGATTACTTATACAATTGTGTGTAAAATTAGAGGTGGGTCGTGATCTATTTCACTGATAGGGCACACAAAATAGTGCGAGTTCAAATCGGCAAACTTAATGTATATACAGAGTATGCTATCTCCCGTGCACACATCGTAAAGATTTAAATTTTCTCACTCGACAAATGATAATCAAAGTTTTTATACAACTTTAGACTGTCTTAAGACCTTATGTTTGTATGAAAAATTTACTTTATTATAAATCGAGAAAAATCATTTCCTCTAATACGTTTAATGTTTTTTTAGTATTTATATCAATTATAACTGATTTTTCATAATTTTTAAATGTTCTCCTTACTTTGAAAGCAACATAAATAATGTATGCCAAATTTCTTAAAGCAAGAAAATAAGATTGTAAAATATCTGACAAAGAAGAACATGAGCACATACGAGCACAGAATGTTTTCCTATTGAGAGGAAAATTTCATCAATAGCTACCCGATTAACGAAAGTTTCCACCGCAGTAATGAAGAACACTACGCTGGGGCCGAAAGACCTGGGTCCCAAACACTGCGTCAAGTAAGTTGTTCTGAAGTAAAATCAATGGCTTCTCAATATGGCTTTCCTGCTAAATAGCCAAGCATACCTACTCGATCCACGGAGAAGGGGGCCTAGTTTGGAGCACCAATGTTGGCTTGTATGGTGCTTTAGCCTACTGATTTTGTTTGGGCATTTGGAATGGCCTTCAAGCTTAATGACCCTATCAGAAGTATAATACCGAAGTACTTCACCCATTCCGCTAGTGGGGTCCTATTGCCACGGTGAGGCAGTTAAAGCTTGATCGATTTAAAGCGAATTTCACAAAAATACCCGTTTTACTGAATAACTCCCTACAATTCTGATTTTTTAAACACGGAAATAAACTCTTACATTATTTATCCTTAATTCATACAGTCGGTAGAGCTCACTACTGTTCGCCACAATTTAGAAAAAAAAAATCAGCAAAAGAATTTTTTTAAATGCACCACACGTGTCTATAAGTCCTTTAAGTTAACTGGATAAATAATAAGGCACTTGAAAAAGTCTATGTGGCGAAATGTGTAAAATGTATTTGGTATCTCAAATTGAATGTATACTAAAGACACGAAAAAATTATAAAGTTTTTACTGACATGATGAAATAATTTTTTAACAGCATTTTTTAAATACAACTGGGATGAAGATAGACGAAGGAACACATTGCACCACTACTGCTATGATAATGAAGTATTTTCTATCTCTCTGCCGGGTGGTGAGCCTCCCCCACCAAGTAAGACAATCCAATTGCATATTTTTTTATATAAATATATTCTATATTATGATACCTTAATGTTAGACAAACCAATAAATCTATGATGCCAAGTACCGTTATTAGTGTTTTCGTTTCTGATATGTGCAATATACTTTTTTTTTCTACAGACATTCAAAGAACAAGGTTGCATCTCATAATTTTAGAAATTTCTGACAAATCAATTCGAACCACAAATCCGATTTGTGTATCGATGTTTGCTAATGTGACCATAATGTACAGGCCTCTCTTACATTTATGATACGAGTTATTAAACTTTTTGCTAAAATGTATACCATAAAAATAAAAACATTAAAGATTTCAGGACAAAAATAAATATTTCGAGAGCATTTATCTTAAATATCGTATATGAGAGTTGAGTAGAAAAGATAAAGTGAAAGTGCACTATCTGAAAATTTTACAAACAATAGTTTTTTTTTCTTTTTAAATTTCAACCACATGCGACCCACACACACAAATAAATAAATAAATAAATAAATATATACATAATATAGGGTGTATATCAAAAAAGAGGTAACACGCTTTAATTCTTTATCTATTTTAGATAAACGCGGGCAATGTAAAAGGAAAAAAAAAGTTCAAAATAAGGTAGGAAAAAAGTTTACATTAAGAAAAACTCTTCTTGCTCATTTACAAAAAGTGACACTTATTAAATTTGTATACCACCCCCCCCCCGTACAAAAAGTTCTCAATTAGTAAAATGTGCTCCATACACTAATGAAGTGATGTACAAAATTTCTGCCTTTCATCGCAAAACGTCTCAGAAAAATCTTTAAACAAAGATGGTGAGGGACTATACAATACCAATAACAGTAAAAATTTTATGTGTTTACGCAATCTTTGTTTTCTTTCGCAGTTTGTGTACGATTCATATATTTTCCAATGGGCGGGCACTTGCTCATCAAGCATTTTGCCACTACTAAGGCCCGAACTAGTGTCCGTTTTATTATGGGAGCACCCAGTGGGTGGCCAGCGTTACCCCGTATGAAGGGACGAACAAGTCAACATCCGTGACCAAGCCGGGATTTGAACCCGGACCCAAGGCGTGATAGAATGGTTCTTAAGCCGCTACACCACCTGCGCGGCGTATGAGATTCATGAAATTGGATCATTCGATGTGACTTTTCCCCTACGAAAACCACTGAAAAGTGGTTAGGTTAATATATATTTATCTTCACATATATGATCCTTTACAATATAATTCTCAAATTTCTACATCACCTCATCAGTGAATGGGGCACATTTTATAAATTGGGAATTTTTTTGTTCTGGGGTTGTATACAAATTTAATTTGCATAATTTCATAAAAATTAATGAGAGGATTTTAGATCGTAAGACAAAGGAACTATCAGGCACATAGAAAATCAGCTGTATTGTGATAGCACGTTATAATTATAATGAAATACAGGTTGAGTTATTCAACACAGAAGATTTGAAAGAAGTTTTCAAATGAGAAAACTAAAAATTCGTAATAATGATGAAACATATTTAAGAGTTGCAGAATTTTTTGCTGAATGGTGTTTGATGAATTGAAAATAATAATGTAACATCAAATTAAATAGTAAACAATTACAAAATATTTTTGAAATAACATTTTATCATGGAATAAGATCAGAATCTTCCTGGAAGTGATACCTGCGTCATTGTTCTTTCTGTACCTCAGCAAGCTATAGGTTTACATACAGTGGCGCAATGTCCTTCTGTAACCCAAGAAGTCTTTTTGAATCCAAATTCAAAAGTTGTACAAAATTTATCAACAGAGTAAAGGTCATTACATGCATGCAGTTAAGAAAGTTGAAGCTTTAAATTAAAGCAAAGATGTTGATTACTCGGTAATAATTTACTACTTTAATTCAAAAATAAAACTTAGCCTGATTTTTCTAAGTGATAGTCTCGAAACAAAAATAGTTCTAACATTCTTACGAGATGACTTGTGACTGTGACTAGTTTCCACAGCGTTACAATAGATGTTAACTAAATTATGTAGTTTTTTTTTCTAATTTTTGAGCTTTTGAATCACAGGAAAATATCTATCGTCCCACTGTTCCCCCGCTTTCACTACATTACAAAATGCATATTATATTTAATAGAATATACTTAGTGCGTAACGGACTGCTCATTTATGCTAAAAAATGTAGAACATGTCTGGAAGTTCTGTCACACAGAAATCACAAATATCATGAGTGTTTTATTAACCTTCTATTGTAATTTTCTGTTTCTAAGGACAAAACAATTGATTTATTTTAGCAGATTGATGTAATATATTTTTTGGGAGGCTATATTTAAAGCATTTTCACATACTTACGAATTAAAATAGAGAGAGCGGCAGCAGTGTTTTTATGAAAAAAGTATAAGAAACATTTACTTTATAAATGAAGCTAGATATTATCCAATCGTCTTTATTATAAAATATATCTACATTTTAAAAGACAGAATATTCGTTTTCAAATCTTAGTACTGAATATTGTATGAATTTTCGTAATGGACTTCCATTAAAGAAGTACCAGATAAAGATAAATAGTTTCACTAATTGTGTGCAAAAAATGACATGGTATTTTTGCAACGATAAAGTCAGATTTTTTTTTATCCACTGTATTCAAAAATATCTTTGACAAGAGACAGTAAATGAAAAAATATATTCAATCGCATAACTATATCTTATTTAATACCAATATAAACAATGCAAGATTTGTTTTGGTTATGTTTTAACACCTTAAAACGATTTCTCTTCTTTGCTGAGACAGAAAAATTTAAGCAGCACAAGTACTGTATTTCAGGTTATGAAGAAACAGAACTTAAAACATACGATCGTAGTGGAAGTACCTCACAAGATTGTGCACCAGGTTGCGATTATTACACATCTCCGAAAGACGAGAAAGTTCGCCCACCTGAACCAGTTAACGAGACGAAGGATTTCCTCGAAAAGATATGCCCAGTGAATCTCCAAGAGTGGTCTAAACAAACCTGGATGGAAAGATGTCTGGATATATTAAAGGTATAATACTTGATATAGTAAAGTACGCCATTTTAGCAATGAATTGTTTTCCGAAAGCAAAGAAGTATCGTGTATACACATACCCACACAATATACCGGGTGATTCAAAATAGATGTTAAGGGGATTATTTTTTAAACCGTAAGTGATCGAAACCGCGTGTCTCTACGCGGAATAGTTTCCGAGACATATCAATTTGAAAAATTTGGCATTTGTCGCCAAGCAATAATGGGATGTCTCCAAAGTGAGAAAAATGTAATTACTTTTTAACTGACGTTAATTTATATAAATAGTCACTGAATAGACATAGTCGACTCCTCAAATCCTAGTTTAGATAAAATTTTCCAATAGCGCACCTTTGACAATTTCTATTGAAAGTTACCACACCATAATAACCCACACCATTATTTTGCCATTTTCTTTTACACTTTAAAATTCCTTCCTCTATCAGCGTCATGTAATTACTGAACGATCCCGCTAAAGCACTCAATTATCGCTAATTACCTAATAAGTGGACCAGCTTTGCCTCCTATGAAGGGGCGGACGAATGCCGGACATTCTTCCGGAATCGAATCCGAACCCGTGTTGTGTGTTAGAATGGTTCTCTAACCACTACACACCCCGGGTGGCTATTTTTCAAAATGCAAAAGTTTGAGAGGATCGAACTAAGCATATTTTTAATACAAATTGGTGAGTCGAGACGAAAAGATTTCAATTATGGAACTGTGAGCGCCACGGTGAACGAATCCGGAATCCCGTTTGACCAAGCTGAGAAAAGTTGCAGCATATCTGACTCTCTTGACAAAGTGAAGTTTCCTCTTGCCAGAACCAACAAGCCACTTGATACCCCCTTTCTGTTACAAAGTTCCCCCCCTCGTGCTCTCTCTTCGGTGAAAGGGAGTTTTTAGAAATATCCTGTACATAATAAGCTGTTACTAAAATCGCGATTAGTGCAGGAACTTGACTCGAGCTACTGTCAGTCTGGAGCATAGGAAGAAAGTTGTGCTGCAGGCTCGAAGTAAGATTTTAAAGTTGGTAGCAGATAACACTGTGAGCGTTTATAAGCTGGTGTAGAAAGAAACATTCAAATAATATATAATAGATAACACTTTTACATTGTTATTTGAAGGAAAAGTAATGAAACATTCGGTTTCAAATACCCATAGCAAAACTAGCCATGCGAGCAGTGAACCGTTGGGGCGATATAAGCTAAGCTCTTAGCATTTACCCCGGTGACCACTAATTATTTGAAGCCCTCCTAGGTGATATTGTGTCGTGACTAAAGGTTGATGCATTGCTGTTGTGGAAGACATGACAGCAGGGTGCTGTGCGGGAGTGTAAAATTCCTCGCTAGTTTTACAACCAAAAAAGATAATTGTTTCACATGCGTCATTTTGTGGTTTCGTACTGTAAAAGATTTGCAACTACCCCAGAAATACTTCGCAATGTCGCGTTGCATTGATTAGCATAGAAGACCCGAGAACTGTGCATAGTTCTAAACTGTCTTAGATTTCGCTATTGGTGCGCCTCACCATGGCACAGTAGTTATGCCACTGAAAATGGTAGATGGCTGAAGTGTGAAGGTCCCGGGTTCGGGTCCCATCGCGCGGCTGTCGATCTAACGGTCTGGAGTTTTGGTAGGTTTACTCCCGATGTAACGTGAATACGCATTAGAACACCTTAGAAAGTCTTTCTACCAAGGCACCCCCCCTTGGCAGATCGCCCTAGTGTAGCGTCGCCGTAATCACACACAATCACAGTCACAATTGTTACGGTAGTGGTAGCTTCCGAAGTAAGTCTACAACTTTCGTTTTCAGAAAAAAAAAAAATGTTTTAGCTTGGACGGTGCAGAAAAAATGTTTTTAGTTTGTTTTAAGCACAGTTTCAATTATGAATTTCAAGTAATGGATTGTATAAGTTAAAAGATTTTGTTATTTGAATTATAATTTTGACTAACTCAAAATTCTCTCTCTTTTTTTTAGGGGCCAGTTTTGTTCATTCTTCTGATAACCACACCAGTTGTTGATTACAAAAGTCCTCGAGATAACTGGTGCAGACTTTTGAACTGTTTGCATTTAATTACAGGGCCAATATTTATTATTTTTGCTATAGGATGTAAGTCTATAGTTTGTTTTTATATGTTTCGGATAGAAATTTAAAGAAAAAATACGAATACTGTCGGATTTTCATGTATTTTATTCAATATATCATTTAAAAAAAAGAAACACCTATTACGCTTTAATTTTTAAGGCATGAGTGAAGGAATATTGCGTTAGTAAAGTAACATGTTCGAAATATGTATAGATGGAGCAGACAATATTTTCGCTCTGACGGTTTGTGAATTAAAAAATATATTTGTGCAGGAAATTTTTCAAAGATATAGAGATTTCACAAAACTATTCTCATCTAAAAAACTGTAGATTTCTTCTCCAATCACTGAAAAATTTTGTCCACAGTTACTCTTAAATTATATTTTTTCAATGATTCAAAATTATATAACAATGATTTCCCGGTTCACTATATTCTATATGTACATACTTAGACGACAAAAAATAGGTTAATGAATTTTAACTAAATTTTCTTTAAATTTAGAACAAATATTTTAGGACATATGTACTTTGAATACCAAAACTATTGCTTATTAATGCAGAAAAATGAACTCAAGCTTTTTTGAAGTTAAGGAGACATGCTTCTGATTTTTTCTTTGTGAAAAAATCTTTCTTTGTGAATGTTAATCATCATTGTTATTTTCAAAGAAAAATACCGAACCCTCTTTTCAGGCCATTATTGTATTTTAATTTGTATGTCATGAGATTTTACATACACGCTAAAACTTTGTTTCACGAGAAAAATTAAATAATATAAACAATTGGCAGAGATATTCAACTTACTAGAATATAAAAGAGAAAGTAGTGTGGCAATAAGTCACAACCAATATACGCCCACATTTCTCAGAAAATATCATTAACCACTTGAAACTTCTAGCAAGATAATTATGATTCTGATAAATTGTTTCTGAAATTATTTACAGAAAAAGATTATATTTAAATTATTTAAATTAAGTAATTCAAACTAAATTGTGTTAGCATTATTTATCTTTATGCAGTGTGTCGCACCCAAATAAAGGCACCATGATTATGTGCCGCGATGTGAAATAGACAAAAAAGAACGTAACGTATAAATATATTAAGAAAATATACTAAGACATACCTATTTACATGGAAAAAACTTACTCCCTGCTCTACCTGTGCAGGAATAAAAAATAAATGTGTAAAAAAGAGAGAAAAAAGTGTCTCGCCGAAATAAAGACAGTACTGTTAATTTCTATTATATTCGCCATGTTTACTTATGACTTCGAATAGTCGATGTGGCATATCATTTACCAATGTTTGGAGGACGGTAATATTAATATTACCCCAGAGTTCAGTGGTGGCTACCTTCAATTCTGCCACAGACTAAGACTGTCTGACATTTGCATATCCATCCTACTCAGGATACCCCAAGCATTTTTTTTTAGGAATTGAGATCAAACGGAAAGGGCAGGACATTTCATGACGTACACCCCTTTATCGAAAAACCATTCTAAGCAGGATTTTGAAAAGTGAGCGAGTGCGTTGTCCTGATGCAAACAAAATCAAACATCTCAGATGAGGAAAAACAATAATCTGGATTAGAGAAGATGTCCTAGTGTCATGTCAATAGAGCGCAATGTCGTCTGGGCCATCCAAATTATTATTTTTTTCCATCTAAGACCATAAAACGGTACCATTGATCCTACCAGGTTTGATGATGTTTGGCCAAATCTACTGTGCTTGTGGATAGTATTTAGGAGCTGTTGTTTCTTCTCTAAAAGACAAGAAAGTGGAGGCTCTATACAGTGTGAAGAGGCTTTATTTAGTGGTAACTTCACTTGGCTTCTCCTTTAGGACACATGAAAGCTACTGATTACCAATAAATGCTAGAAACAAATTTACTGCTATTTACAGGAAAAATTGGTCTTCAAAGTTTGATTTTTCATCAGGACGACGACCCACTCACGTTGCAAGATCCTATTGGAAATGGTTTTTTGATGATGAGTTGCACATCATGAAATGTCCTGCCCTTTTCGCTTGATCTCACTCAATCCCCAAGAAAATGCGTGGGGTATTCAGTAGGTATGGATATGCAAATGTCAGACTTTTTCAGTCTATGGTAGAATTAAAGGCCGCCATCGTTGACCACTGGCATAATATTGAAGTTACCGTCCTCCAAGGATTGGTAAATGATATGCCACATCGACTATTCAAAGTCATATGTAAACTTGGCGATTTGCTATTAACAATACTGGCTTTATTTCGGCTGCACGCTTTTCTCCAGCTTTTTTTACAGAATTATTTTTTATTCCTGCCCATGTGGAGCTGGAAGTGAGTTTTTTCCTTGTAAACATGTATTTCTGTGTAAAATTTCTTAATATATTTGTTTCGTCCCTATTCTCTTTCGCATACAGTTACGGCACACAATCATGATGGCTTTATTTAGGCGGGACACACTGTACTTTTGAAAAGGGGATAAATAACTATTAGAGAGCCTTATAACTACAACTGTTTTAATAAACAAAATATATTTATAAATAACATAGTATCTTGTTTTTAAAAAGAGAATTGGGAAATTCTGAAAGTTATTTTCTGTATAAAATTGAAGTGCATTTATTTTTAAGTGTTGAAAATGAACTAATTTATTTTCAGCAAAAACCACATAATAAATCTCAACAGTGAGTAAAGATTTAAAAACAGATATATTTATGATGCATTCTTATAATTAAATAATTCAAATAAATTATTTATAATTCAGTCTTGCATTTGGTCTTTATGATTTTGACGAAAATTTAAGAATACTATCGCTTGTTTTGCAGTTGGCACAACAATGATTGGTGGCGTATTCCCCCTTGCAATTCTTGTAATCATCATCGGCGCCATATTGGCTGGCTTAATTTATAAATTTACAGACCCAAATGTCACTCCACGGTTTCACACTGCATATGCATATCTTGGATTTGGAGTTGCAGTGGTTTGGATTTACTGCATAGCTAATGAAATCGTAGTGTTACTTCAAGTAAGTGTGTAATGGATTCATTTCCTTTGCATCAGTAATTAATTTCTGCTGAATTTTCCATGTTAAAAAAATAAATTATGTTTATTTTCGGACTTAGAACCTTAAAAAATAGTCATATTTAGGACCTTAATTGGAAAACATCTTACTATCTGATACCTAAACCTGAAAACACTTTAACCTAGTCCTATCACCATTGCAACTAGTACTAAGAATAAGTTAAAAGAAAAAAGTCACAAACTGTCAATTTTAGCGCTATATACAGATATTCTTAATTTAATTTAATTGGCAGTAAAAAGACACAAAATGCCTTAAAAATATTATAATATTAATACATAAAATTTAGCATTTAATCAAAATAGTTAAGAATGAAAATTGCTTACTTAAGTAAAGAAAAAGAATTTATATATTTTCAAACAAACAATACTCCTAATATCTCTCGAGGAGTTTTTAATTCCAAATTAAAGAAAAAAAGAACTTTCGATGCCAATTTCTTTTTGAGTTTCTTGGTAACAGACGATAAAAGTAATTTTATTGAAGCAAGATAGAGCGTGCGTTTGTAAACACTACCCTCGTTACGCCCGTGCGTCAAGTTAGATTTTAAAGAGTGTTTCCTGAAATTCAGTTCGAATTTCAATAATTCTGACAGACTGGATTTTTGCGAACACGCAGAAAATCCAGGTACGTAGATTAGTAAATAAATGCATACTCTGAAGAATAATTTTCAAAATCTGTGATATAATATCTGCTATTACATGTTTAGTTTTTCTTGTTCTATTTTCTAATAATTGCACTCCGCTACTGTCTGTCTATGATAGACAGCATGATGTCATCAGAATGTGAATCCAAAACCTTAACATAACTTATTTTGTATGGAAGGAATTCGAATTAAACTGTGACATAATCTTCCTATCCCAGGCATACAAAACGTATGCAAAGGAAGCTTCTGGGAAGATTAAGTACTTGTCGATTTCAGCTATGATTTTAAAGTATATTTCAGACCCCCCCTTCACCCCTCCGCCCCGAGAACAAAAATCTTGGAAATACAGTAATTATAGATATTTTTAAGTTATTTTTTTAAAAGCTGTTTATAAGCTTGCTATGGCATGCCATTTCAGTTCAGTTCAAAATCTGTATGCGAGTTTTGTGTTGTACATGATTTTGTATGCGAATTTAAACCACTTCACACAATTTAATCAACCTGAAAGTTCGTACTTGGAAAACACTGAATCCGTCTGATTTTCTTTTCGATCTTCTTCATAGTTTTTTTTTAAATGTTTTATTCTAAAAATCGTACTAAACTGCGTAACATAAGACTTACAGAGGACATCTTCCAGTAAATAAATAAAGCACCCAGTCACAGACTGACTGATATTCCCGGTATAGAAGGCAGAACATATTAACTAGAGTAAAATTGGAGCACTATTTATCATGTTCCAAAGTTAATACATCGCGAGTGATCGACCAAAATAGCTTTCGCGATCGACTTTCTCTCCACCCTGTGAAAATATATTTAATGGTATTACCATTAACTATTGTTATTGGGCCATTCCATATAAAATCGGCAAATTTTAAGAAAGTACCGATGAATTGTACGTGATATCTACCTATCTTCTGTATCCCAAAACAGTTTTACTTATTTCTTTAAAAAAATTGTTCTTGAGATATAGCCATTTGTTTACTCCGCGGATAAGTAAAAATCGCCATTTTAAGCTCATTTTCTGAAAGCTGTAGAATTTTTTATTTGAAATATCAAGAAAATCAGATAGGGCTTAATGGAAAGTTTTAAAGAATGGAATTTTAAATGAGCATAATAAAATAAATTTATGCTAAATCTACATACAGTTTTTTGGACATCAAATAGTCGTTCACAAACTCATGATTTTTGCAATTTTAGGCATTAAAAAAACAATGAAGGACTTTCAGTAACGAACCAATGTTTTCCCTGTTACACTTACATATCAATACTAGATGCAGAAAAAAATGAACTGTTACTGGTGGTCCTTCATTCTGAAAAAATTGCTTAAACTTTCAAAAAATTGAAAAATGTGCTCTTACAGCCCCCAAAAAGTCGTGCGACAGGTGATAAAAATCTAAAAATGACATGGTACGAAGCTCATATACTATACTTTTAAACAAAACAAAAACTGTGTTGTTATTCCAAAAGATAGAGAAGATACACTCTTTTGAAGTAATAATAATAATAAAAACTCCTTGCGATTGAGAACAGGTTAACTTTTCACCCCCCCAAAAATCATGCGAGACAAGTGATAAAAATCTCAAAACGACATGGTTAGAAGCTCTTATACTGTACTTTAAAACTTGGCGAAATTTGTCTTGTTATTCCTAAAGACAGAGGAGATACCCACTTTTGAAGATTCGATTTGTGTTTCTGTGTTCGGGCAGACAATGGGATTTCCATAGTCGCCGCGTGGGACTCCGTCCAATGACTCCATATCATCGAGAGAGCAGGCGTATATCTATTGCCTATAATTGCTTTTGTAGTGATACTTCAAAAGTGTGTATCTCTCCTGTCTTTTCGAATAACAAGACAGTTATTGTTTTGTTTTAAAGTACAGTATAAGAGCTTATCATACATACCATGTCATTTTGAGATTTTTATCACTTGTCACACATGATTATTTTTTGGGGGGGTGACGGGTGAAAAAGCCCATTTTTTTTGTAAATTCAAGCAATTTCTTTCAGGATGAAGGACCACCAGTAACAGCTCACTTTTTTTTCTGCATGTAGCATTGATATGTAACTGTAGTGCGATTTAACATGGAATGACCCTATTACGATATCATTTTGACATAAGTAATATTTCAAGATATATTACTTGTATTCAGACATCGATTGGCAGATTCCGAGATTGCATAAACATAAAATGATAATAGACCACAATTAAAATAACTACAAATGCAGATTGATAGCTAAAAAATATAATATTTATACTAGAGTGAATAAAGCCCGGAAGTCAATGCAGAAATTACATTGTTGAGTGAAAATCTTATTTGGTTGCAGAGACTAAGTATATGAATTTGGTGTCGTTTTTTTCCCCCGCCGGAATTTCAGAGATTCGGCGAAAAACAAAAACCCGCCTAACAGTCTCAAAAATGTCTGTGCATAATGTACATAGGTCATACATGCATGTAGGTATACACGTAGTTATGTAACGGTTAGCACATTGTGCTGCTGTGCAAGTGGGATTAGATTTTGTTGATGGATAAGGTTGACTCAGCCTTTCATCCCTTGAATGGGCAGACGAAATGAGGACCAAGCTTGCTTGAGGACTAAACACTGGGATCTTCGCGACCACCTGGTCGAGGCATATGCTTCCGCACCCAAGAGCCCATGGCCGCGAAGGCGTGCTTGAGCAGCGCAGGCCTTGACCTCACCTGGGCTGTTGTGCCAATGTTCACTTTACTAATACACTTTTATTTCTAATTTTGTTTGACATACGTCAGGAAGAAAATAAATGTAGTAGTATAAATGTATTTTTTCTCTTCAAAATATTACTTAAGAAAGGACAGTTTTGACTGTTTTACAAAATTCTTTTCGCAAGAGTTACACCTTGTTAACTGAAATACCCTCTTGATGTATTTATATATAGCATTTTTTTCCAGAGCACACACGAATATATTAGCTTAAATAAATTATTACTCTCAGTAAAAGAAGGTACAGTTAAAAATTACTACAGATTTTTTCTCCCCTTAAATACGCCGTTTCATGAAATAATAAACAAAATTCAGTTGCGAAATTCATATATTGTTATATTTCTTAAATTTAAAATATAAACCCACTTACATTAATAGGTGTGTGCCATTGAAAATGAATCCTGTAAACAAAAGAAAACTAATTAAAGTCAAGCAGTTAGTATTAACATTTTTAACAACAGCAGTTTTAATCAAAAATTTCCAGCATTTAATAATATAAGCTCAGGTCAATTTATTTCGAAAAAGTCTGTCGTATCGATGAAGATCTAGAAAAATTGTCATTATAAAAATCTATTTTAAGTTGTCAAGGAACAAAAAAAAGGAGCTAAACTCTAAGTCATTCTTACATATCAATAGTTTTCTTAAGGAAAGCTGTTGGAAAGCGTTTTTCTTATCAGGCACCTGCCAGTTTAAAGCTACGGAAATAAGTGGGGATTTATTTCAATATAAAAACCGACATAAATCAATTTTACTGTCTTTTAGTTGAACACTTTTGAATGTATTTACTATTAATATGTTTTAATCTACTTTTATCGTTAGAAGCAAAACAGAAGATTATGGTTCAAAAGAAGCTAACAGAATATTATATAATATTATCTATTTGAAAAAGTTTTTATTCAGACATATATTAAAAAAATATGAGAATAACAAAACAAAAAATATAGGACATTGTTTTATAGAGTTAAATAATTATTTCGGAGATACTATTGCAATGAGAGTTCGCGCTAGTAGGATGAATGAATGAAAAGACGAAAGTTTTAATTTTGTTCCGTACTTATTTCCAATGAAATAATTCAAATAACTTTTATTTGTAGGCTGTCGGTGCTGCATTCAATCTCAGTGAATCAATTATTGGACTCACAATTCTTGCTTGGGGCAACTGCTTGTTAGGTAAGAACAAAAATAAGAAGTACAAATGTACACACCATTTATTATTATGATAATATGCATTTGAAACAGCTCCAAATAAGATTAGGTTAGTCATAAACACAATTTTAATTTTTTGTCTAGTTATACTGAGTTAACGTGGTTTTCGAAAAGCTCTCAAAAATAATTATCACGAGCTCATTGGGTGATTCTGGATTCATGTTAGACTCCATCGGGACCATGGACAGAACTTTTATAACCGTTTCCTAATAAACTCGTAACCTCTCTTGGCGAAGATGTAAGGAAGTGCGTCTCAAACATTTACGGGCAAGAAAGAAGCAATAATTGCGAAAAATTTATTGGCATTCGAAGTCACAAGATAAATTTACTAAACAAAGAAGCATAATATAACTCTTATACAATATTTATGCAAAAAAAAGTCCCAATAAACTTAATTATACATGTGCTTAAATACTACTTAATCCTTCTGTGAAATCCTTAATGTGAAGAACTACATTTTACTACATCGAAATACCATCTTTAAAGAGAACCAAAAGTATTTTATTGATATTTTAAGTTATTTAGATTTTTAAAGAGGAAATTCGCTACTTGTGAAAAGGAGATTATTAGTATGTGAATGTTAGTTGGGATGAGAATGTTAACTTAACACTAGTCTTATAAGCGTAATTCATCAATGATCACCTAGTTTTATCTGCGTCGTAAAACCATGTACTAGGTTGTTCATAGCTGATGAAGAACCAATTAAAAATAAATAAGTCCTGTAATACTGGTCATAGTTCACTTGGGATGCAAAATTTAGCTATTCAGGGTTCCTGAAACGCAGTTTGATTTCCCTCTTTGGCAGTTAAGCCCTCTTCTCAAATTGGGCTGCGTTGATTTCTCAATACAGATGATCTGACCTAAATTTTGCAATTATTTCCAAATCTCCTGAATTCGGCAGTTGTTAGTAAATCTTGGTAGTCAAGTTTTCTCCATAGGTATGACACCATCTATTAGGTTCATCTATTAGGTTGTAACGAAAGTTTCCCGCCACAGCAAAATTTCGTCTGTGCAAACAGTTCGCGTTGGCGTGTTATCTCATATTTTGCCAAGCGAATTTTGTTGACTTGCTTTAGACTGCTGTAGTGAAATGTAAAAAAACAACAACAAAAAATCGGTATCATTAAGTGCAAGGTGTCTGAAATGGTGTCTATCACTCTACCAGATTAAAACTTTCATTTATTTCCAGGTCTGTTGCAAAAAGTCAGCCACAGAATGTCAACGAATTATATGTAAAGCTTTAGATATTATACTGTAGTATCATATCTAATGTGTAAAAGTTTAGTACCGAAAGTTCAAAAACAAGGACTATGGCATTAAAAAAGCAGAGAACTCTGGCCGACTTACTGGTGTTGATGATGGCCGCTTGCGAAAACTTGCGGAAGAAGATTAGTCGTCAACCAAACGAGAGCAGGGGCGGCCCTAAGGTACTTTGCGTCCCCTGAAAACGTAAAAAAGGTGTCCTTTTATGCTCTAAAGTTTTTCTCAGTGATTGAGTTTGAAATGGCGCCCTTTCAAAGATGACGACCCAATGCGATGCTTACCTTGCTTACTGTGTCGGGCCACCCCTGATCGAGAGCTAGCTAAGGAATTAGACGTTAGTGCCATGCCCATTAGTCGTGCTATGCATTGCATAAACTTGACGTACAAGTTTAATCGCTGGCTGAATGTGTTGACTCAAGTAGATTCGGCGGGAAAACTTTCGTTATAAAATCATACAAACGTTAATAAAGTTAGAAACTTTTTAGTTTATTTCCTTACTAAGTGAATAAAATTTACTACTGTCTCTTTCGTAATTTATTTTGTTAACAAATATTACAGAGATTTTCGACGCATAATGTAATTGAATCAATAAAATTTTCATTGCTTGAACAAAATACATCGTTTATTAAAAAAAAAAAAATCATTGATTCAACAAACTATCTACTCGATTTCAATAAAATATGCTACTAAAATAGTACCAACCAATCTTTTTTAGATATTTTTCGACAAAACTTTGAACATTATGTACACAAATAGACTTGACTTAATAAACTATTCGATTTCCTTCAAATAGGCAGTTTCTTTTCGGAATATTTTGTATGAAATGTTAGGAAGTAGACATTAGTTAATTAAGTACAACACACTGCTTTTCTATTTTCCTGTTTTAACTTGTTTTTAGGTAACAAATCAAAATAGCTCTGTTTATGGAGCATTCTGTATACAAGAGAAAAAAAAAATCTGGTATTTATAATCATTGTGAAGAAATCCAAGTACATTTTTTCTTTAGGTGAATATTTGTACACGTATTGATATAATAATTTGAGTATGTTCTACGCATATATATATTTATATTTAGATAAGAACATCTACACAAAAGCAAGTATTTTAAAAATGTAAAAACAGTTTCGAGCCATTTCTGGAGACAGGCAAAAGGAGTAATAAAATGAAACCGAACTTAATTCCTTTAAGATGAGAACTTAAAATATAGAAATTTCAGATCCAATGTCAGGCAGAAATGTAGCTATATGACCAAATTATCCTTAAGTGATGATGCTTTTATTTGTAGTAAATTTTTTAGAATGTCCAGTGTCTACGAAAAGCCATTTCGTAGCCATTTGCATATTGACAATTTATTGAAACTTTGTGTAATTTTTTCTATTTTCATGCTTTTTTTTAATTAATCATTATTTTTTTATTTACCCTTGCAGATTTCTTATCAAATCTTGCAGTCGCTCGGAAAGGTTTTCCAAGGATGGGCATCGCTGCTTGCTTCGGAGCTCCATTTTTGAGTATCCTTTTAAAAATTAACATCCATGTGTTCATATATACGCATATTTTCGAAATAAAACAAATTAACCGCCGTTTGAAAAACAAACGGACTAAAATACATGGGAAAATTCCGTTTACTTACTAGACAGGCAGCAAATGACGATCTAGACAAAATATCACTGGAAAAACTTAAAAAGTTAAAAGTTGTCGACAAAGTTATTGTAAAAAGGTATTAGTTTTGATAACACTGAATTTAAATTTCAGTTTAATATTTTTAGACCATCATATAATTTGGTGCGAAAATTTAAAAAAAAAGCGACATCATAAACGAAATAACATGCTGCTTTAAATTATTGCAAAATCAATTTTAGACCTCAAATAATTCTTACTTCTTTAGATTTAATAAAAGTTTTGCTTCAGTTAAGCTTCGATGAAAACGCTTGTAGTCCTAATATTTTAAATAGAATTAATTGAGTTTGTTAGACCGAAATTAATTATAGGTATATACAAACCAAGTACAGTTATATAAAACACACAGAAGATATCCTTGCAAATCGAATTTAACTTAAACTTCGAGTACTGCATCGAGTACGAAATTAAGAGATTTTTTGAATAAAATGCTTTTATTGCTTAATATTGAGTAATCCATAGTCTTCGCACTAAACATTGTATTACATTAAAAAATATTACTATTTTAGCCTTCTGAGCGTCTTGGAAATGGGCAAATAACGTAAAATTGCTTTCATGGTACTTCTTCTAAGCAGCTTTAAAATTACGAAAATGAAACATGCAAGTTTTGATAGGAAGACTTGCAATTAGAAAAAATAAGCTCTAAATATAAGAAGATTTAATAGCAGCGGGAACCTTTTTTTTATGTCAACATCACGAAAGTTGTAGTCTGAAAGCAGCTTTAGCTGTAAATGTGGTGACTACCAACTACCTCGGGATACCTGAAAATACAACGAAGCTGACTGCATTTATTGAATATCATCCGAATAAATCTGTCAGCAGACTTGCAGCTGAAATTGGAATTACGACATCCACCACGTACGAACACTCCTTTCCGTACACGATTCAATGCCAGCAAGCTACACCAGTTCGATTTGAACAACGAAAGGATTTTGCTAACAAGATATTTGACATGTTTGATGGGTCATCTGGGCAGAGTCGTTAACAGACTTAGGGTCGATTTTAGGGTACCTAAGCCTGCATTTGTCTCCCGTACGACCACTCCATTGCTCATAACTTACCATTTGTGCTGCAAGTTCCTCCAAAGACACGATTGGACCCCGTTTCTTGAGAAGAAAGTGACGATTGGCCGGTATATTGACGTTTAAAAGCAATTTGTCTCAGCTCAACAAGTGTTGGACGATTATGCAGGTTAGGAGTGGTTCGTGAAAGGTACGGTTTGCACACACCTTGCAAGCGCCATTACACAGGACGTGTTTGAACTTCTAGACAAAGACCTTAATAATAAAGAGTTATTGCAGTAAATTGTTCGACAGTTAGGGAAAAGTCATGGAATGGCCTTCGCATTCACCCTTCCTCATCCCTTGAGGCTATTTTTTGTGAGGCACACTGAAGGACAATACTTACCTCAACAATCTTTTAACACTCGATGAGCTGGAAGGAGCTACAAATCTTACGTGTGGATTTCCGGTGTCACACTGAAGAGAGTCACTGACGATTCCATTTATTGCTTGTGACATGCGATGTGTGAAAGGTGCGTATTTTGAATCGCTTTTGATGGGAATACAGCGAAGACTTGGATTACTTACATGTGCAGCCTATGGCAGTGCCGTCTGCTGCACCATATATTGTCACAATTTTTAGATAAAATTTGGGGGGTTTATGAATTGATTCTTTTTTTAAACAAACATAGCACTGATCTCTTGTCTATCACAGTTTCTGAGCTATTTAATCTCAAAATTATATGTTTTTCTTGAAAGTTAGAAATAGTATGCAATTGTTAATGACCTATCTCATAATTTACTACTTACAGTAAAAGAACGATTAAAGTTATCAATAAAAAAAAGTTTATCGTGAAGTAGAAAATCGGAATAACCTTAAAATATCTTTTTCCAATGCTTAGTACATTAAATTTTATAAATTGTTCATTTGTTTTGTTTCGTTATCTTCGTCATTGTAGTATGAGACACAATAAAAGCAACTGGTAATTTTGATAAGTCGGTTTTTAAAGCACGCGTGTTTTAAAAATGCATTTAGAGAATAATTTTTTTTCAACACATAACAACTTATGACAAAATTTTTAAAGTTTCATTATGAAGTAAAATGTCTTAAAACTGAAAGTATTGCATAATTCTTAACTTTTATTTAGCTTTGCTCCTTGGAGTTGGTATCCCATGCATTATTAAACTAGCTAATATTGCAGGGGGATCAATGGAAGTAAGTTTAACAATTACATGAATAAATAGTACTATTTTTACTTTTTGATTATCTTGTATTACACTGTTACTGTAATGATAATTTGATTCTACCAGCATCAAAATTCCCTACGTGTGTTCGTATACATCAAAAGGACAACAAAGTATTTTTATCAGATATGTCCATCTAAACACTTTTGTTTGGTTAAAATAAAAATGTTTTGTTTCATTATAAAATAAACAAGATTATTTTGTAAGTTACAGTAATAAACAAACAAGAAAAACTGAATTCGATTAACATAAGTAAAAACTTTTGTTAAGTACAGACAGAAATATTCTACAGTAGTTACATCAATACCTATATTGTAGTTTCGACAAAATATTTTTCTGAAAGTGGAAATTCCAAAAATTGCACGGGGTGGACCAAAAGTCCGTAAGTTTAAAAATTCATTAAAAAAACCCAAAAAACAAATAGCGATAAAAAAATTTCGGCTTGTACAAATAGGATGGCAGATATATGATTGTTTAATGGCGAAGAAAAAAACGTAGTTTCAAAAATTGCCATGAGATGACGTTGAGATAAATAATACGAAGTATGCTTATGCAAACAAGGGTATATTATGAAAGATAAGTCGAACCGATGATTCTGTTGCAACCAGAGGTCTGCGCCGCGGCGTGGGAAAATTTATGAAAAACAACATAATGAAAATGGGTATATGTTTACACACACCCACACTCATTATATATATATATATATACATACATACACCGATTAGGCATTACATTATGACTACCCTCCAAGCAAAACGATGGGCTCTCCCAGGGACAAAACCACTGCGCGTGCGCGGCTGATATTGGAGTATATAAAGGGGCTATGCATTGTCTTTCCAAACATAGTGCGATTTGCGACATAATGGGAAAAGCAGCTGATTGACCGGACTTCGATAAAGGTCAAATCGTTATGGCTCGACGACTGGGAACATCAATATTAGAAACGGCGCGTTTAGTGGGCTGCTCACGTGCAGTTGTTGTGAGCACATATCGAAAGTGGTGCATGGATGGTGAAGCGACAAGTCGCCGGTCATCAGTGAATCTTCCACGGCGCATTCATTCCAGAGGAGAGCGGAGATTGCTACGCATTGTTCGCCGTGACTGAAGAGCTAGAAAATCCGAAATCACTACCAGTTACAACAGTGGCTGTCCAGACAGTGTTTCTCAACGAACTGTGCAGCGTACACTGCTGTGTATGGGTCTACACAGTCGGAAGCCGAAGCATCTCTGTGCACTGATGGCGCGTCATAGCCAGCTGCGTCTGCAACGGGCCCAGAAACATCGGAAATGGAATTAGAAGAATGGAAGAAAGTTGCATGGTCCGATGAATCACGCTTTCTTGTCCATCACGTGGACAGGCATGTGCGAATACGCTGATTTCCAGAGGAAACTCTGGCTCCCTGATGCACAGTTGGACGGAGACAAGCCGGTGGCGGGGGTATTATGGGGTGGGGATTGTTTATTCATGGAGCACATTAGGGCCGATAATCCCCATAGAACAATATTTGACGTCCGTGCGCTACGTGAACATTGTTGCAGACCAGTTGGTTCACACCTTAATGACAACAGTATTTCCGGCGGAAGATGGTGTTTACCAACAGGATAATGCACCCTGTCATAAGGGTCGAATCGTCAGGAAGTGGTTAGAAGAGCATTCCAGTGACTTTCACGTCATGTCCTGGACTCCAAATTCACCTGACATTAATCCAATAGAGCATTTGTGGTCCCACTTGGAAAACCCAATTCGTGCTGCCACCCTACCCCCTCGTAATGTGCTGGAATTGCAGGACCATTTGGTGAGAGCTTGGTACCAGATACCTCAGACTACCTATCACAACCCTGTGGAGTCAATGCCACGCCAGATGCTGGCAGTTTTGAGGGTTAGAGGTGGTCCTACATGTTATTAACAGTACGGCCATAATGTAATGGCTCTTCGATGTATATGCATGGATGCTATTTCTTTAAGACTGTGAAAAGTATTCTTGAGTATGTGCCTGCCGTTGTCATACACTTTTAAAATATTTCTATTGCAAAACTGAAACGATAGATTTTATTAAAATCGGATAGGTTTAAGTTGTTAGGCACTTTCACGATACATTTAGTTATCAGTAAACGATTCATACATTATTTGCCTTTTAGCGCTTTTTTTTTCTCTCCACAATTTTTTCATGAGCCATTCCATACCGATAATGTTCTTTTGAAATATAATGCAATGTTTAAACCAGTGGCGTGGCCAGAATTTTTTTCTCGGGGTGGAGGTGGGGCAAAATTTTCTCTTCGACATATATGCACATATCCATTTAAAAAATAGGGATAAGATAATTTTTCGCGTGTCTGACTGTCTGCAGACGGGTGGGCCATCATCGGACCCCCATCTTGACCCGTCTGGCACAAATGTTTCAAATATACAACTGTTCAGAAAACGACAAAAATTTCCAATTTTTTTTTTTTTTTTTCAAGGTGCCAATTTTTAAGATTAGGATCACTTCAGCTGTTTCCGATAAGCTAAAATTTTTGTAGTCGCAACTGAGCCCCAGAATTCCACAAAACGCATCATTTTGTGCCTAGTTCTGAAAATACAGTAACATTCCCTCCCCCCTCACGCTTTACACTCTATTGAGGGCAGAGAGCGAAGTCGAGGCCCCGGGCATAAAATCTTCAGAGTCCCTTTGCTACCCTTTCTTAATCTTTAATATTTTTAAACGAAAATTTAAAATTTCGTAGGTTAAGTGGACCTATATTCTCTCCTCTGGCTACGCCTTTCCTTCCATAAATTAACAATGTGTCTTGAAAAAAGAATTATTTCTTGTTACATGAGTCTTTTGCAGCTTTAACCCTTTCAGGCGCAACCCTTTCCCAATGCTGAAAAAAGGGCAGCCGTTGCCATCGCTCGACTTAACAACCAGCAAGAGGGCGGACGATCGAAACGTTCGTCGCGTGCCACAGTTCGAGAGACCCTTTCTTTGGACGCAGCTGGCTGTGCGCACGTATTGTTAAGTGGAGCGATGGCAACGGCTGCCCTTTTTTCAGCATTGGGCAATCTATCCAGCTGTTCTCGAATTCTTCCATTTTTCAACCGATGTCAGTGCTGTTAAAAATAATCGCTACCATTTTTTTACGCGAAATGACGGGCTAAAAGTAAAGGATTCTCGTGGAGCTGTGTCACCCGCAACTATTTTTATAGAAATCAAATCTAATCTTCGTGACTGGCAACAGTCAAAACGTCAAGAGTTATGGTGTTCCCAGAGCGGGATCACTGCGCGTTAAAGGGTTAACCATGTCAAACCGTTTATTAACACCGCCCATTTTTATTGAAAAAGACTCAATCACTAACACTCTTCGTTTTTGTCAAGTCTGTGGATTACGCTTGCTGTGTTTTTTTTTTTTTTTTTTTTTATTCAAAAATTAATTTTAAACTTCCGGGGACTTAATCTGTATTTGGACATTTTTTTTACTAAATTGGCAACATACAATTAAGTATTATATATAAACAGCAAAAGAGGGCCCCCTTCTCAAGGTGCGGCTCTGGGGATTTTTCCCCTGCTCTCCCTCCCTCTCTGCGCCACTGGTTAACCCTTTGAGGCGTAACCCTTTCTCAATGCTGAAAAAAGGGCAGCCGTTGCCATCGCTCGACTTAACTACCAGTAAGATGGCGGACGATCGAAACGTTCATCGCGTGCCACAGATCTAGAGACCCATTTTTTGATTACAGCTGGCTGTGCGCGCACAGCCAGCTGTTTCGATCGTCCGCCATCTTACTGGTAGTTAAGTCGAGCGATGGCAACGCCTGCCCTTTTTTCAGTATTGGGCAATCTCTCCAGCTGTTCTCGCGTTCTTCCATTTTTCAGCAGATGTCAGTGCTGTTCAAAATAATCGTGACCATTTTTTTTACGGGAAATGAACGTGCTAAAAAGTAAAGGATTCTCGTGGAGCTATGTCATCCGCAACTGTTTTTATAGAAATCAAATCTATTCTTCTTGACTGGCAACAGTCAAAACGTCAGAGTTTGGTGTCCCCGCGGCGAGGACATCGCGCATTAAAGGGTTAAGTGTGGAGACGGGTAGGCCCCTACCGAGACTGGTGTCTGTCTCTCATTTCGAGGGCAGCTAACCCCCAAAACCCTCCCCTTGGCTACGCTATTTTTTTAAACAGTTCTTAAAGCAATAAAATTACGCCATTGACTCGAAAAAAATTAAATTGTATCTTTACAAGTTACTAGCGTTAAGAAGTATCCAGAAAAAGAAATAATAAACAGATGATAGTTTATGTTAAACTTTCGAAAAGATTTTGAAACCGATTGTACTCCGCGTGGACGTAGTGTTACCATAAGCTTCGATAATATTTTGTGCGCCAGTGACGTCACCATTCTCCAACCGATCTGCTTCTCTGAATCGTCTTACAAGGTTGAATACTATACAGAATACAAAAATAGACCCATTTCTCGTCTCTAATCCTTTTTCTGTACGGAATTTTCATGACAGAAACATATCAAGAACTTTGAGATCTCCAGTATTTTTGAACAGATTGCAGTTCTAAAATTTTATATATGCTTAGATACCCGTGGTTCCGAAGTTTTTGATAACTGATTAAGTTAATTTGCACATATTAGAATAATAAAAAATAACCAGGATCTAACGCTTTATAAAGCTTAGCGAACGTTTAGACATCAGAAACGGTGTTTAAAAGTTCAAACAACTAATATATATATATACGAGTCTGAAATTGCATTTTTTTCGGTAATATTTGAGACTCGCGCTTTACTAAATTTGCGTTTTTTAGAAAACTATGAGATCAATGAAATTTTCAACATATCACCAGATCCACGACTCTAACATCTGATACTTAATAATGCTTGTTGTATTTTAATACGTAATTTAAACATATAAAAAATGAATATTTATTTGATTTTAATTGCTGTTTTTACTGAATTTTTTTCCCCTTTCAGTTGAAGTACACCCCACTGACGACAATCTTGTTTGCTTCTCTGGCTGCAAGTCTTGTGTCTTCAGTTATCTTTATGTTTGTCAGTCGTTTCCAGACAAAACGAGGATTTGGAATTTATCTCATTATCTTATACCTTGTTTTCCTGGTCATAGCTGTGCTGAAAGAATCTGATATATTTTAGTTTTTAAATGGAGAATAGTGGCTCGAACTTTTGTTTTCAACACTCCTCTTTAAACGTTTACAAGCTGCACTGCTCGAACTTTTGTTTTCAACACTCCTCTTTAAACGTTTACAAGCTGCACTGGATATAAGAAGTACAAAGATGAGAAGTTGAAAAGAGATGAAGCTACAGAATGTTGTACAAAATAAACTTTTAAAATAGAATTTTATAGACGGAAGCATTGCATGAGAATAGATTTGAACTGGCTCAGTAAAGGCATTGTTCTTACTTAAAATAAACCAATACAACATTTGTGCATCAACAATACTTTTTGTAAAATATTTTTCTACTTTACATATTTATATTTATTATTTACAACCTGATTTAAGATATTGCCTTTTAAAAGCCAAATTGTGCTACTTTAAAAGAATAAATAAATATTATTTTTAGTCAAACTGAATTTTCTTTGTCATAAATATTGGAAAACACAAAATTTTTGTTCCTTGTAAGTTGTAAATTTCAACAAATTAAATATTAATAAAGTGCGATTTATAAATAGAAATTAAACATTCAATAACTTAATAGGCAATATTGTTCGAATTTCCATTCTAGAATTAGATTTTATAAATTAATATTTTCGCTTATTATATTTGGTCATTAATTATTTATTTTTATGATTATTAATTTAATTTTAATATCTGCTAGTGCTCCTTTTAATTGCACACGAAAATGTACTTTGAAAGCTCAGAAATGCTTATTTAACAAGATTCAGATACCACAAAAAGAATTTAAAACATCAGTTTTGTAATTAACAGAAAAAAAATATAATTTACTGCAAGTTGAAGTATATGGAGATTATAAATCAATGATTTGTCTAATTAAAAGAACACTGCAAAAATTTCAGTCCCAAATAACGCTATATATTAAGGTGACCAGATTTTTGTAGTCAGAATCGGGGACATGTCCCCGATTCTGACAACAAAACTGGGGACATTTATAATTAATGCAATAATTAACAGTAATTTAATTGAAAAACAATGAAATAATTAAAAATTGTCCCCAGTTCCATTTTTACATTCAGGGGACAATTTGAAAAACGTCCTGAAAATGGGGACTGTCCCCGGAAAATGGGGACGTTTGGTCACCTTATATATATACAGGCAGCAGTGGGACCGGTATATAAGGAGGGGCCGAAAAAACGTTTTTTTTATGTTTTCGGAAACGGCTAGTTGAAAAAAGTTGTTACGCATTTAGAAAAGAAAAACAGTAAAAAAAATTAAGAAAATATATCTTCCGATAGCGCATTCACTTTGAAATATTGAAAAAAAATAAATATTGAGTTTTCTTTACCAATTTTTTGAAACTTTCTAACATTTGTCATTTCAAAAGTGCTAGTGTAGGTGGTATGTGATAAAGCTAATAGTACGCGAAAAAAAAAAAAAAAATAAAAAGCCTCGATTATTCAATATTAACAGATCACGCATTGCCTTAAAAGCCCGCGTAAAAGTCATACTTTGAAATATTTCAATGAAGATTGCCTATTTGTGGGAGAGAGATGATTAGTAGGATGGGATATGTATATTTTCAAAAAAGGCTGCTTGAAAAAGTTGTACCTATATAGATAAGAAAAACTAGGGAAAAAAGTCTTCTGATCGCGCACACACTTTGGAATGCCGAAAAATTAAGATTTTTTTTTCAGCAGTTGTTTGAAAAGCTCTGAATAATGCATTTCAAATGCAATAGTTGGCAACGTATAGTGAAAGGTGTTAATAATCAGAAAAACATTTTATAAATATCTTCAAAACATTTACTATCAGGACCGTACCCACAAAATATTTAGCGGAGGGTCCAAAAATTTCGGAAGGGGACCAAACGGTGAAAAAGGCTGAAATTCTCACAAAAAGACTTCACCATTACTCATTTGTTAACAAAATTTTAAAGTTCGGGGGGGGGGGAGGGACGGACCCCATGGTCCACCCCTCTGGGTACGGCCTTGTTTACTATACATCCAAAATGTTCAAAATACCATTTTTATAAAACATACTTTCAAGATATTGCTGCAAATATTGATTTTACTGCACTTTTTACTTTTGTCCTATGTTGAAATCAGACACATTGGAAGCAGCTTTTGATGAAAATTCCGGCATAAGTGACCTTGACAACAGGGTGCTTTTTATATAGCCATATCTAGCTTCAGTACTGCACACAGTTTGGCTAGCCTCGGTGACAAGTCTTATGCAACGCTCCACAGTCAAATCAATTGTCTGCCAGTTTTGATCATTTCTTCTATTTGTTCATCCGGTACACCACATCCACCTTAGCTAATGTGGTGGAGTGACATTACAAACGTGCCACTGAATCATGTATACGTAATCGGTTGCGTTGAAGTCAAATGTTGACACTTTAATAGTATAAGAGCAAGCAACGTTTTCGAGAAACTACTAAAAGTACTTCTGGCGCAATGTTGGCAACAACAGAACCGTCTGGCAACTGTAAATTTATAATGCTAAAATGGCTTAGTAAATTAGTAAAAAAGAATCAAATGTCTTAAAATAACTTCAAAATTTCGATTTTTTTCCTTCACAGACCATATGCGTAGAACTAAACTCAACCGCTCCCAGGTGTCAGACATATCGCATCCCTAACTAACTTCAATAAGGAACGAAATATTCAAAAACCAGCAGACCTAAAAAAACCTATTTCGCGACTTGCTAGCTCTTAGAATATAAAAGTCTAATTGTTTTCATCTTGCAATTTCCCCGCGATTTGAGAGCTCGACGTAATCCCTGTTCCCTCACGTGCTCTCTTTCGTCCATACCTATAACTAAAATTCAATTTTCGGGGTGATCAAAATATGAATTTCGTTCTATTAGTGGGTCGATTAGTTTTCGCAGATTTTCAGGAAGGTATCGTGTTAATCTGATCGCCTCAAACATAATTTTAAGACCTGCAGAAAAATAACCAGTTGCTTTGATTCTAAACCTCAGAGGAATGTAACAGTGCAAAATGAAGTGCACCAGCTACTTCAGTTATTCCGAAGGATATTATTCACTTAACTACTTTTTCTGACCTACCGATATCGAGAGGTCCAAGCCATCTTTTTTTCAATTACATATACTCTAAGCACTCGATTTGCTGTTGTTACACATCGTGAATGTGATAATGGACCTAGTTTTCGACCAGCCAAATTCGCTGGACATTGAACAACTTTGATTGTTGCAGTAATTTCTAGTAGATAGAGTTGGTCTTTGCTCAGTTCTTTCCTGTCGGTATGCTGTCAATAGGTAAAAATCTACCACAGGAAGTTTTTCACGGCCTTTAATTTTCTGACCTACTTCACCACTAAAGGATGAATATCCCGCTGTATCTCCGTCCATGTGATGGAAAAGATGCTGAATGATAGCTCTTTGAAGTATAGGAGGACAATACACCATTGCAGTGGTCTACCAACTTTTAGCTCGATTTGTCGAACGACACCATTTTTTCAGCCAGTGTTAGTGCTCGTTCCGTATCATCCAATTAAATCGAGTTCTTGAAAAGAAATATTCAGTTTATCCAAATGTGCAACAATTACCGCAGCAATGTATTTAGCGAGCCCAGTTAAGTATGAAACATGACAAAGGTATTTTGAGCCTGGCTCTTGAACTAAGGAATAATGTTCTTTTTGGGTCCGATGATAACGTTTAGAACCGACCATTTCAACCACCATAGTATCATCCTGCCATCAAAGTAAAGACCACGTGAAGGCTCATTAAAAACTTTAAGGCAATGCGCGATCGGTTAATATTGAATAATCGCTGGTCTTATTTTGTTTTCCTCGAGTGTTAGCTTTACCATACACAAACTAAACTAGTGCTTTTCAAATTTCTAGCGTTTGAGGGCTTCAAATAATTGATAAAGAAAACTCTTTCTTTTCTTTTTTTTGTTCACTATTTCAAAGAGAATGCGCGATATCGGAAGATATATTTTTTCTCAATTTTTTTTTTTTTTTTTTTTTTTTTTTCGCGTTTTCTTGTCTAAATGCGTAACAACTTTTTTCAACTAGCCGTTTCCGAAAAAGTAAAAAAAAAAAAAAAAATTTCGGCTCGCCCTACTATAAAATTCATACATGGTATATGTACCGTAAATAGTAATATATACTGCGAAAAATTATAAATATCGTAAATGTACCACATAAAATATACCGTAAATGGTGTTTTGAACTAACAGTTTTTAATTAGCTATACATTATCTAACAGCGATATATAATAACATTTTTACTTCTACTATTTCTTATTAATCGAAACCTAGAATCAAAGCCTCGTTCAACGGAGTGAGAGACTGCTGCTCTTATCCACTAGTCGCCAACAGATGGGACATGCATGGGGGAAATGCTTTTTGTGAATTTAAAATTTTAAATTCGTGACAAAGTGTTGCTGTTCTTATTAACACAATTCGTGACAGTTCTTATTAACACAAACAAATTATTGGGTTGGTAAAGCAATTCATTTCAATTTTCACAAATCTATATTAAACATGTACTCTTAAGCTACTTGACCAATTGGTTTCGAATTTTTAAAATATGCTGACAAACAGGAAGAAAATACATTGGCTGCTAACAATATCTGAAAATTATCCCTTTACTGATTTTTCATTCCCTATTTAAAATTAAAAATCATAAATAGCTAATCCATTCCAATATTTACAGAATGTGATTTGAAATACCATTTATGAAAAGTTTAAACTTAATTATTTTTCATTGAATTCGTATCTTCCTGAGTTCCATTTCAGCCAGAATATTTTTTGAGTTTCAATTTGATGAGCTCCCCCCAAATTCCCCGAAACAAAATCCTGACTACGTTACTCTCTTATATATACATTCCAAACACTGCACATGCGCATAGGAACAGTGGCGTAAATTAACGGTATATCTTCCACGCATTAACAAAAAATCCGTTATTTTACGGTCGCATTTTTAAGGATCAAACACCGTAGAATTACGTTATTTTTACCGTAAAGAAGAAAAATGGTACATGCACTGTAAAATTAACAGTCCTCACTTTTACGAAATTTTTTTACTGTGAAAATTATATCAGAATACCTAAAAAATTAATAAATATTATTTTATTACATAATAGTAAAACCGTTGTTTAAATAAATACAGCTACTCTCAGACAAAAAATTGCAATCAGATAATTCGTAGAAATCATCCCTGGTTTGGGAATATAATTTGGTGTTTTGAATAAAAAGATGATTTTTTAAAGCTGTAAAACCTTTTGGTTTATTGTAAATCAGATGATGAACTCAAAAGAATTCCAATGTTCAATACAGTATTTGACAATGAAAGTCCATATGAAAAGCAGTATATTCTGAAGTGCAAGATTCGTTCGAGGATTAACTTATTCAACTAGCGGTACCCGTGCGAATAATTCGCACTAAATAAGTGTGATATCACTTTGCAAAATTATTTATTTTATTTATTCTGTACAAGCTGGCAGGATTCTTGTATAACGAAATCAATCGCAAATCGCAACAAACAAAACTCTTGCACCCATCTAGCAAGTGGTTCTACATTCACGAGCGATTTCACTTGCAAAGCCTAACACACGAATCCCGCAATGACGTCATATTTCATATGCGCGTTGGCCTTGCACTAACTGCGGATTTCACTGGTAAACTAATGCTAAATGTACAAAAACCACTACTTCGTAACTCCTAGAATATCACCTCTTCACGCAAGTTTTTTCGCAAATCGCAATACTAAACAGCTATGACGTTTCTCTTCATTACGAAGGAAAACGAGAACGGTTCCTAGAAATGGTGCGTTATCGCCGTCATTTGGCATGGGCACCAGGCGCGTAGCCAGGAAAATTTTTCGGGGGGGGATATGAACTCATATGTGTATAAATAGACGGAATTTCATCACTAATCCAAAAATTTCGGGGGGGGATATATCCCGATATCCCCTCCCCCTGGCTACGCCCCTGATGGGCACCACTTCTGCATTACATTCATTAATTTACAAAAACAAAAACAATAAAATTTTTTTAGTTGTTGATGCCGGTAGAGCAAGCAATTTTCTATAAAATGATATAAAATTTATGTGGAGTAATTGTGAGTTTTTTTTCTAAAAAGGGAGGCAAACATCGTGACCTTAGCGTATTAATATATATGATATTTGCGTTGATTCAGAGCTATACGTAAGTATCTAAAATACATATAAAATTCGAAAAGACTTTGTCAAGTCAATATTTCAGAGCTTTAAAGCAGAAAAAAATATAAAATATACAATATTAACATATCTGTCGTAGTGTTGTGTTCAGTCAAAGTTACACAAGGGCCATCTGCTTATGGTGGGCGATGCCTTGGTCGGGCAACTTTTTAAGGGGTTCTAAAGCTTATTGACGTTACATCTGGAGAAAACCCTACGAAGCTCCAGACCATTATATTGGCAGCCGCGCGGTAGGCCAGAACGCTAACTTTCACACTGCAACCGCCTACCATGTTCAGTATCCTATCCACTGGGCCATATTAACATCTCAAACAGCAAAAAACTCTCAGTATGTCGGAGCATTTATTCTACAAGCCCACACACAAAAATTACTGTACTAGTTGAAGAATGTTGCAACTTTTAAAAGAACTGTTTCTCAGTAATATTTCGTTTTCTATCGTTTTAAAAGTCATTATTGTTAAGCTTACTTTTGGTATACTAATACGTTTTAAAAGGTATTATCAGCAGTTTAGTAAATTCACATATGTCGCTTTTGTACACAACATATATCCAATTTTATCTTTTTGACGATTGTTACTTACAGTTCAGAATCCATAAACCACTTTCATGAAGTTTATTCTAAATAATTTTTCTTTACGCCATCAACTTCCAATGAGTTGAGAAGTTTTGTCTTTCAGAAAAAAAGAAAATTCCAAAAAAGAACATTTTAAAGAAATTCTTTCTAACATTTTTTTAAAAACGAGTTTCATGTACATTTTGAAAGAATTTGGTTCATTACTTTTTTCCCCCTTCAAATCCTCTGTGTCGCTTTAATTAATGTTTTTATGCATTCTTTGGAATTTTATTTTCATTGTGTTAAAAGAAAAAAAAATTAAGAAAAGAAAAGTACCTGGCTAAATGGGAGTTTGTTTTATTTTCATTATCCTCTGGAGCACGGACAAAAGATTCAAATTCATTTCAGTCACAGAATAGGATTGGAAAATTTCGTTTGGAAAAAGAAAAATGTTAGAAAATGTTGATACTGAAACAATAACGAAAAAAACCCCCTTTTAGACCTCAATGCAGTACAGGGAAAAACACTTTAGGTTTCGAATACATCGAATGGCTCATTGATTCTCAACTTAGAAAAATACAAAATAATCTGAAGAAAGAGTTTCATTAAATATTTTTCATTAGAGTAAATTAATGTTTCTATGTTGTTCAATCTTTCTGTGTCATAATTTTCAATAAATAGACCAAAATAAACACCTATTCGCAGAGAATAGTTCAGAATAAAAATAATTTCGCTACAGCATTGACCAGTGGCCGAGAGTAAAAACATCTCAACTGGCAGGCAGAAAGTACCTGTTTCAAATTCAGGTCGCTTTCATCGACCTAGCAGTTCGGAAGTTTCCGTGGTTTTCTCCGAAACCTCGAGTCAATACGGGTTAGGTCCCCTTAGAAAGACCCTCACGGAGGGCACTGCCCTCATTCGGCCTAGTTTCCTAGTGTAGATAATCTGCCGTAATCCCACAAATCGAAATCAAATTAAATAAGCGTAGAGTTAAAAATTGTAAAAAGAAAATGTTTTATTATAAAATTTAATTTTTTCATTAAAATTTCAAGATTACTTTACGTAAACGCCAAACAGCTTTGTTTAAGCCACATACATGAGAACTGACATTTACTGGTAACATTATAGTTGCATGTATGACACACAATGTAATCAGCGCAATCAATGCTGTGGCGGCACAGCCAGCTGTCGTCAAAAAAGGGTCTCTCGATCTGTGGCACGCGATGAACGTTTCGATCGTCCGCCATCTTGCGGGTCGTTAAGTCGAGCGATGGCAACGGCTGCCCTTTTTTTCAGCATTGGGAAAGGATTGCGCCTCAAAGGGTTAAAGCATCCTGTCGAGTTTTAAACATTAAAAAAGAATTTAAAATTATACTTGAGATTAAAATAATTCCGGTTCTTTCACTCCGTACCAAATCCGTGAGGTGAATTAATGAAACGAAATCCAAATTTTGTTGGATCATTTTTGCATTATGCTAGCACGAAGATGGGCATCCAATCGCGATTAAAGAAAAGCTCGAATATTAGGGTTCATTTTTCTCATGCAAAAGTAGAAGGGTTTACACATGTAATGTTTTGCAGACAACCGTGACATATGCTAATAGTGTCATTCCATGTCGAATCACCCAATATTAGACAAATTTCTTATTCCATAGAAACAGATTAAAAAAAAATAATACGGAAACTTATGGTGATAAAACCCTCATATATCAATTTGTAAAACATTTTGTACACTACTGATCCTAGATATGGACGTGTGTAATACTATCATTTTTACCGAATTTTGTCCATCTTAGCACCACTGTGAAAAATTGCAATAAACTTGATAAAGGATGATAGAAATTCGACAGTTCTGGTACCAATTTGAAGCTATTTACATGAGAAATAAACAGCTAGTGTTTGAATAAAATTACGTATATGTTTTGCTATATTTTTACATTTAAAATTAAAGAAAATCATCTTCAGAATTTACTCTAATTTAATGGGTTTTTTAAAAAAAGGCTCATCAGTTTTTTTTTTAACTTGGTAGAAGCAACTGTGACATAATCTGCAAATAACACGAGCCAACGTTATTTGTAGTCTCAACTATAACTTTAGCTAGCGGTTTTTTAGAACGGCTTTACGAGCAGGATCATTACTGCTTATGAAGCTATCCATATTACTTGTTTGTGTACTTAAGTTGTTACGTATTAAAATGTGTCCGTTTGTCTAAAAGTGTTTCCTAGTGCTCTTTATTTAACTCATTCAAGATTTATATCATTAAAATACGGGTAACAACACATGGTGGCAGCAGTTAAAACGGTAATTTAAAAATTTTGAATTCTACGTAAAGTTTAAGTTGGAATTCAGGAAAAAACGGCAATGACTGCTTATCAAGTAACACCACCGGAATTATTCCAGTTTTCAACTCCAACGGAGTGGCCCAAGTGGAAACAGAGATTTCTCCGATTCCGAACTGCTTCAGGTTTGAATACGAAGTCAGAAGAGGAACAAGTTGATGCTCTTATCTACTTCATGGGCGAAAAGGCCGAAGATATTTTTCTCTCATTTTCCATAACAGAAGACGAGAAGAAAAACTTCCAGGTGATATTACAAAAGTTTAATGAGTATTTTGTCGTTAAAAGAAATGTTATTTTTGAAAGAGCGCAATTTAACAGACGGGTACAGAGAGAAGGGGAGTCAGTTAATGAATTTATTACCGAATTATATGCACTTGCGGATAAGTGTAATTATGGTGCACTTCACGATGAATTGTTAAGGGATCGTATAGTTGTTGGTATTAGCGACCAAGCTTTAAGTGAAAAACTACAGCTTGATCCTCAGCTTACTTTGCAAACAGCCATTGATAAAGTTCGCTTATCGGAATCGATCAAAAGGCAACAGTCAGTATTAGTAAGCAATTCATCAATTAATGCTTTAGTTCACAAAAGGAAACTTGTGGAAAATTCAAATAAAAAGACTTCTCGTGGTAATAAGGTTAATGTAAACACTTCGAAATGTAAATGGTGCGGAAAATCGCCACACGATAAAAAGCATTGCCCAGCCAAGGACTCTTTCTGCAGAAAATGTAAGAAAAAAGGACACTGGGAGAAGGTTTGTTTATCTTCCACTAAGCGAATTAACGAAGTTAATTTTGAAACGGGTTTTATAGGCTTAGTAGGAAATGTACAAGATGTAGATGATTGGGTTATACCAATAAAAATATTAGGAAAATCAGTCAAGTTTAAGATTGATAGTGGTGCGGATCACACTGCAATTCCTTCTCATGTAGCAAAAACAGTGTTGAGAAAAGCTGAAGTTAAACGCACAAACAAGTTAATTTTTGGTCCTTATAGATCACCTCTGAAACTTATGGGAAAGATAGTTGAAAACATAGAATATAATGGCAAAAATTGTTTGGAAGAAATTTACATCATAGATGGTCTTCAGCGATGTTTATTAGGAAAACCAGCCATAAAAATGTTTGGATTAGGTCCTAATATTCTAGGCCATTGTGTGCGTACCATTAGTAGTTTTGATCCTATCCAGGAATACCCTACTCTGTTTCAAGGCCTTGGTTTACTAAAAGGTAACTACCACATCGAACTCAGCAATGATGTCAAACCTTATGCTCTTACTTCTCCACGACGAATACCTATACCGTTGTTAGAGAAAACAAGAGAAGAAATAAAAAGAATGCAGGAATTAAATGTAATTCAACCAGTAGAAAAACCAACTGACTGGTGTTCCCCAGCCGTTGTTGTAAGAAAAAAAGATGGAAATGTTAGGATTTGTGTAGATTTAACGGTACTTAATAGAAGTATACGAATGGAATCGCACCCGTTACCAACTACAGAATATAATTTATCTCTTTTGGCTGGAGCCAAGGTGTTTTCAAAATTAGACGCCAACTCTGGTTTCTGGCAAATACCACTTGACGAAGAATCGTCTTATCTTACTACTTTCATAACACCCTTTGGAAGATTCCGTTTTTTGCGTTTGCCATTCGGAATTTCATCGGCTCCAGAGCATTTTCAACGTAGAATGTCGCAGGTTTTGGAAGGTCTTCGAGGTATCATATGCCATATGGATGACATCCTTATTTGGGGATCCACTCAAGAAGAACACGATGAACGTTTAAAAATGACTTTGAATCGCATCAAAGAAACCGGGATAACCCTAAACAAACAAAAATATTGTTTTTCTGTCAAGTCAATAAAATTCCTTGGACATGTTATTGATGAATCAGGAATACATCCAGACAAAGACAAGATGGAAGCCATAAGAAAATTTAAACGTCCTACAAATAAGACTGAGCTGAAACAACTCCTTGGGATGGCTAATTACTTAGCACGATTCATACCGAAATATTCAGAGACGTTAGCACCTTTGATTTCCCTCTTATCGACAAAGAACGAATTTGTTTGGGATATACCTCAAGAAAATGCACTAATGAAACTTAAAGAGATTTTGTCATCCGAGCCAGTACTCGCAATTTTTGACCCTAACAAGCAATCTATCGTAACGGCTGATGCTTCTTCCTATGGTCTAGGAGCAATATTGCGCCAAAAACAGGAAGACTCTACAGTTAAAGTAATCGCTTATGCATCGCGCACATTAACGCCAACTGAAAAGCGTTACGCCCAAATAGAAAAAGAAGCTCTTGCGCTGACATGGGCATGTGAAAAGTTTTGTAACTACTTGATAGGCACCAGGTTTCTTCTAGAAACAGATCACAAACCTCTTGTCCCTATCTTAATGAGAAAATCTCTGGATGATTTAACTCCCCGTCTTCAAAGATTCAAAATGAGATTGATGAGATACTCTTTTGACGTTTTTCACACCCCAGGGAAGAATTTATGTGCAGCGGACGCATTATCAAGAGCACCTCACCAAGAAGAGATTCCCGACCTTGAATTAGAAGAGGAAGTTGAAGCTTTCGTTAATTTGGTAACAGACTCTGTCCCTGTAGCTCCACAAAGACTTTCTCAGTTAAAATTAGAACAAGAGCAAGATTCAACATGCAAAATGTTAACGGTCTATGCTTTACAAGGATGGCCTGAGAAAAATAAATGCGATACGAAATATCCTTACAGAATGCATTACTTATGAGAGGAACTCGAATAATTGTTCCAGACAAACTACGACAAGAAATTTTAGAGAAAATACATGAAGGTCATATGGGAATAAATAAATGTAGAGCTTTAGCTAACTCCGCGGTCTATTGGCCTGGTATCAGCAAACAGATAGAGAAACTAGTCCGAGAATGTACATCGTGTATACAGGAAGCTAGAAACCCTTCTGAGCCATTGAAACCAACAAGTTTTCCTCAAAGACCTTGGGAAATAGTAGCTATGGATTTGTTCAAGTTTCATTCTGATTGGTATTTGTTAGTGACTGATTACTATTCACGGTACCCAGAAATCGCAAAATTGGACAGACTTACATCCAGCGAAGTGATTTTACATTGCAAGTCAATCTTCGCCAGGCATGGAATACCTGATGTAGTTAGGTCTGATAATGGACGACAGTTTGAAGTAACTAGAACCGCTGAATTTCAACAATTTGCAAAAACATATGGTTTCAAACATGTTACTTCGAGTCCAAAATATCCTCAAAGCAATGGTTTTGTGGAAGCTGCTGTTAAAATCATCAAGCTCAGATTGAAGAAATCGAAAGACCCATATTTAGCACTTCTCAGTTACAGAGCTTCACCTTTAAAAAATGGATACAGCCCAGCTGAGTTACTGATGGGTCGGAGATTACAAACAACATTGCCTGTTCCGTTATCAGCACTTCAACCTAGACTTGTTCAAAAAGAGAAGTTAGAAGAAATCGAGGAAAATCGAATAAAAACCCAAGAAAAATATTATAATCGCAGACATAACTCTCATGAACTCAGACCGATAAATCCAGGGGAAAAAGTATGGATAACAGATAGGAAGGCTGTTGGCACTGTGGAAAAGAATGCTGATACACCAAGATCGTATTTCGTCAAAGGTCAACATCTTCTGCGACGAAACAGAAAACATCTAATTCCTAGTGCAAAACTGCAGCCACGTGCAGTAGAAGATGATGATGTCGCAGATGCTCTCACTCCAGAAGTTTCACAGAAAAAAGCTGAAACTGAAACACCAAAAACTACGGGCTCGACTAAGAAAAATAAACAGCCTGTTGTCACTCGGTATGGAAGAGTTGTAAAACCTCCAGATCGACTCAATCTCTAAAAGGGGGAGATGTGACATAATCTGCAAATAACACGAGCCAACGTTATTTGTAGTCTCAACTATAACTTTAGCTAGCGGGTTTTTAGAACGGCTTCACGAGCGGGATTATTACTGCTTATGAAGATATTCATGTTACTTGTATGTGTACTTAAGTTGTTACGTATTAAATGTGTCCGTTTGTCTAAAAGTGTTTCCTAGTGCTCTTTATTTAACTCATTCCAGATTTATATTAATAAAATACGGGTAACAACACAGCAACAATCAGTTTGTGTTCTTTAAGTATAAGAATTTTAGGAAGGTAATATTTCTTAAAACTATAAACAGACATTTAAAAAACCTAGATCAGGGTATGAAACTCATTTTTGCTGGAATATGCTAGTAAAATGGTTTTTAAAAAATTAATTTATCACTCTTATATTTCATTTTCGTAATTTTAAATATTAAAAAAGCCTTTACTATAGTCCAAAAATACATTTATAAGAATAATTTCAAAAATTATATCCTCTACAACTAGGTCACTTGCAATCCCATGCGACTGACACTCCTGAATGAACAATATTTTGCCTGCAAATATGAAATTAACTTGTGGATTGAAAAAAATGGGTAGTACTGTGATGAATATAATGATCATAAAATTATGTTTATGCATGATCACTGTTCATAAGCAACGTTTGGATGTGAGTAGGCTCCAATGCGAACATATAATGAAAATTGAGTTTACTAACTAATACAGGAATAATTACGTATAAAATTACACTTCCTGAAAATATCTATTGAAGTATTTTTTCAAAAATTTCACTTAATTAAAATCATTCACATTTTTTCTGAATGTAACAAATCGTATGTATACATCCCCCCCCCTGCTTTTTAAAAAATAATTTTGTATTTTGTTCATTTAGAGTTATAATTATTGAATATATAGTTGAAGAAATACTCGCATTTACCACGCCTAATTTTTATATAAAATATGGAAATTATTGTATTTTTAGCTTCTAAATCTTAAAAGAAGTCTGTCAATTTTTTAACAGTTCATTAAGGCTGGCTATAATCTGACTATAGCCAATTATTTTTCACTTCTCGTGTAGTACAAATATTAATTTATTACTGAATTCATTCAATTGCTTTCACTTGAAGCAGAAAAAAAAACGAAGATATAAAGCAAAAAATCAAATGGGAAAATTGCTTAATTTAGAGCTAGTTCTAGATGATGCAATTTTTAAATTGTTAGAAATTTATATTTTGAGTGTAGTAAAGCCTTTTTTAACCCTTTAACGTGCAGTGTTCCCGCTCTGGAAACACCAAACTCTGACGTTTTGACTGTTGCCAGTCACGAAGAATAGATTGGATTTCTATAAAAATAGTTACGGGTGGCATAGCTCCACGAGAATCCTTTGCTTTTTAGCACGTTATTTCCCGTAAAAAAATGGTCACGATTATTTTTAACGGCACTGACATCGGCTGAAAAATGGAAGAACGCGAGAAGAGCTGGATAGATTGCCCAATGCTGAAAAAAGAACAGCCGTTGTCATCGCTCGACTTAACTACCAGCAAGATGGCGGACGATCGAAACGTTCATCGCGTGCCACAGATCTAGAGACCCTTTTTTGCTGTGCGGCACAGCCAGCTGCGTCAAAAAAGGGTCTCTAGATCTGTGGCACGCGATGAACGTTTCGATCATCCGCCATCTTGCTGGTAGTTAAGTCGAGCGATGGCAACGGCTGCCCTTTTTTCAGCATTGGGAAAGGGTTGCGCCTCAAAGGGTTAACACTTAATATTAAGACAGTGAAATTTAAAAACATTAACTTTATTTTTCAGAAACCTTTTCACCAGCATACTCCAGCAACAGTGGACTTCGTACTTCGATATCACGTGTTTAATTATTATGATATATTTTTAGTTGTTAAAAAATATTACCTTCCTAATTTTTTTATACTTAAAGGACACATACTGATAAGTGTTACTACAAAGTTTAAGAAAAAAATATGTCTGGCCATTTGTTTTACAGCCTCTTAAATTTCGGTAAATTCTAAGATGATTTTCATGTAAAAAAATAGCAAAACATACCAGGTGATTCAAAATACATGTTAAAGCGATTGTCTTTTAAACCGAAAGTGATCGAAAAATACTTTGTTAGAAAAGTTTGTTAAAGTGTAGCTTTCAGAGATATGGCAATATTTTCATTAGGGGCTGTAGAAAATTTTATTTATATATGGTCCATCATTTCCTATCACTTAGAAAAATGTTGTTCTGTGTCTAAGAAAATTAACTCAAAAAATCCCATGTCTCTAAGTGAAATAGTAAGCGGGATATTTAATGTTAAAATTGACGAATTACACCAATTTACCTTCCGTGTTGGCCTCCGTTTTCAGGCGAAAAAAAATCTCTACTTTAGAGGACCCACTATGAATTGATAAAAGCTAAATAACAATCCCTTTGCTTGAAAATGACAATTAAATGCTTTCAAACTGGTAAAATTAACAGGTACAGGGCAATTCCATGGTGTCTGACGTAAAAAATGAACAAAAATTTCTCAGATAAATAAATTTACATTTTATAAATGAACTTAATATAATTAAATTTGCATATATATGATACTCAGCTCATCATACTTAATCAAAAAACATATCAATTAAAATAAAAAAGATTTTCAAGTTAAATTTAAATGGTTTCAATACTTGGTGTCGGACGTATAAACAGTGTTTACGTCCGACACCAAGTATTAAAACCATTTAAATTTAACTTGAAAATCTTTTTTATTTTAATTGATATGTTTTTTGATTAAGTATGACGAGCTGAGTATCATATATATGCAAATTTAATTATATTAAATAAATTTACATTTTATAAATGAACTTATCTGAGAAATTTTTGTTCATTTTTTACGTCCGACACCATGGAATTGCCCTACAATTTTACTTGAACTGATAGGGGTACTTCGTTATGACATTATCGATAATTTAGTTTTTTAGGGGGGGGGGGTCATCCACTCATTACGTCACGCTTCCAGAAGGAATTTCAAAGTGTAACAGAGAATGACAAAGTAATGGTGTGGGTTAACTTTCATAAGAAACTGCCAAAGATTATTACAGGAAAATACCAGCTGAAATAGGATTTCCAGTAGCCAGATGTAGCTGTCGAATGACCACTAACATAAATTAAAGTCAGTTGAAATCTAATTTTATTTTTTCACTTTTGAGACATCCCCTAATATTTGGCGACAAATGTTAATTTTTTTTTAACTTGCGATATCTTGGTAACTATTCCCCTCAGAAACAGGAGTTTTTTTTTTATTCACCTTAGATACAGAGCAACATTTTCCCAAATATAAGTGATAGGAAATGGGAGACCGTATAAAGTTGAGTTTGGTTTTTTAATATGCATACAGCCCCTATATATAGAAAAAATTGCCATTTCTGAAAGCTACTCTTTATTTGATGAAGTTTTCTAATTAAAAGTATGTTTCGATCACTTACGGTTTAAAATATAATCGCTTTAATATATCTTTTTAATCACACAGTATATTTCATTTTATTTAAACATTGGATTTTTACCTCATATAAATAGCTTTAAACTGGGACCACAATTGTTGAATTTGAACCATTATCACTCTTTTTTTTTTCTTTCTAATAGCCGGGTCAACGGCCAACTTAAGGCTTGACATTAACGAGGGCCGCAGATGTTAGTCATTTCATTATGCTGGGCGCCTATTGGGTAGATCAACGTTGCACCCATGAGTGGTCTCCTAATTTTGAACCCATTCCAAATGAGAGACCTAGCACCTTAAATCGTACCCTCCCCCCCACCCCGAAGTATTTTTTGAACATGAAGGACATTGGAGCCACGAACCGATTTCACGTGAATCGGTTCCCATTAGCGTACACGGTCCCACAGCAGTCCACCCGAGAGAGGAGTTCACCCTCCCAAGCACTGGCCAAACCGGTGCTACTTCACGTCCTGTGTTCTTATGGTTACGGAGCTTAGTGACTAGGCAACTTGCAGGACATCTCTCAACCTAACTGCAGTTTTTCATTGAGGTTCCAATTCCGAGATGGCCGAAATTTGTTATAAATAACCGTTTTTTAAATGTGCATATCTCGGCCAATAATGGACAAATTATTTTACAAGTTAATACAGGAGGGTTTACCACTATAAGTTTTCAGGGTAAGTAAAAATGATTCTTGCAAGGAGCAACACACATTAGGTGATTTGATATGGAATGACTCAATATCTCAAAAGAAAGTAGGCGATTTCGCATATTGCATACAAAAAATACATTGTAACATAGTGGGAAATAATGCATAAAGAATAAATAAATACGACATCCATTATTTCTAATCAAATAACAGGCATCGATTCGAAGCACTAATACCATAACAAAAGAATACATAAGAACAAGTGAGTTGTTTAAACCAAATCTAACATAAGAATTGGATCATGGAGACATTCTAAATACCCATAATTTACAACCCCTTCTCTTAGCTTACATTCATCTTTTGCACTGAAACAGTATCCCTTATTACTGTTATTCAGATACACATGCCACTAAAAATATACAAAAAGACATCTGCTTTCTATTTTAAAAATTCAGACGAAAGGCCTTATATCCTACGCAAGAAATCAAACCGATACTAATTAAATGATTTTAGATTATACGTCATAGAGGATTGCAAGGAAATATATCTTCTGAAAATGGTTTTAAATCATTCTCATTGGTTTCATCGAAAGAGTAACGCTTTCAGAATTGCTTTTCAAATATGTATGCGTAATTACCAACGTTCCGGACGAACGACAACTCAGAAATCTTTAGACACGTAATTTAGTTATCCATACAAGCAGTTTTATGAATCTTTAGAAGATGCTGCTGCTGTCTTATTTCCGGAAGGGAGTAACACGGAGCTTATCGTCGCTGGATGTTTTTAGGAAAGTAAAACTTCCAGCTGTTTTAGAATTCTATGTGCAGAACACTGTGGGTCCGGAAATTAAATGGATTTTACGAAAAGAGAACTTTTTCGATGCGTTAGTTTGCCTCGGGTGTTTCTGAGCATTTTCAAAAAGGCTGTTTATTAATGGAAGCTACGTTATCAAAGAAAGCAGAAAACAATTACAAGATGGATGAAAGATAATTGTTGCACTTTGTATTCAGCACTATCTTTAATTAATAACCTTTAAGTTGATGCATTGTAAAATAAAACAGAGCTCCGATATTAACTCAAAACAGAAGTCTTTGTCATAATCTGGAGACTAGAATCATAATATGCTAATAAAATAAAATGTGTTTCTTAAATCATTTGATTCACACGAAAAAGTGAAAAAAAAATCTTATTATCGAAATGTGCCTTGGTTGTATTTAAATGTGAATGTGTGAAAAACTAAAAATGAAGTAAAGGCTGCGCAAAATGAATACATACTTACGCTCTGAATGAGAGCATGCGCTGTCAGTAAATGAATACTGCGTTAACGGGAGCGTGCTTTTGAGTTTTGTATAGGATTCCAGATTGTACCGGGGCCATATGGTAGAGGACAATGGTGCCTCTACTGCGAATCTGCAAGCTCACGCTTGGGCAGCAAAAGTTTGAAAATGGCAAAGAACACTTAGGGCAGAGCGGAGTCTGAGCGGCATGGAACGGCCAGTATGAATCCACCTTAAGGGGGGCGTTTATTCGGTATTTTAAGAGCAAACGAAATGCCCGAGGAAAGCAAGGGGGGCGAGTACTAGAGGCGGGCGCTTTCGCTGTAGTTTTGCGGTAAATGTTCCACATGCAACCCCGACAATAACAAGTGAATCATGCCACATATAATAATAACTTCTCATTCTTTCTAACTTGTGTTTTTCTAAAAGCAAATTAGTTAGCGATCAAACAAAAGTATAAAATCTGGCTATTACTCAAAAATTTGTTAACGTGGGCGAGTGCCTGGAGTTCTATTTTTGGCCTTAACCTGATTTCAGTTCATTTCCATGACTAGAGCTTATACTCTAAAAAAAGAGTTTTTAAATGACGTGCACTCAAAGTGTCAGGAAAGCCAATGACAATCGGCCATACGTCACCTAGTGTATATACTGTTCTGAACTTGCTAATTTACATAATTTTCTTTCTGCGCATACCCGTGGCCAAAGGGAAAGGGTGAGTGCATATAGTGACCAAATGTCCTTAGTTTTTGAGGACTCTTTGAATATTGTAAATAAAATATTTAAATACTAAGCGCACTATGACTGTTTAAAGTTGTTGCAATGCAAACATGAACTATTTCTTCAAGAAAAAAATTTAAAATAGGATGCTGTATTGCAGTAGATTGTTTTCACTGGACTTTTAAAAATTAAACAGCTGCATCAAAACGGCGGAATTTGGTCACCCTATGAGCACACGACATTTAGTCAGATGCGCAGGTAAATGCTGTAACGGCCATAGGAAACAAGGCTAGTGCTTTGCGTCCTTATCTTCGCACTTGCTACAGCCTCATTTGTATTCCGATTTCGGTTTCAAATTAGAAAAGCCGTGACTTTTAACGAAAGTGTTCAGGCCGAACTCTATAGGCCGTCCTGCTGCAAATATGCACACAAGCCTAGTTACGACAACAACGATGTGGTACAGACAATTGGCTCGTTCGGAAACGCTCAAGAGTTGGTTCACGACAATTAAGAGACAAGGCTCGCCAGCAGCTTTTCTTTCTCCTTTTCCCTTTCCCTTTTCATTTTATTTGTTCTTTAGTACTTTCTTAAGCTTTATTCCTTCCCCCCCCCCCTACTGTTCACTTCTTTGGTCTTTCTTTTCCTATCTCATTTTTTTGTACCTTTGGGATACTGGAACGACTGAGACAGCCACTTGTCATAAAAGTCTCGAGGATCATTGAAGGTATAGGCTAACCTCATTTGTAAATGAAAACCTCAAGAACATTTTTAAAAAAAGGGAAACGCTCAACCAGCGTTACTGGTGCAACTAATTTTAGCTTGACTCGTTCTTGTACGCTTGGTTTTAAAACCTAAACCGGTTGGTTTTTAAAGTCAACTGTTACATCAACTGTTACAGTTTGTGGAAAAAGTAAATCAACTGAGACAGGAGCTGATTGATTCAGTTTTCGACAGTTTGTTTGCAGTTCCTCCAAGGATATTCTGGTAAACAAACAAATCACCCCGGAAACAAAACTGAATAAACTGAACTCGTTCTTTAACTAGAATGAAATTAGGACCACTGATCACATCTGTTCCAGATTTTACCAGTTTTTGTACTAAAACTAGTGTCACGAGTTGATGAATTTACGAACAAAAGGATTGTGAAAGGATGCTTCAATAACTTGATAAAAGTTCTATATTTATTATCATTGCTTATATTTTTACCTTTCAGAAAGGGACCAGTGTTTAAGAGGTTAAGGGTCTATCCTTCTCTCCGCTAAGCGTAGGTCCTTCTGTAAAAGATGATCATAGAAGAGGACAGACCCTTACCCTCTCAGATACCGGCTCTCTTTAATTTCTTTCCTCTGTGGCTGCATTCGTAAACGACAAACTCGTTGCACGAGTTTGTCGTTTGTTGTTTTCGTAACAAAACTGGCATTCCTGTGTTTAGTGCTGTCAGTGGTTATCAGTTTCCTTTGTCTTTACGAACAACCTCAGATTATTTAGTTTCGTCGCCTAGGAGACGTGTTTGTTTACAATTCGCGAATGCGTTAATTTTGCTGAGGAGAGTTTTTAGTACATACTCAATATAAAATCAACAGGATTTTTAAAAGAAAGAGTGGCCATAATTGAAGTGCACAGATCAAAATTTAGAAATTTCAACTTAAACTTCATTTTTTCAAAAGTATTTAGCAAGAGAAGTTCAAATTTTGCTAATAACGGATTAAATCAACTTCAATCTCAACACTAAAGCATGCATTTTTGAATTTACTAAAATAAAAAATACAAGAAAATGATAACCTTTGAAAAATTATGTACCTTCGTAGAATTTTCTCACATACGCATGAATTTACTCCTTGAAAAAATATTTGCAGCTTTAGAAAACGTAAAATACTTTTCACAACAACATACTTTTCCATAACAAAGGACGCCATTTGAAAACATCAACAACGTTCAGCAAGTGTATCTTCTAAACAACTGAGGAAACCTTAGCAGAGATCGGTTTATTTCGTTTGAAACTAATCGCTCTCAGTTTTGTATACGAACGCTCTAGTTTAAAAACTGTATGCACTCGGTTTCCTTTACGAACTCCTTAGATGGAAACTCATTGCATGAGTGTAACTCGTTTGGCGTTTACGAATGCAGCCATTGTGTTGTCCAATTTATTCGACGAGGGTTTACAAGCGGCTTCGTGAAATGAAGCAAACAATTACGAAAGTAAATGTTCCAAACACAACAAAACATTTAACATAACTCTTCTAATTGTATTTCTTAAAGCTATCATGAATTAAACGAAGCTACTTTTTACTCCGGAGAAACAAAGTAGCTAGTTATCCATCATAGCAGGTAAATATTTCAAATGATTTCTGTGCAATTTCTGTCATTGAGTTATTAGGGGGCGCTGTTTTATACTACCATCACAGGACTTTTAAGAACTGTATCATGCATGTTTTTTCAATCTTATAATTTTGTACCATTAGGGTACTGAAACAACTGAGACAGCCATTTGTGGTAAAAGTCTCGATATTCGCCTATTGTGTTTGTCCCATAAAGGATCATTAGAGGTATATGCAGGCCGTGTTTGCCTAAGCGAAAACCTCAAGAATATTTAAACCAAACCAAACCAAACATCGTATTAAATATGAAATGTTACAATCGACCCGTATTAGTTTTGATCCCAATCTTCCATAATGAATATTTCTAGATCTTAAAACCATTTAAATTTCCAATCTTATCAAAACAACTAAAACATGTTAAAAATGTTTATCCCTTAACTTGATGCGGATAGAGAATATTTTGAATACTGAAAACGGTAAATGACAAGACAATTTTTAGCCAGCTGCACAAATTGGAATTAGCAAATTTGTCACACTAAATCTTTTAAAGTTCTCCATCGCGATATTCACAGGAAAAGTTTAGGAAATTGGCTTAGGGAAGAATAATTATTTAAAACTTTTCCTGTTGTTATTAAAATTGTAATGTCACATAAAACGCCTCCCTATTGATTGAAATATTTAATAGTTAAACCTATCCCATCTTTTTCCCCTATTTTTATCCATCGCTCGCCGGTTCTCTTTAATTAAATATTCAGAATGACTTCAAAAATGCAACTCTCTCCCACAGCTTATCGCTTATGTATATTTAATGAGACCTGTCTGACGCCGAACCTCATCTGCTGCAGCTAGATACGACATTTAAAAAAAGACAAATAATACGAATCCATTAGAAAAAATCGAAGACATTTTCTCCGAAAAATTACACCTCCCTGGCACTGAGACTACCGCTGGGAAGTATAACGTATACACAATCGATACCTGCAAGACCGGAGCTTACACTAGAAATAACAGCGAGCGCTCAAACCCTTTTGAAGTTGGTTATATATGAGGGTGTTAATACACACTTTTAATAAGATTTTTGGAAGCGTTTAATCAATGTTGAAATGAGGAGTGCCCACGGAGTTGGTTCATGGAGCAAACTGAGTCTTTAGGGTAATTAAACGGAACTCAAAGTTAATTAAGGGCACCCTTAGGGTAAAGTTTTTTTTGCGGTGAAATTTCTTTGGAAAGGGGACCTGATAAACTAATTTTCACACACACTTGTAAACCAAAACAGAAACCATCGAGCCCTGAAATCCCAACCTGAGTAAAATTCAGTGTCTGGAGGGGTGGTAGTGTGCTGTTAAATGTGTGAACGATTACTCTTTACAATGGCAAAACAGAAGGTTTTTTTCTAGAGGGTTGAAGGCGATTGAACTAGATGCTAGGATCCAACTTCTCGTGTTGAGATAGCATATTCCAAAAGTGCTTCCTAAGTTTACAGCAGATATTTGCAACGAAATCTCGACGCGACCGACCGACCTGGGTTTTAGTAGGAAGATGAATTTTAGCGAGGGGCAAACAGGGCGGTATTTCTGTAGGAAAGTATTTTTATAACATTAAAAAATGTTTTATTTTCGATCTATACAAGTCCAATGTATGTAATATACGTCAATAATTTAGTTATCATAAATTTAACAGCTTGTTAAAAAAATACATGATTCTCCCACCATTTTCCCCGACGACCCCACTAAAAAAAATGCAACTATTAAAAAATAATCACTTTTAACAGTTAAAAATATTTACTTAAAAATAATTTAATGTGTAGTTTAATAAGCAGCATAAAATGCATATTTCAATGGATTTTATGCGACTTTGTATATATTACCTATACAATATCCTTATACAGTGACGCACACAAGGGAGGGGTTTAAGGGGTCCGGACCCCTCCCAAAAATGTTTTTCAATTTTCCTTCCTTAAATCGTCATGTAATTTTTACTTTTAGATATGTTGGAACGCATTATCAAATTCTTATTTTTTTCCAATTAAGAGGAATAAACACAGTAAAAGTAACCCCTTTACTATAAAAAATCCACATTTTTTTCAGATGGTTGGTATCGCAGCTTTATAGGTAAGACCCCCTTCAAGAGAAAATCCATTGTGCGCCACTGAAATTCATAACTATGTAAAATGTCTACAGATTTAAGATTAACTTTTTTTAAGGGTGTTTGCTTTAAAATATTTATAATTATTATATTAGCATAAACTTGCTCTCTCGGATTACTCTCTTGCTCTATTGAACATTAAGGAAAATTTTCCAAGTTAAAAATTAAAAGAATGAACGTACATGCACGTACACTCATTTTTTATTAGAGATTTACAACCGGAAACTTTTGTTGCAAATATTTTGACGGTATATAAGGTTATATGAATCCATATTACATTGGTGGTCCGAAGCTTGGAAGGCATGTTTACAGAGTTGTTGTTATGTTGACAATACTCGGCCGTTTGGTGAAAATGAACACCTTTATTTTTGTCTCAATTTTCAATTTCCTTATCGATTCTTTCTTTTAGATTCTTATTTTGAAAACTACATTTCAATGTCATACTTAGCCCTTTAATGCGCAGTGTTACCGCTCTGGGAACACCAAACTCTGACGTATTGACTGTTGCCAGTCACGAAGAATAGATTGGATTTCTATAAAAATAGTTGCGGGTGACATAGCTCCACGAGAATCCTTTACTTTTTAGCACGTCATTTCCCGTAAAAAAATTGGTCACGATTATTTTTAACAGCACTGACATCTTCTGAAAAATGGAAGAACGCGAGAACAGCTGGATAGATTGCCCAATGCTGAAAAAAGGGTAGCCATTGCCATCGCTTGACTTAACTACCAGCAAGATGGCGGACGATCGAAACGTTCATCGCGTGCCACAGATCGATAGACTCTTTTTTTGACGCACCTTGCAGGGTCTCTCGATCTGTAGCACGCGATGAACGTTTCGATCGTCCGCCATCTTGCTGGTCGTTAAGTCGAGCGATGGCAACGGCGGCCCTTTTTTCAGCATTGGGAAAGGGTTGCGCCTCAAAGGATTAATATTTTTTTCTTGGATGTTATATTTCTTATGAACTAAAAATTCACATGTTGTTTGTCGAGTGGGATTTTAATGTAAATTTGATATCATGCACGCCCACATAAGAATAATCCTACATTTCATACTATAAGAATGTCATTTTACATACAAAAGTTCTACTTTAACTAAAATATAGGAGAACTTTCAAACAGAAAACGTAACAGTGGTGCAACCAATAAGGTCGAGGCACATGACATACTCAACAATAAGAACAACCAAGTTACTAAGTGTTTGCTATAAGCGGTTTTCAATACAAAGTTGAGAAGACATGTTCCCTCCACCTCAAATTATGTGTATAGAAATAAAATATAACATTCTCATAAAACTATTCCGTGTGAAAGAAGTTTTACAGACAGTTTAATTAAAAATCATATGTATCATAAAACAATGTTCTAAACCTCACAAAGAATTGATTTAGAAAAAAATGCTTTTATGTATAAAGTATTACAGAAGTTTTGAGTAATTTCTAAACCTCATAAATCCTTAGGCAAGTTGGAGTGTATAGGCTGATTAATTTTATTTTTTACCAACTATGCGAAAAATTCCAGAGCTGGGAATCGAACCCAGGACTGCCGCATAACGTGCGGGTGCTCTACTACTGAGCTACTCTGGGACGATTCCCAGATGAAATTTCTCGCATTAGAGCCGTTGGCATTTATCATCTTCCTCTGCAAACCACAGATAGAACAGATGAAACAATTAATTCGCGACAACTCCATTACGCCGCGGATATTATACATTTTTAGAAAGTGATTCCATCAACCTTTCAAGTTATTAGGCAAGTTGGAGTGTATAGGCTGATTAATTTTATTTTTTATTTTTTTCCAACTATGCGAAAAATTCCAGAGCTGGGAATCGAACCCAGGACTGCCGCATAACGTGCGGGTGCTCTACTACTGAGCTACTCTGGGACGATTCCCAGATGAAATTTCTCGCATTAGAGCCGTTGGCATTTACGTGCGTTTTTTACCAACTATGGAATTTTTCGCATAGTTGGTAAAAAATAAAATTAATCAGCCTATACACTCCAACTTGCCTTATAACTTGAAAGGTTGATGGAATCACTTTCTAAAAATGTATAATATCCGCGGCGTAATGGAGTTGTCGCGAATTAATTGTTTCATCTGTTCTATCTGTGGTTTGCAGAGGAAGAAGATAAATGCCAACGGCTCTAATGCGAGAAATTTCATCTGGGAATCGTCCCAGAGTAGCTCAGTAGTAGAGCACCCGCACGTTATGCGGCAGTCCTGGGTTCGATTCCCAGCTCTGGAATTTTTCTCATAGTTGGTAAAAAATAAAATTAATCAGCCTATACACTCCAACTTGCCTAATAACTGGAAAGGTTGATGGAATCACTTTCTAAAAACTCATAAATCCATTTGAAGTATTACCTGGACATGAGTAGCGATCTGTTAGTCTATGATGCTATCATAAAATAAAAGATAATTTAATTAGAAATAGTGTTTTTCTTATAATTCATGAAAAGTGGGAGTACATTTTAATGAGTGTTATACTGACAGATTGAAAGAGGCAGTTTTATAGTAGAGCGGATTCGCCCTCCCCTTCCTTTTATTGTGAAGGAGAATGTTCATTTTGTAAGTGAAAAAAATCCTAGGATTAAACATTTTTATTTATGAGAGCAGGTGTTTTAAAATAAACTAAATGGAGTCTTTTGGACCTCCTAAGTATAACTTAGATGACCATCTAAGTATAACTAACCTTAGATTTTAAATAAGTATTTTTGAAAAAATTTCGAGGGAGCACTCGCTGCCTTTCCCCATCCCATTACCAAGTTACGTCTCCGAACAAAAGTATTAATTTTATTCGGAGTATTGGATGAAAAAGCTGTTTTATAAATATTATAATTAAAGAATGAATGGACCCATCCTGAAAAAAGGCTTTAAAAAATGAGGAGGCACGGGTACCTCCATTCATCGAACGATATATATCCAAGCTCTTTATAACGAAAATTTCGACCAGTGGGTAGTGGCTACACTTCAATGTTCCATCCCTACGCCTATGATACCAAAACTTTTTAATATTAATCAATCAGTAAGAATAATAAAAAAAAAGTAAACTTAATATATTTCTAAGCATGATAACATTGAACTAATTTCTTATATCGAGGTTGAACATCTTCAAAAATGAGAATCCCTGGTGTTCTTAATATTCAGTAATGAGGGGAGGGGATGACAGACCTAATTTTAAGGTAAAATAAAAGGTGCAATCGATGTATTAAAAATTTAAAATGTATGGCTTTTATTTTGTATATGGGAAGTTGAACGCATATCCTTACTTTATGTGAACCCCTCTGATGAGCTCAATCCCAACACTTTTTTTTCAAACATTTTTTAAAAAACAAATGTATGAGGAAATTCTTGATGTCTACAGCGATTGTTCATTATAAGTAACCGTTTTAAAGCGGCCAGTAGGATAATAAAGAAGTACAGCATTCTACAAAATGCACGTGTGTATTATATTAAATGTTAAGCTAAGATCTCATCGTACTGCAAGGACATTTAAACTCCAATTTAAATTATGGTTCATGATATTTTTCTAGTTGAATATTTTCTCCAATCGGTCGCGTTTGATCCAATTTTATGTATATCAAGTACACCCCATCTACATTTTTATATTCGTTGGCCTTCTCGCACACTCTCCCCCTATTTTTATAAGTCTAAAGCTCTAATATCCGCCAAACTTTCACAAATTGGGTAATGCATTTTTTTATTCGCTAAAAGAAATTTTGCTTTTATAAAAACGTCATAAATATATATGAGCAATAAATAACACAATCTTGACAAAATCTGTTCTCAAAAAAATGCACCAACTTTTTTTAGAGTGGTAAGTTTGCAGCCTGTTTTCAGCCGTTGTATCATATGAGTGGAGGGTGGAGCGAAGACAGACTAAAAAAACAAGCTCATTCAGAGCAAAGCACGTTGTTGGTTAAAATTTCCGTTTAAAAAATTTGCCACGTACTATTCTTAAAAAAATTCTCATAAACTAAGAATGTTTTTACATGCATTAACTAGCATTGATCGTCCGAATTTTCTTTATAATTGGCGCCCATAGAATATTTTTGATAGGGGGCGGGGCAAGCTTCAAAACATTTTCTAGAGGGGAGCTGATTTCGCACTTGTATCAGAGTTCTGATTTCGCTTTGTAATGCATGTTTGTTTACATCATAATACAATATGCTAAAGCTCCAAGAGTGGTGGGAGGGCAAGTAACCTACCATGCCCTTTCCCTTATGGTTGGCCATGTATTCAGCACTTTATATCAGTCGGCAGTATATTCAAATACTTTTAGATTAAGAGAAGGGGTTTCATAGCGGAAAGTATACGCCTTCCCTGCTTTTTATTTTCAACAGGAGTGCTCACTTTTTATTTTTGTTTTTGTTGTTAAACAGTAATAATGAAAAAAATTATCTTGTGATTCGGCGTACGAAAATAAATATAAACGAGCTTATTGGACCTCCTAAGTAAATTTACTGCACAATTACGATTACTTTGCGTATGCTAAAGTACATACACATCTTTTAGATACTGAAAACACGTTTTCTTGTCAAATGTACCCTTCTACGAAGACTGGAGGGTAAAATGCACCGAACGGCCGTATTCACCAAACACTTGACACGCGGATTAAACCATACTCGCGTGTTAAAGTCATCGGTAAGATACCTTACCGATGAATATAACACGCGTTTCAGGATTAATCCGCGTGTCAAATGTTTGGTGAATACGGCCGTAAAATCTATAAAAGCCGGGGTTCAGCAAAGGATTATTTAGAATTTCAGAGGAATTTCACTTTGAATGTTGAAAATGATAAAAAAAAATGACCCAAAGTACTTAAAAAATGCTCAAAACTATTTAATAAATGTTGAGATAGGTTGTAGATATCGAGGTAACCATTTCCATGGTTAAATTTTCTGTTTTTTCATGCAAAGAGTGACCTAGAGCCTATTTTTTGAACAAAATTTTTTCCCGAAATTCCCCCTGAGTGCATCTCATGTATACGTAATAAGAATCACAGATATCATAGTAAATAGAGGCTGCCTTAATCCACTATTCAATATAATCCGTAGCAATTACATGAGTTACGGGTGGATCACTTCGAAACAATAAGAATTATATGTACTATAGCGTACATATTATTAAATCTGGACGAAAGCGGTTCAAGTGGACGATAACGTTAATATAAAGTTAACGCCTTCTTCAACAAATTGCAGAGAAATCAGCTAATCAACGGAATAGCAGAACCGTTAATCAATGGAAAATGCAGAAATTAATAATAGAAAAAGGGAAATTAGAAAAAACATATTTTTGCATGATTTATAATAGTATTTCAGATACATTAAATACTAGACAGATTTTTTCCCCTCCGAGTTTTCATAATTCGGTGACGAGAGGGTTAAAGATATTTGAAAAATTAGAAAGATATAGACTAGAATGATATCGATATGAACAAGAAAAAAATAGGTATAATTTTACATCGATTATTAAATTTGCTTGCAGTACGTCGAGTTCTTAAATCACCATTTAATGTAACACGTAATGCCTATTTTAAAGAGCCGTACTTGAACCGTAAGAATCAACATTTATGTAACTGCCAGTAGGCAGTTACATAAATGGTAACCTCCCACTGAGTGGCGTTTTACGATTGATTTCCATTGTGCTACAGAGAATATTTATTATTTGAGAAATGCTCTACATTTAACTACATCCTATTTTTAATTAACCCTTTGGGGTCGTGTCTGCTCTCAGCCACCGCAGACCATTTTGACGAACCTAGCCTCTCTGTGACAGGTCCCCTTTCTGAGTGGCAACTTCGGGTTCTCATAATGTATTTCAAAGGAAAAAAATCCGATTTTCAGCATTCAAAGAAGTATTAAATTCAAGATTTTGATGAAATTGGTTAAGCGAATCTTCGACTTTGATTTTCGAGCTCTTTTGAAATACGATACAAAAGCTGCTTGCTGTCACGCAGAGACAGGACCTGTCCCAGAGAGGCTATGCAGGTGAAATTAATTCTGGCCAGCAGGACATCCATGTTCAAAATCAAACGACCTCGAAGGGTCAAGCTCACGATGAACCATGTGGTTTATGTAGTGTAGGAGAAATTAAATCAAATGTTATAATCATTGAATTTCACGTTCTTTCAATATTAATCCTTGCCAAAGCTGCGCTTCCTGAGCTTAAAACTCTCTTTTGACCATATTGATTAGCATCAATTTACAGCTTATTTATTACATCCAGAGAAAGTGTATTTTATTCGCTTAAATATGGAAAAAAAAAGAAATCAACTAAACTGAGGAGGCGGAGAATAGGAGAAGCCTAACTTTCAAAAAACTTGAAATTCAATGTTTATGGCAAACATATGCCTTAATGTCTTCTGAATAAGACAACGAATATGGTTTACTGTTTGTCTATTTTAAAGCTATTCGAATGGGCCAGTTTTCAGTAAATTTTGAGTACATTAGAAGGCCCAGAATGAAATAAATTGTCCCTCGATGTTCAATGATAAATTTAGGTTCCTTTCGAATCGTTATACCAATACCTGTATTTCTAGGCATCGCTGGCATCTGCTGTTATCTTTACGAAAGGGAGCTGCAAATTCGGTTTTAAAGTATAACATTTGAGGGAAGAAAGTGTTAAATATGACTCTGTTCAATAAGACACCGTGAAATGCGATTATGACAGTGACCGAGCATTAAACCATGCTGTTATTATGCAAAGTGGGATTATCGGCCTCGAACTAAATTCAAGGCTTAAACTGCTTGTTTGTTTCGTGAAAAATTTCGAAGGTTCCAGTAGTTTTTCTTGCAAAATGAATTTAGCGCATATAACTTCGAAAAAAAAACAAAAAAAATAAACTCGATCACTTGCTTTTACAACATCACCAGTATTTTCCGACAGAATTTATAGGCAGATATTGCGGTAACGATCGCTGATGTGGAAGACGCAATTTTTTACTATCGTCTATTAAAGGACGCCGTTGCCTCCCTCAGGTGAGCAATGGTGTGATTTTAAACAAAGTTCAGTTAGCGTGTAGGCGTCGTGAAAAACTTTCGAGCCATTTTCTTACTTCCCTTCAATCTGGCAGGTTTTGTAGCGAGGTTAGCATGTGTTGCATTCTTAAAACATCGATTCGCGAACTAATGAAGAGCAAAAGTTCCCCTCTCAAGGAGAATTGCAATGAGCACAGTTATGCAATATCGACAATAACCATTTTAATTACATAGAGTGACATCAGTTCACGTATATGAAAAAATGGGATATGCAGAAAATGACTATGTTTTAAACGTAGTGCACGAAAGTTGTTCTTATGATTTTATGAACCAACACACAACTCTGTTCATACATGAATGTGGCATAAAATTAATTGGAAATTACACTTGGTTAAGGGTATTCAAAAAAATAGGGGGCGGGGCAAACTTCAAAACATTTTCTAGAGGGGAGCTAATTTCACACTTGTAACTTCTGATTTCGCGTTGTAATGCATGTTTGTTTACATCATAATACAATATGCTAAATCTCCAAGAGTGGTGGGAGGGCAAGTGACCTACCTTGCCCTTCCCCTTATGGGCGGCCATGTATTCAGCACATTATATCAGTCGGCAGTATATTCAAATACTTTTAGATTAAGAGAAGGAGTGTCATAGCGGAAAGTATACGCCTTCCCTGCTTTTTTTTTTTCAACAGGAATGCTCACTTTTTATTTTTGTTTTCGTTGTTAAACAGTAATAATGAAAAACTTATCTTGTGATTCGGCGTACGAAAATAAATATAAACGAGCTTATTAGACCACCTAAGTAAATTTACTGCAAAATTAACGATTATTTTGCGTATGCTAAAGTACTTACACATCTTTTAGATACTGAAAACACGTTTTCTTGTCAAATGTACCCTTCTACGAAGACTGGAGGCTAAAATGCACCGAACGGCCGTATTCACCAAACACTTGACATGCGGATTAAAACATACTCGCGTGTTAATGTCATCGGTAAGATTTCTTACCGATGACTATAACACGCGTTTCAGGATTAATCCGCGTGTCAAATGTTTGGTGAATACGGCCGTAAAAGGTTCAAAAGCCGGGGTTCAGCAAGGGAGTATTTAGAATTTCAGAGGAAAAGTTCTGCAACATTGATATTAATTCAAGGTAGTATATGAAAAAGCTAAATTTCTTCTTAATTCGCTGATGATCAAAACTATTGGATTTGATGATAAAAATTAAATAATTATACCAAACATGGGTGTTCCACCAAATTTTTTTTTGGGAGGAAGAAGAGGGAATACGATCGTGTATGAATAAAGAAATTAAATGCACGGCTAAAAATATAATCTCATGATAACGAAATAAAATAACGAAAACGAGGAGTGGGAAGTGTCTACATTTCTGTATCCCCTCCCTGCTCGGAAAGTAAACGTTATAAGAATTAGAGAATTCAAGACTGAGGGCGGGAATTAGAGAGATAATTATTATAGTAAAAGGAAATAGGTTTGTTGAAAATTAAAAGTCTACGGAATTTGTTTTGTATATGGGGAGTATATTGTTTTGTATATGTATTTTTTATATTGTTTTGTATATGTATTTAATAATCGATGTAAAATTATACATATTTTTTCTAGTTCAATATCTTTCTAATTTTTCAAATATCTTTAAATGTTTGAAATTTGAAGTTCTATTTTTTTTTTTCCTATGAGTAAATATGTAGCTCTAAAATCTGATTTAAAAAAGTTTGGAAGGATTTTTTTCATTGGGTAAAATGACATTGTGGATAAAAAATCACAAATAGAGGTACAGGCTGGTTATAATTACACTTCCCTTTAAAGCTTCATTTTGCAGTTAAAATAAATGAGCCCATTGCCTCCAGATTTTGCATACGGACTGTACGGGAGATGCGCTCACAGATGTGTTTTTTTATTTAATTCTTAAAAATGTCCAAAATGTGGCACTTTGAATGTTGAAAATGATGAAAAAATGACCCAAGTTAGTTAATAAATGCTCCAAACTATTCCATAAATGGGGAGATAGTTTGTAGATTTCGAATTAACCCTTTCCATAGTTAAATTTTCTGTTTTTTCATGCAAAGAGTGACCTAGAGCCTATTTTTTGAACAAATTTTTTTCCCGAAATGCCCCCACGCGTGCATCTCATGTATAAGAACGTAATAATACGTTCTCACGTAATAAGAATCACAGATATCATAGATATCATAGTAAATACAGGCTGCCTTAATCCACTATTCAATATAATGCGTAGCAATTACATGAGTGACGGGTGGATCCCTTCGAAACAATAAGAATTATATGTACTATAGTGTACATATTATTAAATCTGGACGAAAATGGTTCAAGTGGACGATAACGTTAATATAAAGTTAACGCCTTCCTCAACAAATTGCAGAGAAATCAGTTAATCAACGGAAGAGCGAAACCGTTAATCAACCAAATTTCCGTTAATCAACGGAAAATGCAGAAATTAATATTAGAAAAAGTGAAATTAGAAAAAACATTTTGCATGATTTATAATAGTATTACAGATACATTAAATACAAGACAGATTTTTTCCCCTCCGATTTTTCATAATTCGGTGACGAGAGGGTTAAAGATATTTGAAAAATTAGAAAGATATCGATATAAACTATAAAAAAATAGGCATAATTTTACATCGATTATTAAATTTGCTTGCAGTACGTTTAGTTCTTAAATCGCCATTTAATGTAACACGCAATGCATATTTTAAGAGCCGTACTTGAACCGTAAGAATGAACATTTATGTAACTGTCTTCCCACTGAGTGGCGTTTTACGATTGATTTCCACTGTGCTAAAGAGAATATTTATTATTTGAGAAATACTCTACACTGAACTACATCCTATTTTTGATTAACCCTTTGGGGTCGTATGACTGCTCTCAGCCACCGCAGACCATTTTGACGAACCTAGCATCTCTGTGACAGGTCCCCTTTCTGAATGACAACTTCGGGTTCTCGTAATGTATTTCAAAGGGAAAAAAATCCGATTTTCAGCATTCAAAAAAAGTATTAAATTCAAGATTTTGGATGAAATTGGTTCAGCGAACCTTCGACTTTGATTCTCGAGCTCTTTTGAAATACGATACGGAAGCTGCTTGCTGTCACGCAGAGACAGGACCTGTCCCAGAGAGGCTAGTCTGGTGAAATTAATTCTGGTTAGCAGGACATCCATGTTCACCCAAGTAGCAAGACTAATGGGTAAATGATTGGCCAATGATCGCTTCGATTGGCGTATAACCGTCAATATTCTAACGATGTCACAATATACCTGGCGCGATCTCGTGTTGCGATCTTTAAGTTTCTTCACCATAGCTAGCAATCGAAAAGAAATCGGCGCGATCTCGCGTTTCGATTCGAAACTTTCTCCCCAGAACAGACGCCGCGGAGTAATGGGTTCGACGCTAGCGAGCGATCGCAAATGTTCGGCAGAGAGCGCTGGCTTCGCAATGGCTCCCTCCCTGGCTCACCAGTCCCGCGTCCCGCTCGACCCGATCCATGCCGAGTAATCAGTTCGCACGTGGTGAGTAATTTTTAGTTTTAATTATTTATTTGAATTATTTGCATGCAGTTTTCTTTAATGTAAGTTACTTTGCTATTTAAGTTTTAAATGTTCTGTGAAATTCCTAAAAATCTTCGGTGACATGTTTGTTTTTAGCAAATTTCGTTCCAGTGCAATTGTAAAATTGACGTGTTTATATAAAAATATTGATGTTGGTTTAGATTGCTTTGTGCACTTTGTTTTGTTTTTTTAAAAGTGACTCCAGTAGATTACGCTTTTTAAAATTATTGCCGATCTCTCTCTTTTTTAAAGCTGCAAATTGATTTTCAAAATTTTTATAATTTCACGGCAAATGTGTGAATATTTTAAAGTTATCTGTTAATTCATATCTAATACATTTAAAAAATACATATTTTTTTCGATTTGCTTTAACAAATTTCTCGATTTTTTAAAGCATGCCAAAGTTTGCTAAGCAAAGTTGAAAACATTTTTTGTTTTTTAAAACGATGACGATTTGCATTTGAATTTATTTATATTTCTATTGAATGTATTTTATCTAAAATTGATTATGAACAGCTTCGATATCATCCCTCTTTTGGCGGTGTTTTGCATTGGCGACAAATTAATGTTGCAATTTATTCTAATTTACTATATTTCTTCGTTAAAAAAATATGTAAGTTTGTGTTATATATTAAGATTTCG